>OZ025240.1:67146996-67344496 GCA_964019155.1 Osedax fenrisi | reverse complement strand
GGGCGGCTGATTACTTCATCAGTACCGGGGGAATCGGGCTCGTCATGGAGCAGGAGAACACTACGAATAGCCGCGGCATCAACACTATCCGCGCCGACCTTCAAGCCGTCTTCCTGCGAGACTGGCAGTCCGAGTACGCGTCTAGCGTGGATCTCGCGTAACCACAGCAACGCTAGAGGGGGCGTGTCTTAGGCGTCCTGTTACGTCCACGGGCACACACTTCTATGCATTCTCGTACGGAACAGAGTCTAACTACGGGATACTCCGCGTTACATCGGTGTCCCCTGGTTATAGCCCCGCGATATAATCCCTCCACTAGGTGGCAGGACCCCAGCGTGGCGGTGTATAGGGCTGCACTACGCGTTAAACGATCACTTATATTTTATTACTTATTTTGATTACTTATTTTTACTTTTTACTTCCCTATAATTATGTTGCGTACGCTATTTACTGATTTCATTATTATGTAGCGTAGTATTTTTAACAAGCGCCCAACTTTTAACTATTTCTACTTATTCCAACGCTAATTATCTAATAATTATGCTTTTAACCGTTTTAATATACTTACATTCTGCTATTATTTATTATATAAAATACTTGATTGTAATAGTTTATATTTAATAAATTGGATAAATAAATCTATTTATTATCGATATTTTACTATATATTATATATATATTAGAAAGTCAATTATAGGCAATAAAAAATTATTTTTATATTATTTTTTCAATTAAATAAACAAACTGAGTTATCATATAATACTATAAATTAAATTATATTTATTTATAATATAAAAAAATAGTAATTTATTTATACTCTACTAAATTTTAAATTATTATTATTTATACATATATAAATTACAATCAATAGATAATTACAATCAATTTTAATAATATATATTTATCTATACTAAAAATAAAATTATATATTTAAAACACGTTCAACATTCCTCTTAATTTTATATTATTTCATATTTTATTAAAATATATAATCTAAATACATAGATATAGATAGAAGTCACTTCTATCTATTTTTACGAAAATCTTACTGTTTTAATATTTACATATATAATATGACTAATATCCAATAAAAATCACTAATAACATTTTGTTAATTTATCGTTTAAAGTTCCATTAGTATATCTATCTTATTACCGATTGCACAGGTCTACTATCTTTACATCTATGTTGTACACACAAACTACAGCAGAAATATGTACACTTTTGTAAATATGTATATTTACATAAGAGATTATAACTTCTAAATTCACACATATATATCAAATATATTGTATTATACATAATTATGAGTTTCAAAATATAAATATATATATATATTTTACTCGTGGAGAATATTAATAAGTATAATCTGATAATTATGTAATATAAGTATTACTAAGTGAGTTGCTGTTGGCTCTGAGTTAGAGAACACTAATGTTGTGTATTACATGTTTACAATAGGTGATGGCCTACCTATAGCCATGGCTTATAGGCCTAAGTATGCTGATAACTACTGTAGGTGTCCCGTATCACGTGGGTGTTGTTGCAGTGCTTGTATCGATGTGGGCATATACTATTATGGTTATATGCAGCTTAATAGCTATGAATTGTAATCGATTACAACTTGTTTTGTAAATTGTCATTCACCGTAGAGATAAAAAGTAACATAAATAATAATACGAATTACAAATATTCATTATTTGTACCTAATGAACTATGCTCTTATGATAATTCTGATTTAGCACTTCTGATGGACATGCTACTATAATGCGTGTCCATAAGGTGCTTGCAATGTATAGCAATCATGAGAATATTTGAAGTTAGCTAATCCATATGTGTACTTACAAATGTTTAGGGTTACATGTGTCATCTATTTATAGATTTATTTGTAATCTATTTATAGATTTATTTGTAATCTATTTATAGGTTTATTTGTAATCTATATACCAGCAGATGAGGATCTCATGTAACCGCCATTTTATGTAATTTATTTTTAATTTGCTATAATATATTTATCCACATTTATATCGAAACAGCGTAAGATAAAAGTTAACACGCTGCTGCAGCATCATATGGTGATTAAAAGTGAGGGGGGATATCTCACACTCGTCAATTATTACCATATATTTTGCTTAGAAGATAAATCTATCATATAACTTGTATTGGGTTGCACAATACAGATCAATGTTGGATACAATTATATTACAAAGACTATAAATAGAACAAATATAATATTTATAAAGAATAAAATCATTTGTAATTCTTAAAAGTGGCGGGATATTATATATTATCACTTTTAAAAGTGGGGGGGTAAAGTCCCCCCCATCCCCCCCATTATGACGTCACTAGCCCTGCTATATATGGTCCTGTGTTATATTTAACTGTTAATACTGGTTATAGTATTACTTACCTGACATCTACATCCCACAATGCCTCAACATATCATATGTTTATTTAGTATTTAATATTAATATGTCAATATATTTTCTAATAGTGGTTCCAAAAGTATTCTGGATAGAGGCTACTACCATGACGTCATGACGCAAGTTGTGATAGGAGTTATATAATGATGTAATTGTAGATTGTTTTAATCTACATTTCACATAATATGTATGAGTGCTTAATAACCATCGATGTAAATAAAATTTTAACTTTTATTATAACTTTTATTTACATCGATGTTAATAACATATAACTAGAGAAAAGCTTTCTCTCTAGTTCAATGCGTGATAGGTAGGCTATATAATATAATCAGAAATAAAAACCTTAAAGTGGGCGTTACTTATAAACTTAAAACGCCACCATTGTAAGTAATGAACTACTACTATAGTATCTATATATAGAATATATATATATATATATATATATATATATATATATATAGTATCTACAAAGATATTGTGAAGTACCTTTGGAAAATCTTTGGTATCTATATATAGATAGCAGAACATGAATACTATATAATATAACTACTAATGTGAGTGGTTAAGAAAATGTTGATACGGGCGGATTTAACTGTATATATGTGTATATATGTATATGTGTGTGTGGTTGTGTGTGTGTGTGTGTATATATACATACTAAATATACATGTATCTACCTAATTTTTATTTTAAATTACCTAATGGTATTAATCTATAATATAATTTATAATTACAATTATGTTTGGTTTTGTTTATTGTAGGTATTATCTCCCTGGTATTATATAGGTTTATAGCCTAGGTGTACTATTATTGCATTTATTTTTGTGGAGAAAGTATGTCGTCATAATGGTGTGTAATTCATCATGTTAACTGAATCACGTGTTGTATTACATAATGATTACTTAACGATGTCACCCACGTGTTAGCATGGTATCTGTTATTATCGATTAGGACTACTAATAAATACGAATATTATGATTAATATTCTTAGTAATTCTTTGGTATACTGCACCACATAAGTCACGTGCTTTTTTATTTTGTAATTAATGACGATTATCATCAGCATAGCTTTATAACATTATCAATTACGCGTACACATATTGTTATTTACATATAACCTATCATAGGTTACTTATGCCATATGCCACGTCGTATGGTTAATGTAATTTATTAAAACGAAACTATATATAGTTAAGTTTTTATGAACTCATTAACTTTTATAGTTCATAATAAGCTAAACTAATAAATACACATACTTATATAAAAGGGGTAACTTTACAAATACCAACAGTTGACCTACATCGATTGTTAATAGGTATACCTATATTATATAGGTTATTATATAGGCTATATATACCTAGCTTTAGTTTGAGATATGGGTTACAAACATCTATATCTTATAAACATGTTATAAATACACTAACAATTCTAAATATCGCAACATTTCAGTGGTGCAGTCACGTGACTAGTGGTAGTCATGTGACATCCTCAACCTATTTCTATATCATATATCTATCTATCAAATATTAAAAACTATAGATTAAATGGCATGCGTTAAGCTTACATTATATATATATATATATATATATATATATATTGTAAGTGTGTACGCTATTGTTGTGTAACAACAAGGACATGGCCTTGGTAACACTTAATTATAGTTATACATCTATATTAAGTACCGTATTGTTTATTATTCCATCTATATATATATATATATATATATATATAATATATAATCTATATAAATAAAATACATAATATTTATATTGACAAATCAGATATATTAAAGTAGGTAGGTAAATGTCACCAGTTTGTACAATAGCCTATATCCTATATCTATAAATATCCGAATGGTACATTAGCCTAGATATTCGAATTGTATATTAGCCTAGATATCCGAATTGTACATTAACATTTATTTATTTAAATTACATAAGTTTGCAGTACAAACTTTGTACATACTTTTTTTATTGTTTTTAAATGTATTTTTTATTTATAAATATGATTAATATTTCCATCTGGAAGGTATTTAACATAGATGTATAGTTTACAAACACGTGGTATTTAGTAAATACTATTTATACTGTCGGTATTAGTAACAACTAGGGTATCTATATTTAGAAGGCGGGTACAAATACAAATACTAAACATTTATTAATAATTACGTAATATTAATATATTATATTCTGGAAATTTCCATTTACTATAATACTGTAATTAACTATAGGTTTATATATACGTTAGGTGAATATATAGGTTTATTAGTGGTAATTACCACTAATATATTAATATATTAATATTAAACATACATATATAAGTTATCAAATTATAATTATAATTTATAAATATAATTATAAATACTTATTTAAATAAATATATAAATGAAAAATCTTCATTGTGTCTTAACTATCTACAAAAACTGTCTAAAAGGGGTATCATACTACAAGTATTTCCGGCAGTTGCCGGAAATATTGTAACTTTAAAACCATTCTATATCAAGTTGTAAAGGGATAACCCCTATAAATGTACTATATTTCAGGAAAGTTGCCGGAAAGTAAGGGGGTATTAAAATTGTAGTTAACCAAAGTTAACCCACTAAAATTGTAGTTAACTTGATAAAATGGTTGTAAAGTTACAATATTTCCGGCAAGTTGCCGGAAATACTTGTAGGTGAATTATGTCTAATACGGGCCAGTGTGTAATACGGGCCACTGCGATATCTCAGTAACTATTGTTCAAATCAAAAAAAAATATATACAAGATTTATTCAGTATCATATTTCTATTAATAAGGGATATTTTTTATTTTAATATTTGCATTTATATTTCTAATATTGATAATTATATCAAAAAATAGTTTACAAATGAAAATGTACTAAATAATTATTTATTTATCCACCAATTTCGTTAATAAATCTAACATTAATTAAATAATTCAAAGCAAGATTGGAAAGATTAATTAAATACGAAGAATATAAATATATACAATCAACTTTATATTAAATATTAAGTGCGTGGGGGTCATTTATTGTATCAAATGTTTGAAATACGGGCCACCTAATGCTAGCAATACGGGCCATATGACCAATGAAAATGCTTGATTCTAGATTACTATTTTATAATATCATATCACTGAAATAAAATCTAATATAAGTGCGTGCGACATCGTGCGTATATTCATACCATAGATATAAAGAAAGTTTCATTATATCGAATATTCATATATGCGTTTATTTATAGATCGAACTATTATGAGAGTGGTTATAATGAATGTGTACATTATTATCATAGGCATTACAATTAGGTATTCTAATATATATGATTATTACACTGTATGTATTCGTATTCACGTATACATATATGTTAATATATACATACACATATACACTGTATACGCATATACTCATATACGAATATCCATATGTATTGATATATAAAGGCATATTATATATAATATGCATAAACATATATGTTTAAATATATGAGAGGGAATATGTGTAATCGTATATGTACGATTGTATTATATATATAACCAAATATGTATACGCATAGATACATGCTCATATATATATAACTTTTGTAACTGTGATATTATTTATAATTATGTCAGTGTATCAATTTTAATATTAAATAATAAAATCATAATTTGTATCTATAGGTATATATAGTATCGATAAATATTATATTGAAATATAATTGATATAATATAATAGGTATATATAATGATATAATATAATATAATAGTATTTAATAAGTAATATAATAAGTATTAAAGCATAATGTACATTTTAATATACAGTATAATTAATATTATCTAAAATTAGTGAGATCGGAAATTATTGTTAGCTCATCGAGATGGCATATACTATATATCTAGCGAGGTAGCAATTATATTCATGTGCATTGTTTGTTTATAATATAATTGTGAAAGAAAGTCGTATACGTAGATCTATAGGTGTTACAATGTATTTCATTTGAAGTAATTATAATATGAATTACTGATTTATTAATGAGTGTATTAATAATATATAATGTATACAATGTATTATTGTTTCTATGTTATTAATATTATAAACCATATGTTTGGTAAATAGTTTATGTTAACAATTATATGTTTATGATTATATGATATTATTTATAATACATAATTTATAATAATTATATATATATATATTTGTCAATAAATAATAAATGTTATCTCATTCCTAATTTCCATTCATTATTATATGATTTTATATCATATTATTCTACATATAGGTTTTATATAAATATATTTTCACCGTTGCATTAATTTCCTAAGTCAGTTGATAGAAAAGAATTATAAAATGTAACATAGTCTCAAGAAACACATGCGTATGAATGTTTACATTATTCAGCATAGTATACGTCATATAGAACAATTAAAGTTACGCTCTATCGATATTCTATAGAATTTATTAAATTGTATTGTTGAATTTTGTCATTGTTATTTCTATTTTATTTATTTCATCTAACTTAATGTAATTAGATTATAATATGTATATATTGCTCAATTTTTTAACAACATTTTTGTTTATTCATATAAATTATTGTTATATTTATTTATCGACATTTTCTTTTATTATTTATTTTATATTTTATACACCATTTTCAAATGTATTCAGTGAATAATATTCACTAATACAAAACATATATAATTAATTATTAAATTTAGTTTATATTTTTAGTTTATATATTTTAATTATATTTTAATATTGTTAAATTCGCTATATCCTGCATACTGTAAACCCAAACCCAAACCCAAACCCCTAGTGGGTTACCCCCTTTATAGGATTTCGGTATTTGTAAAGGGGCCCTATTTGTATAATGCAACCATATGTATCTCACATAGTTCTCGTATTAACTGTAACTATGTCATATTAACAAAATATAGGCCTACTATTGCTTGCTGAATCTATTTTAAATTGTCTTACTATAATATAATAAATACATATATGTATATATTTATAAATATATAATCATCCATATATATATAAAAATTATATTAAAATATATGAAAATATTATATAAAATATATTAAATTTACTATTAAAATGCACATATCTCTATACTCAGATAATAATATTATATTTATTAATAAATACTTTGATTTATAATGATTTTGAATTGAATATGTATTAGCCTACATAGTACATGCTACTAAGGTGTGACCCCATTGCACGGTATTATGTAACCAGGGTATAAGTGTAATAGTACACTAATGGTATACCATTATAACGTACATTATAAGCATTCAATTGAAATGTACACACACAATGTGCGACGCATAATGTGCGTCGTACATCTGTCATGTTCGAACACTTATTTATGTTCGATTTTCTAGGAAAACTATTGATACCTGTTGTGTTGGCGCATTCATACACTCTTATTATTATGATTGATGTAAATAACACTTGTATTTACATCTATGATGCATACACTCGTGTGGGTGTGTGTGTGGGTGTCTGTGTGGGTGTGTGTCACACATGTGTGTGGGTGTGTAAATACTGTACACGTGATGAACACACTAGGATACATTAGGATACACACACACCTACATATAACTATTAACTTAACAATACGACACGCTATTGTAACTACTAGTAAGTATGACGTAATACACATTGTGCGTTTGTTTACGCTAATTGATTATACTAAGTGTATTTAAATCTAAATATTTACCATTAAATCACATTTAGGCGCCCAATAGTTAGGCGTCTCAATATATAAGGAACAATAAGCGATAGGAAATAGGATGGGTCGATAGGTCACACATATATATATATATATATATATATATATTACGAATAATACATATTGATAAAAATAAATAATATTTAGATATAAACATATAATTACAAATAGATGTCATTTATGATTATAACAGAGGTATATACATACTTCACATAAAAATACCACAGAGGAAATACCTATATCATATAGCCTATATATATATATATATATATATATATATATATATATATATATATATATATATGCTTAAAACATATATGATAAATATAAACAAATTAATAAACTTGTGAATATTTAACAAATAATTAATTAATAAATTAATTAATAATACTCTTTAACCAATAACGATATATACCATAATTAAACAATAACAACATCCGGAAAGGATAAACGTGTTTTCATTAGAATTTTTTTAGAAGATTTTAAATAGTAGGACAAATCTTAGACAAATTTAATAGAACATCTTTTCCTGAGTAACTTTTATTATAATAATAAAATAAAATGTATGATGATCTATGTATAAAGATATCATATATATATGTGTGTGTATGTGTGTGTGTGAATATATTCACGTAGGGGAATTCACGTCCAATCCCCTTCGTAGGGGAAAGTAACCGAAAACGGACAGTGCCCGAATACGGACATTCTCGGTATCTCAGAAACCATAAATCCTACAAAAAAATGTGTAATGAATAACATTCATAATTATATAAATAGTCTAAATAAGTATTTTTTTATTTTGTAATAATTATTTTGTGTTATTATATATGATAAATAGTTCTGATATATCCAATAAACTAATTTTGTATTGCATTTTTAAATTTATGAAAAAAAAATGTAAAATTTAAACCTTTTCAAGCATATACAAATGTAGGTTATCGATATAAAACACAACAATATAGTATTAATAACTAAAGCATTCTAAACAATATATCCATAATTGCTATATTTGTTATCAAATATTAATTTAGTTATAAGCATATATCTAGAGGTCATATAAGTCCCTAATACGGACACTCTAGATGTCTTAATACGGACACCCTATAATCAATCAGCGCGCAGCGTATGAACTATTGTTATTTTCATAAAAATCGCGTGCGTTATAATATTAATTCAACCAATGTAGCTAAATATAAAAATGTTATTATTTAGATACTTAAATTGTATTATTAATTAAAAAAATAATAAAAATAAATAAATTATTAATAATTAAATTATATTAAATTATTCATAAAATTAATTATAAAATTAATGTAATTGTAATTTATCTGATTGGTTCATCAATAATATATAGTTTATCTAGTGGTATATGTAGTGTCCGTATTATAACACAGGGTGTCATATGACATGTTAAGACCATGTATTGTGTGTTATTAAAGTGTCCGTATTAGGTTACTTTCGCCTATTATTATAATACATGGTGTCCGTATTCGGACATTGGTACCGAATACGGACACCCCCATTATCTATTGAATAAAAAGATTAAATCAAATTTAAAAATCACAATAATATCTATAATTATATATAATATTAATATATTTGGTATTTTGTAATACAAATATGGAGTCGTAACATGTTAAGACCATTTATTGTTAAAGTGTTATTTGTTATGTGTCCGTATTAGGTTAATTCCTCCTACGACGCTCTTATTAAGGTTTCATGATTCCAGTTGATTATAAACAAATGTATTAATACATAAATATTAATTTATAATTTACACTATTTTAATATAATAAATATAAAGTTTAAATATAAATTAACATTAAAACATATAATATATTAATATATTAACATTACAACATATATTCAATAATAAATAAATAGTGTGCATTTTGTAATTCATTAAATATATGTATAACTGATGACATATAATTTAATTTATGTTAATGACTTAAGTCATATGTGTGCCTAAGCATGCAATGGTTGAAAGTAAAAATATAATTGTATAACTAAAACGGAACATAAACGAAAAAAATAAAATATAAAATTATAACAAACAATTGTAATGAATAAAGATAGTATACTTAGCCTATAGGCTATAGGTTAATAAATTAATAAATGTTTATAAATATTGATATAAATAATCATCAGGGATGCACATTGTGCATTGCACAGTGTGCACACTGTGCATTTAAATTGAATTTACCACTGCGAATTTACTAAATGAATGTATTTATCCTTGGGTATTTATAATAGAGTTTAAATGAGTGGATATATTAGAGAATTCTATTATATACTCGTATATTATGTGGTTTTTATACTATAAATAAGGGCCGATATATTCCATTCATGAATACTAGTGTTAACATATTATGTTTATATGATATATGTATAAAGTAAGAAGTAGTATGGGAAATTCTCCGATTACTAACCCCTAAATGATTATTTGTAATATATATTAAATATATTTATATGACATTTTGTAATTAGGGTACTATTAGAGCAATGAATAATGTAGCAATTTTAAATTTTTGATATTATTATATTTAAAAGAATTTAAAAGAATAAACAGGGGGTCGGTAATCGTCAATACATGTGCCTAATACCGACCCCCTTCTCCTATTACCGACCCTCTAAAATAACCGTGGTATAAATAATTGTAGTATTATAATATCCAATAAAATAGTAGATATACATAAATATAATTAATTATAACATGCACGCAATTTATTTTTTATTGAATTTATGTTTAATAATAATATTAAATTTAAAGTTATTGTAATTATATTAAAGTAGTGTATATTATTATTTAATATTTATTTATTAATCAGTAGGTTTATGTATTCAGCCTATGTATATATTCAACTATAATCATGAATCCTAAATCTATATCAATGATACATAAACAATTTACGACAAATTTTATAGTAAAATACTGATATATTTTGATTGGATATTATAAATCAAATGGGGTCTGTATTAGTGTAATTTAAGGGGTCGGTAATAGGAAAATCATATGGGTTGCTATAATTAATATATATTGGTTAATATTTATTCAAATTAAATTATTTTTATAATAGTTATAAACATTTTATTGATCTAAAATATTATGCAAAAAATTATGTTTTATTTTAATTAATAATGTATTTACAATGATTTAAAACAAGTTATTATTCAAATATTTAAAAAGTAAAAACAGAATATTACATTTGATCAAATAACAATTGTAGGATTAAATATATTTTTAAACAAAATACTAATTCATATTTATCATTAAATTACTAACAGTTCATGTATATATAATTTTTTGATATCTCTTATAGTTAATGAGATACGAGAGGGGGTCGGTAATAGGAGACTTTCCCCTATACTACTATAGGACATGGACAATATTATGAGTATGAAATAAAATTAAAGAAGATAGCCAATAAGGTCGATTAACTACAATTGTGGTGAAGAAAGTTGTGAGCTATAAGAACTTTAAATATGAGCATAGGTTTAATTGGAAGCCAATGTAGTATCTAAATATGATGAAATGTGTAATTACTAATGTACCGTACTAAGGAATTCTGTAGTATTTGTATTATTGATAGTCATATAAATAGAAAAGGATAATATATAAATCATTGTCATTAAAAACTGGTGCAATATTGTCCATTTAAATACATGAAATAGGTTCACCCATAGAGAACGAAGTGGTAGAGAGGAAGCATAGTAAATAAATTGAAAAATATGGTCAGGATATCGGTCCCTATCGGTGGATTTAAGCAGCATATAGTGGTACCCATAGAGAACGAAGTAGTTCACTTCGTTCTCTATGGGTTCACCATACGAATGAAGGAAGAGAATGAGGCAAAGATATTCCTTCAATAATCTTGTGAAAAGAATGCACAACTGAAATGATATGCATATTAAAACTGCAAGCAAAACAAATATATTATAACCAAGAGTTGATATAATATTTCTTGTAATCAAAATATAATAGAATATATGATATTTATACCAAAATTTGATAAATCTGAAAAATAATAGATTAATCCAGTAATTATTAGAAATAATAATGGAATAAAAATAATCTGCAAAATACATCACAGGCAAAGAATAAAAATCTCAATTTGCACCATGGTGAACGTATGCATAGCATACCCATTCGGAGAGTAGGACTATATGACCTATGTCTTTCACAACGATTTGCCATAGCTGCAAACAAAAATGTCACTAAGCAAAGTTTTGTAGGGTGATTTATAGATAACCATCTCAGATATAAAAATAGCATTATATACCTAAATAGCATTAATATACCTATAATAGTATAATATAGGTGTATGTGTTAAATATTATCCACAAGCAATATATATTGGATCATAAAAATTAAGATAATGGTACGTACGTAGGAATTATTCGAATATCAAATTAGTAAATTAGAATTAAAATCTTGAAATAAATTACAGGGAATTCGGGATTTCCCAAATCCACTAAAAACTGCACATAGTTTAGTATGCCTTATAAAACAATACGTAATATTAATACTAGTAATTAGTTCAGAAATAATATTAGTCAAACTATAAGGTATTTTAAGGAGGTCCCACTAAAAGTATTTCCGGAAATATAATAACTTTATAGGGGTTATCCCATTACAACTTGATAGAAAATGGTTTTAAAATTACAATATTTCCGGAAAATCTTGTAATGGGATTCCTCCTTTAAAGAAAAATATACTATGGGTATGGTCCATAGTATGGATAATCATATGATATATATAGGTCGGATTTTAATGTACATATATTATTTTAAATCTCTATCATTTTATTTTAATTATAGACAAATAACTATATGTCACCATTATATCTCTAAATAATATATATTTACAATATTACTATATCGGAAATTATGAAAATTTGCAAACTTTTATTATAAAATAATAAAATTGTATATAACATATAAACCCTTGGTTTAATTTAATTGAAAAAATAAAATATATTTTGCATCATATTTGCACTACTTTTACATCTCTGGTAATCTAAATAACTAAATATATATATATCACTTATCGTTATAAAATGATTGTGAGAACAAATTCAAGTATTTATAGAACAAAATCCATAAAGAATAACATAAATAGTAAAAATGTCTATTTAATTATCTATCTATAAAAATAATGTAATACCTATAATAATCCTGATGTTAATAATATTCATTACTGTATTTAAGTTTATCTTATTAATTTTATAAATATACATAATAGTATTTAAAAACTATCCTTCACAATATATGTTCAATATACCAATTTATTTGATTAAATATCTCTCTTAATATATTATATAATAACATTTCATTTAATATATTATAATATTAAAACTTTATATTAATAGAAAAAATTAAATTAAAATAAATTCAAATATTTTTCTCTTATTATTCTTTCATCTTAAGAAATCTTTGTAATAGCTTAAATGTTATACCAAGATACAAACACATCTCACTTAGTAAAGGCTACTATTTATTCTTATTTAGCATGCACATGTTTCATGTTAATGATAGGGAAACTTACAAATGTATAAAATACTCTACCTGAGATTAGTATGTGTTGATTTATTGTCGAGTGGACTAAATATAATAAGGTATGAATGTTATGAAATATATATTCGCCAAAACTAGATTTATAGACCACAACATATATATTGACCGATTTCTTATTTTATTCCATTTTTTAATTCAATATATTTTCACAATCTTATTAGACTCGATAAAATATATAAATACTTGTAATATTGCACGAAGCAGGAAATTTACGATTATCTTATTATATTTAATAAACTACAAATTTTTAAAACAAATTTCTAATATAAAATCAATATATAAATTATATTTAATGTATATATAATTTAAACACAATTCTGGGATATTTGATAACATTTAATTTATATGAATATCAATATATATATTTATAAACAATAATAATGTATTATGTAATTATGTAATATTATTATAATTCTTACATTGATTAAATTGATTTATTGCAAACATAATTTCATTTAATACAAAATGTCTACAAATATTTATTCACTAACATTAATGTAACTTAATAATAATTCCGTTAGTTGTACGCATGCATATATTTACACATTACTTAATAATGATCTACACAATCTGGAGGTTTCTGTGCAGTTCTGGTTCAATGGTACAGACAAGAGTCAATAGTCTCTTCATTGCTTCCTCACGGTTCTGGTTTACTTGTCTGACAATGTTTGTGATCTCAATCTGAGTGTCTTTGTCGACTTGGGTTTGGACATCAGTCTTTGATCCCATTAACTATTGAACATTCAATGATTAACAAATAAAAATGCATTATATAATTATATATATATAGTATGTAAATATTAATAAAAATACAATTTAATTATTACCATATTAAAGTTCCTGATACAAAATAAAATTCAATATTATAATTGTTAATATCAAATATACGACTATAATTAGACAAATGGTTTTTTTAAATATGAATATTTTTTCAATATAAATTTATATAATTAATAAACTTCTAGTAAAGTGAATCATTTGGAAATAAACAATTATATATATATATATATATATATATATATATATTTGTAAATGAATAAATTGTAGTATGTTGTGAAGGAAAGAATTTTAATATAAATTATCTTTTAAATTAATTTATCATTAATTTTAAATAATCGGTAAATATCCATATGAAAATATTTTAATAAATTAATATAACTGTAAATCATATTTTTTATAATTGAAAGATTATTAATGTGTAAAATGATATTTAATCTAGTGTATATTTATTTTGTTTTATATTTACTATATAATATTGCTTTATAATATGAATAATATAGGTATAGTCAAATTATATTTGTCTAAAATTAAAAATAATAAATATAATATTAATTTTAAATTTAGAAATAATGTACAACAAATAATTTAAATAATAAATTTGATTAATAACAAACCTTCTTTTCATGTTCAATATAAAGCCTTTCACGTTCCTTCCTGTAAGCATCAATTTCACTCTGGGCTTCTTCCTTGGCTTGCTTTAACCTACGTGCTTTACCTAGAGTATATAATGAAACCATTATTCACTATGTCAAACATAAATTTATATTCAATAATATTTAATAATATAATATTAAGATTATTTAAAAGTAAATAATTCTAGAGATTTGTATATATATATATATATATTATAATTGATAATTAAATAGAAATATATATTAAATATAATATTAATATTTTCATAAATTAAAAATATATTTTATTTAATTTTAGAACATATTACTTCTCAATAAAAGTTTATAAATTAAAACAAGTAATATTATTGTAAGAAATACCGATTTATATTTTACATTTTTATTTTTAGTTTCTTTATAATAATGAATATAAATTATATAATACTTTGATAATGTTTAGTTAAGCTTGAATATGTGATATATATAATTATCTCTATAAATTTACAATATTATTTTTTCTATTTTTTTAATAATATTAATTAATATTCAGATATAAGTTATCAATAACTTCTGAAATTTTCAAATGAATATTTATAAATGATTGAATATAATTTACTGAAAAATTATATATTAGAGATGCCTAAGGGTGTGTTTTTGGTCAACCACAGGTAGTTCAACCACAGGTGTGAGAGAAAATCGTATTCACTGCATGTAAAAATCCAACTGTTACAAAACACGTCTGGTTGTGCTATGGATTTTTACATGCAGTGAATACGAGTTTCTCGTACACCTGTGGTTGACCAAAAACACACCCTAATAGTAATTTTCAAATTCATTTTACCCAGAATAATTATATTTCTCAACCCACATGTAAAACAATGTTGAGCTTCTCATCCCATCTATATTTTATTATAATTTAATTCCAATCAATATAACTAATATTAATACAAATACTATATAGGATCAAGATATTATATATATATATATAATATTTAAATATATTATATAATAAAATAAAATATAAAATGTGGTTTTCCATATTCAAGATCTAGATCAGTTTGGATGTTAATAGTACCCCCTAACCTAGATATAATACCTCTTATTATAAGTAATTGTACATATCAGATATATTCTTATAGAATATTCATAAATCTATAGATAAGTTAGTTTGGTTAATAATAAATTAACTGTAATAAATCTATTAATTAATTGATATTTTATTTAAGAAAATATATAGTCGAAATTAATAATCAAAAGTATAAATATTTACTAACGATAATATAGATTATTGAAATAAAAAAATATGGAATGAATAATCTATTATATTTATTATATCAGATTATAATTTTTAAATATTTTAGATTATAAATACATTACTAATTATTAATGGATTTATTAATGGGGTACGATGGTTATGGAAATATTTGAAATATTTAAAAAAAAGTAAAAAAAAATTATTAGAAAAATATCAAATATAGTTTGTATAACATATCCGAAAATTAGAGCTCAAAACCATATATAAAACATTAAATATCGAATATTTAAAACTCAACCTATTTTTAAATATATAAATATAATATATTTAAATATCATAAAATATAAATTATAATTTTAGAACTATTTTTAAACTTGATTTTCTCAGAATAATTATTTTTGCTAAATTGTATTCTTAATATATTCTATAACTCCGAAAATAATGTTCATAACTAGATGACATTTTCAGTATTTATTACATATTATGTTTATATTATAAAACTGTAGGCTTATTCATTTATTTTCATTATATCATATATAAAAAATAATTTCAAATAAAAATAAATTGTTCCCATTATTAGATGACTTATATTTACGAAAATACATAATATTTTCTTATGATGCTATATTTTCTTATAAACAACATTCCACACTACAATATGCTGTTTACAGAATTAAAATAACTTAATTATTTTTAGACTAATAGACTTTTAAAAATAAATAAAAATGCCTTAATTTTCAGAAAAATATGTTGTTTGTAATGTAAATTCGTAACAAACTATACACTTTTAAAATGTAAAATAATATGTTTTAATTTATTATTTATATGATGAAAACTAAGAGTTCATTACTAATATATAATACAGTAATAGGAAATGGTGTTTTAAATTCTATATATATATCTCTGTGGCGTATAAAATCTAACTTATATTGAACGTAATTTAATTATAACAATAAAAAATTGTTATATAGAAACTGCACTAAACCTAAATATATTTCAGTGATTTCTATACTACCACCAGCGGCGGCGGGGAGTGTATTAAAGCTTAGATAGGGAGAGTAGTATCTTTGTTTCGAAAAATCTTTGAGAATAGTGTACTCAGAATATAATATATATAATGTGTATTAATTATTTTATTTCATAGTATATACATTTCTTTATGTTTATAGTTACATTTTAAGGGGATTCGTGGCCTTTGAAATTTGTTAAAAATAAATATTTATTTTATAACCTCTGAAACTTGTAGAGCATATAAATACCTATAAATGATACAATTTGATAGTTTAGTACATGACATATTTGGTATAAAAAATTTGTAAAAAAAATGGCGTAAATAATAGCAAAATACTCATATTTTAAACTTATAATATATATAAGTTAATATTTTTAAATAATTTTAAATGTAGTGATATATACGATATATTATGAAATAAGATGTCAACTAGCAACATCCATAATTAACGGATTGATATCAAATGAACGCATTGCATTGGGTGTAAAATTCGAATTATAAACAATGTAATTGAGATTGCACCATTTATTTATTTAATTTCAAAATGCCAAGACATAGTAGGATATCGATCGCCAGACTAGTTAACAAGGATAAAACTGCATATGATAACATGTATATATATACGTATTCTATTATATTATAATATTAGAAATAAATAAATATTTTAACAAAAAATATTTTCTTGTAAACAAATTTATTTTCTTTTTAAAAAAATTTCATAAATATTAGCTTATTATGTGTAATTATTGGTAATATAATATAAATATTATAAGAATAATTTTATGGATATATTAATATGGTATTCTATTATATTAAAATACTAGAAATGTAGTACTACAAGATACAAATAATAAAAATATATTACCATAAAATAAATGTAATCAAACTTTAAACTCGCTTTACTCAGAATATTAATTTCAATTTATTTTGAATCTTATAAATTTTAAAAACATATTTTGTCTCCAAATATTTCGTGATTTCAATGAATAATTTTTTTTTTTTAAATTTGCAATTTACAGAATGTGAATCGGATTATAAAACAGGTGCTAACAATTTTTTAAAAACATAAAATATATCTCCTATCTTAATCCATTGTATACAAAGAGCGCGAATCCCCTTATAAGAATATAAAATTATAAATATTACTTATTTAATAAACATATACATATATAATTATAATGGTATCATAATTATAAAACTTTAATATACAAATCATGTTTCATATAAGAAATTCTATATTATATTTAATATATAATATTATAATAAATAGAAAGTAATTGGTACATACATGATAAGCTAATATTTCTGTATGAATTTTTATATTTTAAGACATGCTTAATGTAACTACGTTACAATTACATTACGATTGCAATTATAATAATAATAATATGATTATAATCATGAAAATAATTATGTTTATAGATCAATTTAATGATACAAATTAAAAATATTAAATTCACTTTAATTTAAATTGTATCTTTAAATAGTTATTAATTAGTTAGTACAATATAATTTATATCAGTAATATTATTATAATAATATATTATTTTCTCAAAAAAATAAATTAATAAAATATAAATGTAATTTTAAATTAAATTTAAATTTAATAAATTTATTACAACATAATATAACCAATTTATAATAATTATTAAGTAAACTGTTATTAATATATATGATTTATTACTATATATAAATATAGTCAGGGATGTCATTGATATGTCTCGATCGTATTATTAAAGATGACAGGACAATAAATGACCCAACAATGTCACACTTTTACACTACTAATAGATAAAATTAATCACCGATATAAAATGTATAATACAAATGTATAATGCATTAAACACTAACGTTTACGGGCTTCTCCTACCTTCTCGGCAGCTCGTTTCTCAGCTGCTAGTAACTGTTGGATACCTGTAGATTGGCTCGCCATATTTGAGTAATATAACGACTATTATAAATCGTTATAAATTTGGAACTGAATATAATTAAAATTCAATGATCATGTGATGGATATCATGTGATAACATTATTATGTCAACATAGAGAAATATGAAATTATTTTGCATATAATTTATATGGATTTATATATGTATTAAATTTATATATATATTAAGTAGTGTAATTAATGCATATTTTCTTATGATATTTTCTCATTACATACATATTAATAGTGCCTATTGATGATAAAGTCTTGAATGCATATTAATATGTTAATGTATGAAATCGTGTTTAAGTTTTATCCATATATTATATATGTATATTTCCTATAGTTACTGCATGTCCTTGGTTACTGTATAGTAACTATTAGTTACCATAGTTACTATAGTAATAATATACATCTAATGGGCAAAGCCGAAAGTAATATATATATATATATATATATATATATGTGCTTATTTGATATTATTAATACTACTATTAAATAATATATCATATATTAATAATATCAAATAAGCACAAATATATTTGAGAATACACTTTCTAATATATATATATATATATATATATATATATATAAATATTATAATAATATTACCAGTAATATACAAATAATTATTATTTTAGGTTTTCTATAACATATTTTGTTATTGAGATAAAAAGGGTAGGGTAACCCTACTATGGTGGCATAAATAAGGGGAGAGAGAGCGATTTAGAGATATATTCCATAATATGTGTATTATAAGGCAATTAATATCATATATTCAATTAAATACACTGTTAAATAAACTGTTTATTTTAATTCTAAATGTAGGTTTATGATACTATAGTATTATAATACTAATACTAAAAACATTAATTTATATTTATATATTATTTTGTATTTAATTATTTGTAATATTATATAATATATACTACACATATGTATTGATGTGATATAATTTATTAGAGTATAAATTAAGTTGTGTAATTTCTTCTTTGTCTATCAATATACTACTAGAAACTAATACAACTTGTAAAGGGCTGTTAAATATTTTACAAGGGAAACATCTTTGTGGTTGCCTTGAGATAATATACTTTCAGAATCTCACATTTCTCTTATTTCTATAATTACTTTTTTTTATTAATTAATATCTTTAATATTTTATATATTACTAATTCTTCTCCAATATGTATTTAATTTCTTAACCCTATAATGAATTAACTATTATAAATACCAGTACATCTTGTTGTGGAATAATATATTTTCTATTATATCATAATTTTAGATAAATATTATATTTAAGAACAACTATATAATTAAATATAGAATACTACAAACCTCTTTTTAATCTTGGTATTTGATTCAAATATGTCACTACTAGATATTATAATTAATATTTAAATATATTGCTAACAAAATATATTTAGGGTATACCCTATCCACATTTTATATTGGAAAAAATATAGGAAACATTGTTAGGTATCTTAAAATTAATATAGTGGTTAATTTTATAAATATTAAGTACAATTTAATATTATCAACAAATAAGAGTTACTATATATATATAATATTTATTATATAATGTATATAACATATATTCTAAATTACCATTCAAATGAATTAAATATATTAATTAATCCTATTTCCTATTCATTAATGAAGGAATATTCTTTTATTTACTATCAAAAGATATTTATTTAAAATTGTCAACGATGATAATATAACGTATATTTATATATAAATTATATAGAATAGACAAATCTTAATTAAATAGTGTTATTGTTAGTTATCTTATTTTGGTGAAGTCCTTGCATCTCATCTGGTAACTTAAAAAGTTTTTATTTAGTTTAAATATATATTGACATTTTTGAGATAAACTTGTATAAATATCTAAACATTTTCTCAAGTTTGAGACCTAGTACTATTTATACATATATATTTAATAAAAATATCATTATCCCACATAATAGTAGTTTCTTTTGCCAACACCCTACCATTATAATGATTCCACATTACTATTACATTAATTATAATTTATTTATGTAGTTATTTTAAATACTTCTACAAACATTTACAAACTCAAAAAACTAACTATTTTCCAAATTACACATTTCACTATTATGATCATCGAGATTATGTGTAAGTTACACAGTGTAACCAGTTTACATATATATGTTAAACTTGTAAATATTTACATCATTTAAACAATATATATTCTTGAAATAATCTCTAAATTTATATTGGAAGTGTAATTATTTTTAGAAAATTATAATTATCACATTTGTTCATAAAACTTGACTATTGGATGAATCATATAATTAAATAACCAAGTATATATTTTATAATTATAAATATTAAAACAAAGTTATATATTTGTAAGCTTTAGTAACACTATCATTTAATTTAGAATAATGTATATACATTTAATATATATTTCCATAAATACACAAATTATAGTAATATTTATAAATCTTTATTTCTATTGGAATATAGTATTCAGATGTTCATTAATTTAAATATAGTTAATTAAATAAATAGAAATGTTTCAGATATTGAATTACATATATTTATTGAAAACTTAATTTGATAAATACTTTTATGATAAGAAATTTATGTATATTTATTATTAAACTAGGTTTTGTTTTAATAAAATATTACTCACTTACATGTATTATTATCGCTATTATCACTAATATATATTATTAATGATGTAATATGACACTCAAGAAATAAAATGTATTCGCATATAATTCATATCATAAATCCCTAGCTATATATAGAAATATATATGTAATGAAAATGAATATTTAAATTCATTTTGCATATTTTACTGAATTTATATGTATCCATAATACAATAAATGAAATCAAGGATTAATGATATCAATAATTACAAAAAACTCTAAATTAATGTTTAATCGCATCGAGTTTATTATATAAAATGTTAACGAAAACAAAACCGGTAAAAAAGACTTAATTAAACAGAGTATTATGGCATTTCGGGGAGGGCTCCGTTCTTATCCCTGGATTGTGACCAGGCCTTGTTGATGGTTCTCTTCATGTTGTCGTCTCCGGTGTCGTATATGTTCTTCAGCATGTCCATTATGCCCGAGGATGGGTCGTCATTGTTGGCTGCTGGCCTGTTAAGTATTGTTTACATTGTCATTGTAGTAATAGGAGTAATGGTTGTAATAATATAGCTATTACTTTATATGTAATACACACTGGTATGTATTTTAATATGCTTATAATAAAATATTATAAATCTTAAAAATGTTAATCATTTCTAAATATATTTGTGATTAAATTTGATATTGTAAATGTGTAATATAATATTTTATATAAATATATGAAAGTAAAGCAACATTAATAGAAAGTAAATAGAATATAATTTATGCCAAATTAAACTTAGATGATAATCTTAATATAAATTTTAAACAATGATAGCTATCAGACAGCATTTATATATATTTCAATAATAATAATTCAATGTCTATATTTGATAAATAATGAAATTTATAGTGGCTAATCTGAGCATTATTCTAAATAATTCTTATGATTATGAAATATTTGTTGTGAATAATTATGTAAAACAGCTAGATAATAGATAATTTATAATAAACTAAAAACAGGTAATAAAAACAGTATTTTCACATATTAGATTTATTTGGTGATTTTTTACTCACAAAATAATCTCATGAATTGTAGTGTCCATTATATAACGATTTTGAACTGTTCATATATTCATATTATCTAATTACGATGTTATTTTTGTTCACTCTAGTATCTAGATAGTGATAATTACACTCAATACACTTAATATTTTCGCTAACATTTACATAAAAAAAAAGATTATTTATATATATATATAATTATTTAAATTCAAACATGATTAAATTTGTAAATATATATATGAGGTTGAGTTTGGATTTAATTTGTATATATATACACTATTTTTTTAAGTTAAAGGATTATATGTACACAATATATATATATGATATTTTTTTAGGTCAAATTAGGTGAAACAGAAATGTTTTTTTTTACAAATGATCGATTACTTGGTACACAAACATATCTAGGGGATATAAGGGGATGATTACACCACCTTACAACATTATAAATCATAAAACTATTTTATGGGACATCAAAATATACGAAAGGAAACTAAATAAATCACATATGAACCTGCCTACAGAATACCATGCCTAATATCAGCATAAGAGTGATTTTACTTATTTTATTTTTAATATATATTAATAACATTACTTATAATATTACATTTAATCCATTACTAGATATTAAATAAATAGAAGTTTATGTTTATTTATCATATATCACTTGATCAGTTTTTAAAATTACAATGTCTGAATATGTTTTATTATATATTAATAAATATATAAAATATATTTATTTATAAATCTTAAAAAAAACTTATGAAAATTTTGAAAATTAATGAAAATTCTCTATTAAAAAAATGTAGTTCCCAAAATTTACAATTTACCTCAATAAACAATAGTTTGTGAAATATAGTTTTATAAATTATATATTAGATAACATCTACATACACTACACTAAAATATAATAGAACTATAGTGCACGACTACTATAATGATGACAAACGCTTTAGGTTCTTTCTTATCTTGTTGTTTCTTCATATGGGACCACGTGGCTCCTTTACTAGACTTCTTCATCATGATCAGAACACTATCTTTCTTAACCTACAACGGAGGAGGGGGGAAGGAGAGGTATAGTACAGTATGAACGCCTCTGATACAACTATTATTAATACATTATACATTGTTATTATGTGATGAATAGGAATACACCCATTGGTCGCATTTTAAAGACCGACGAAGTACATTATTTTTTATATAAATATATTTATTATTAAAAATGATATTATATAGAAATCAATAAATAAAATATATTATCTTTAAAATGATATATGGGTCAATACATACAATTAATAAAGAGTATCTTAAATAAAAATTTATAAATGTAACCGTATACAGAATAAAAACATTAAAATTGTAGTAAAATATAGATATTCATTTTATAATCTGATATATGCTCTTTATTATTAAGGGCATACGGCAATGCGCACGCCATTTCACGCATTTACTTGTTAAGAGATAGCAAATACAAAGGTCCATTAAAATCTATATTTAGGTAAAACTATTCATTGAATTTAACTATCTATTTTTGTATTGTATACGATATATATACTGCTACAATTTAAAGTTTGTATTTTTTTAAAATATTATTTATTTCATGTATAAATATATTATTTATTATGTCTAATTTATTTAAACCAATTTTTTAAAAATTTATACCAATATTGTCTCTTTTCAATAATAATTACAAAAAAATTGTTAGGATACCTATGATTTGTTCTAAACATACATTTATATTCACCTAGGTAGTACAAAATATTTATTCTGAGTAAAACGCATCTAAAGTTGTACTAAGTAAAAATCACTATTATAAAATAAAGCAAATACAGTTTATGTAATTATCATAGTAGTATATACTATATAGAATTGAATATGTTATTATGTATAATTTATATATTATGATAAAAAAAAGCAATAATAATGTTGTATAATTTATAAAATACTATATATATAGATGTATAAATTCAATAAATAATTATAAATTGGAATTGTAAAATTATAAATTATAATCAAATTATTAATATTATAAATACAACTCTATAACTCTAATATAAATTATAATATTATAAAATAAAACTAATACTAATAATATCTAATAATAACTAATAAATATATATTGAAATAATACTAACTATAACAAAATGTAATTAATATAAAGTAATATAAATAAATGTAAATATACGTAGAAATATAATTTGAAAACCATATTATAAATAAAATAAACTCAACTAAAAATCTAATATATAGGCTAATAATGGTATACAAATAATTATTTTATAATACTAATGATATAAATGAAACTAACTATAAATATATGTAAATAATATAAATATAAGTTCAAATAAAGGTAAAATTATGAAAAAAATATAAATTGTAAAAGTGAAATGATGTAAAAGAAGTACAAAATATATAGCGTCTGTTTATTAGCTTTTCTATTGGTGTATAATATCACATGGCATATATTTACAATGATAATAATATAGAATACATAAATATAGACAATTCGGTTTTTAAATTTTGTAAATCGACAATATATAATTATACAAATTTTATAAAATAAAATGTGGGCATTATTATAAAATTATTCATGTAGATTTCAAATAAATTATAAGCCAACGTTATTTATTTTAAATATAATTCAATATAATATTTTAAATTAAAAAGGTGTGTTATAAAATATGATTTTTATGGTATTTTTAGGCCGTTTTCAATGATAATATTTTGACAGATAACAAATAACATATACTAAATTAATAATATTGAATACAAATTTTTAAATTATTTTTGTGATTTTCGCTGATAACATCAATAACTTTTGATCTACTGGATATATATATATATATATATATATGAAACTTTTAGAACTTAATTATAATAAATATATCTTCATATATTTCAAGTATGAACTAAAAGTAAAACTTAGTTACTGGAAATTTCTGTTTGTATGCCTCATTCTCATCATCTTATAATTATCATATAATTCTATAACTTAAGGGTAGGTGCAACCTATATTCTATAAATATATTTTTACATGTATTTAATAGGAACAATAGTGGTCTACTAATAGGGTATTAACTTATTTTTTATTTAGTTTAACTCGATAATAGATATTATATAGATATATAATAATGCATTTTTTATAGAATATAAAAAAAAATATGAAATATAAATTATGTTAATAAAACAATTAAATTATTATAATTTTGAAAATAAAGATAAAATTATGAATATTTAAAAAAAAATTATTATTAAAATTAAAAAAATTGTATAATTATATATATTATAAATTATATGAAAATGTAAATTAATTTAAAGCATGTTTGAAAGAATGACATTAGTAAAATAAATTGATTCTAAAGATTTAAAATAAAATTATGAAAAATGTATATATTTATTTTAGATTTTAAAATTCTAAAAATAATTTTATTTTCATTAAATTTAACAATTATTAAATTAATGGGATTTTGACACCTTGTTGAGGTGAAAATAAATTTTTGTTATTTTTTATTTCATAATTCTACTATATGTTGTTAAGTTCCTTTAAACAAAAATTATTCATGAAATCTTAGTCTTAAAAATTATATAAAAAGTAGTTTATATATTCATTATATTATTTTCTCAATACTATAATACTGACCAATTAATATATATTTTGAAATTATTATTATATTACTATTATTATAAGTATTATAATAGTATAATACATTATTATATACAAAAAGTATATATCTCTAATAAATTATTAATTATTAAATAAATTATTATATATATGTATATATATATTATTATATATATGTATATATATATAAATATATATATATATATATATATATATATATATATATACACATATGTCTCTGAATAGTATTTGTCTAATATGATAATATTATATGTTTATCTTGCCAAACTTCAAATTCTGTTTTCTCTAAATAATGAATTCACACTAACAGTTAATTGTATAAAGTATATGCATATAAAAACTATTGTAGCTAATTATTATTATTATTGTTTGCATTATACAGAGAACAGCTGTTTATGTATTACAATAGATAAATCTGTCATAAATATTATTTTCTAATAATAGTACAAATATATATTCCATAGAAATAATGACAATAAATAACAATTTAGAATAGAAATTTATATATAAATATATATATACACACACATTAAGTCTATTTATAATAAATATTAAAAAAAAAATTTTATTGATTCAATGAATAGAAATTAATAAAAATTAATGATTTCTACATGCTATACTATTAAGGGCAGGTGTGCCTATTTTAATTGTAATGTATTAGATAAGTAAAAATGGGTCTAGTAAAATATCTACTCCTACTTCAATAATATTTTTTTTAAATTAAAAAAAATAGTATTAAAATAGATTAGCTCTACAATAAAACTATCTACAATTTTAAAAATAAATGTAAATTTTTGTTTTTAATGTTTAATTTTGCTATAGAAATAAAATAAATATTTAAATTAAAAAATTGAAGTTAGGTTTACTCATTATAAATTTAGAATATAGTGGGGAAAAAATGTAGTTTAAATATTTAAAAATAAAACGAGAGTAGTACTTTAAATATTTAGAATTTGAAAAAAACATGAAACTGAGTATAATAATGGTTTAAATGGTTAAATAATAATAAATTATATATTTATATATATAAGCTAAATATTATTTTCTATAACTTCAATATCATATGATGAAATTAATCTAGAATATTTAATTATAAATACATTTTAAAATATATATATGATATATATATATAATATTTATAATTAACAATAGATCTTGTTTCTTGAGTCTACATATATTAATTTATATTATTATTTTATAGTTAATAAAATTACAAGTTTAATACAAATACACTCATTAAAATATTAATATGCTGATTCCATGATGATATTTAGTCCCATTTCATAGTTTTTTATAATAAATTTAAATATTATTATAAATGAATACATATATATATTATATAAATTATGTTAAATAAAATATAATGATATATGTATATCTAATAATATATTAAAATATTATAATAATATAGTACAAAATATTATTAATATTATTTGGAAAATAAATTTTTATAAAATAATTTAAAAAATAACAATTATAATGTATAGTATAATAATAAAGTAGTATACTATAGTTTTATAAATATTACAAACTTAAACAAAATTTTTATATTTTTCTATGCATAATGAATACTTCTTTCTTGAAGAAATTAATTTTTTAGATAGTTTTAGTATAATTAAAGATAATAAAGTCACTTTATTAAAGTGACTAAATTATGGATTCATATGTAATTGGTACAGACAACACACATATATATATATATGCATTTAATAGTGCTTTATTATATTTTATATTAATGCATCTAACATTTAATTTAAAGAAAAGTATACTTAAAATTGCATATAGGAATTCATGCTCCTTTACATATAATTATTTAAAATAAAATATATTGTAAATTTCATATTGAGATAGAATTATATTTATATTTAATTTAATATCACAAATATAGACACAGATGCCCTTAATATACCATAATCTGCCTATCTATTTACATAGTAAACTATGAAAAGGTGTTCTGTATGCACTGTATCCACTGTTACAACCCATTAACAATTAATATTATAATTTATATAAATGAAATACTTTCAAAAGTTTTTATTTTATAGTTATATTTTATATCAAAATATGATTTATATATCATTATAAATTGTAAAGATAATATTTAATATGTTAATATTATATAAACAAAAATGTGTAACACAATTTTTTCTTCTTCTAATTTTCAGAGTTTTCATTTATTGATTAATATTTATTGATTTATTTTATTATACCTCATAGTAAATTATATTAAAACCAAAAAATAAAAACATTATTATGGAATATTAATTAATGAAGTGTTGTTTAGTATTTGTCAAATAATTAATAATGAAATCATTTTAGAAATAACATTTATTTAAATAAAGCGTATTTTATGATACATATTTCAAAAATAAATTATAAATAACATTTATAAGCCTATAGAATTGTATGTAAATATATAATCAATAAAATAGATACATATTATATATATAAAACATTACTAATTAATAATATAAAATATAATAAGCCTAGATAATTTTATGTAAATATATAATTAATAAAATAGTATATAATATATACACATCTCTAAATATATTGTCTAGATAAGAAACAAGTATTGCTTTATACTATTGATTATATAATATATTAGATAAACATGTATATATGTATAAATTGTATTTTTCATATTGATTTTTAATTAGTGAAATTTCAAATGCGATTTAACAGAATAATTATTTACATGTATTTCATATATAAAATTAACCACACAGATAAAACTTACTAACATTATTTGCTATATATAAATATCATATATGCTCAAAATAATATGTAGCCATATCAAAGATATAACACTCCCTATGCATGCAACGTAATTTAGTAATATCCCCAACCGCTGCTAGCAGTAGTATCGAAATCACTGAAATAGATTTAAGTTCGGCTCTGTTTGCATACAACAATGTTTTCATTGCTCTATTAAATTACATGCAATATAAATTAACTTTTACTTACTAAATATATACTTATAGCATTTAAAACATAAATATCATATTTGTTTGTTATATATTAGTAATGAACACTTAGTTTTCATCATATAAATATTAATTTAAAGCATATTATTTAACATTTTAAAAGTATATAGTTAAATACGAATTTACATTATAAACAACTCATAGTTCCGAAAAGTAACCCGCTATAGGTGGCACCAGGGTATTTTGTATACAAATTCGAATTACACGATTTCGCGTAAGTGTTATATCTTTCCTTCGGAAAATCGTTGGCCATATTATAATAATATATTAAAAATAATTAATAATGAATATTTTCAATAGAATATTATACAAAAAATAATATAATTTATATATTAATTATATTGAAATGTAAAAATAAGGATACATATTGTTATAGCTTTATATTTAATTTATATATCACAGAAAAACAAATAGAATTCATAGAATATATTTTTGTCTGCAGGATTTTTATATGGAGTAATGTATTTATTATCTCTATACATTGAATGTTGTGATTCTAATTGTTATTAATTATACTAATTGTAATGCCGAATTTAATGGCGTACTGTGACATCCCCTTATTATATATCTAAATGTAATTGATAAGACTTCTCCTATCTTTACCATGTAAATATTCATGTTACGCCAGCCCTTAATAATATATAATACACCCTGGATAAAATACCACATTGGGACAGGTAATCTGTGCCAGTTCATCTACATTAGCCATAATCCTCACACACACACACGTATCGTCAGTGTCCGAGATATATCGTAGACATACGTGATTAATGATACAACGACAATAGAACTAGTACACAATCATAATAGAAACCTTATAGTAAGAGTCGCCGGGAATGATATCCGAGTGTAAGTTCACGACGTTAAGGGAATGATCTTTACCGTCGAGATCGATGACTAGAAACTTGAGAGATCTATGTCGGGGGGTGGGGGGGTGTTATGATATAAACTACTATAATACAACTAATGCTATTTATAATAAATTACAACCGATGATAAATAATTGTATACATTATTTAAATTATTATTATAATTTAAGTCATTATATTTAGTCACAAATTATTGTGAATAATATATTTTTATAATTAATATTTTATAAAATATATTTATTTATATTGATTGAACACTAATATAAATATATAACAAAGTAATATAACATGTGAACCCCTGAATGATTCTGAACCAGTAGATATAATCTACCTGACAGATAAGTATTACCTTTTCTCAAATTCACAGGTAATATTATCGCTGTCGATGTCCTGAACAGAAGGTAACGTAACGTAAATCTTCATGAACTTATCTGATTGGTCCCATGCTATTTCAAAGTATGATATTATAATTAGGTGAATAACCGATAGAATAATAATAATAATATTTATTAGAAGAATTGTTATTGTTTTCTAGTTTATAATATTAATATATTTTTTCCTTCTAAAGGGCTTCAAAATAATATAGAATATTTGTTGTTGTTGTCGCACATTATATAACAAATAATGAATAAGAATTTTATAATATGGTACAAATAATTAATTTTAAATTAAATTCACAAATAATTGAAATCCATCTCCATAACTAAATACTGAACCATAGGTTTGGATATCCTTGACGTATCGGGTCTTGGATACGGCGACGGAGTCACCCCCCGCCCCCGCCATCACCTCGGGCCTAGTTTTACCCTCGGTCACCTGGTTCTTCTCGTTCTCGTGGGTATAGCGGGTCTCGGCTCTTCTTATCGCTAGCTGGAGCTCATCTCTAACCACCTTACGTTCGGCTTGCGCGAGGAGGTTCTGTAACTCGGTGATGTCGAGGCGGATCTGTAATAGTCGTGGGGAGGGACATTGTATTTCTCTATCTATTGTTACGCACATCTTAGGTATCAGCATTTATGAAGAATTAATATGACGAACGTAAAATATATGCATTTAATAAGAATTAAGATTATTTTGTTAGTGTAAATATGATTAGTATACAAAATCATGAGTTATAATTATTTTATATATATATATTTCATTATAGATTTTATATCCCCCTGTGTTTCTAGAGGCTAAAGGAATTCTCATGTTGACCAAAAAAAAACTTAAATTTTTGGGAATATAAAATAATTATATATATATATATATATCATTATTATTTCAAATAAATAAGTCATTATAGATAATAACAATCACATAAAATTACATCCTTCTTATTGTAAAGAAATAAGAGTATATTCATGCAGTTTTTAACTTTTTTTAAAATATACATGTTCGTATTTAAGTCATTTTAACCTTTACTCTTAAACGTTGTTCACATGAACAATCTATTACAGTAATTTCGCAGTAGAATACTTAAGAATTTCAGTTTCAAAATCCACTAGTTTTATCAATTTTAAGGTGTTTGTATGAGCAATCATTCCAGCAATTTTCGCAGTAGAATACGGTTAAAAATACATACATTTTATGAAATTAAGTTAAATTATATAATCATAAAGTGGTAATATACATATTATAATTATAATTATTAATTAAAAAATCATAAACGCTTAAATAACTTAATCACAATCAATTACAATCGTAAACGATTATAAATAGATTGACAACTAGAAAGGTAATTAGTAAAGTATACTTGTGCGTGTGTTTATTTACCAATTGAATAAATTAACACAAAAATTAGAATAAATTCAGAATAGAACATTTAGCAATAATCGCAGAAAAAACCTAGAATTTTACAATTTAGCTATTTTTAATTATTCTATTGCGAAATTGCGGGAATAGATCGCTCATGTGAACAGCGCTTTTTCCAGCATAACAATTCTACGTTACTCAGTGGAAAAATGTTCTTTTGTATGCACTTTTACTATATATATCTTTCTAAATAGATAATATTATTATTGTATTATCGCGCTATATATTTATTGTAAAAGCGCCATAGTATATGACTAAGAATTCCTGTAGTTATAGTGTATTCAGAGTGGACCGACACACCATATCTATAGAATATAGCCTATAGGCGAATCTTAATTAGTGTGTATTCAGCCATCTCTAGTATGGTGTCGTAATTGTGACTATTATTTAATTGGGCTATAGCAGAAGATTTTGGAACATGTATATATATATATATGAAGTCAATGAAAAATTGATCATGGGTCTACAGGCATTCTAAAACTATATCGATCTCATGTGTATTTAAGGTCATATTCGAATTAGAATAACATAATTTCTAATAGTAAAAATCTAAATTTAAATAAAAATAAAATTTATTTAACAAATATTTAATTGTACAGTTATTATAACAAATAACATATCGATAGCTTATATTATTAATAATAATTTATAATAATTTATTATACATATATAATCTACTGGTTCTATTTGAAATTAAGCTGATATTCTAAAAATATATCGATCTTATCTGTACGTAACATATTCAAATTATAATCGAATAATTTATAATAGTAATAATTTAAATGTAATCAAAAAATAAAATGTATATATATATATATATATAATATATATTATTATAATTATATACACGCGTATACGTATTATTTATATCTGAATAATCGTGTATGAATATAAATTATATATCACTGCAAAGTCAATAATTCATTTAAAGTCATAACTAATCACTGAATTCAAATAGCCTACAACGAATTAATTGTTTTTAGCGCAGAGTTAAATATTTAACTATTTAGTTAAAGTTCAATTCCTTGAATATAAAGTTCATGTCCACGAAGTTCACGGTCACAAGTCCAACCACCAATTTTATTATATTTAAAAAATGTGCCTACTTTGATGCGGAACCCATCGATTTCCATAGTATTATTATAATAATTATACTAAGTATAGAATATCAAATTAACGTTTCGATCGACTGACATCGATGTCCGTTGATCGTAAAGTTCTGTAATCCTAATTATGTTATCCTCGTCTTTCCTGTGTCCTTACAATATTTTCCAATTTAATAATATTAAATTTAATTATAAATTAGATATTTGTACTTATTTATTTTATTCTAGAATAAAATCATTTTATTTTAAATTTATTATCATTTTAAAAATGTATGATATATTATATATCATACATTTTTATATATTATATAATATATAACAACATTATATACTTATATATTTTCATGCATATATATATTTAATATGTATATACATTTGTATATTATTAAATATACTCACAATAATAAATAAATATTTATATTGTTAAACATTAACTTAATAATGATTAGAATAACAAAATAATGAGCGATAAAATATATTAATAAAATAAGATAAGTTATATATCTATAAAGTAATATTTTAAATATATATAATACATTATATAATAATTTTATATTATACAAACTTCCTTCATTAATTCAGTCATTGTAATACTTGTGTTATTGATTTATTAATACTTCTCGATACAATTTAACTTAAATTTAATTTATATTATTATTTTTAAAGTAATTTTACCAAAGATTTTTGAAAACTTATTAACAATTTAAGGTTATTTATATATGTATTCATTAACAATCGTCAAACAGGGGAATTATTACAGGCGGCACTTTTTAAATATGTTATTCAGCGTGTTTTAACCACCGCCACGTGTGGCGGGTAGCTTTAAAAATTACGTAATTAATCAAGCTAACTATATAATAGTATATATATATATATATATATATATATATGTATTATTTGTCTAAATATAAAAATAATCATAGTGTATTTTTATTGTTGCCAAACTTAAATGTTGTTTTATCTAAACAATTAATTCATACTTATAGTGAAATTAGATGAGGGTAGATGAAAAAATATAGATTTGTATTATGGTTCAGATATATCAATACCTCCTATAACCTCGAGGTTATAGGAGGTCTTTGATATATAGAGTTGTTAGTAAACCGAATATTGGTAAATTGGATATAGTTTTAAATAAGATATTGAGTTAAATTAGGATTGGAAGTATATTCTACATTAAGCTAGGTATATATTATCAGTATTTGATTTTACTAAGATGAAGACACATTGATAAATAATACAAACATTGGAAGCAGGTAAATGTATAATAATGGCGTCGTGTAAGGATATATATATATATATATATATATAATATATTATATATATATATATATATATATATTTACCCATATATCATATACATCTATATTTACTAATACAATATATTTTTATAATTTTCAATAAATATTATATTGAATATTCAAATATATATACACACATTTATTTTATCAATACTATATATAATGAAACTATATGTTAAATAACATGCATACAGTATATTATATTATATATAAAGTTTTATAGTATAAGGAAGTACTCCCTGATAGTACGTATCATAAATGGAAGGGTAAAGAAAACATTAAAAAATGACTATGGTATTTTTATTTAAATCATATTTTAAATAAAAATACCATAGTCATTTTTTACAAACGAATAATGTTGTTAGAATAAATACAATAACCGATAATACTATTATCAAAGCTCTTAGTAATTAGGTTTGCTATTACCATCGATTTGTATATTACCATATAAACTATAAATCTAAGGCTATTACCAATAACTTCCTTGATATTATTAATGGATAATCACAATACTCTATTGCTAAATGTTCTAATTAGAATATTTATGAAATTGGTGAGGAAAACACACGCAATAATATATAAACGAGTATACTCATATATAGACTCAATATATGGACGTGTAATTACGCAGAAAAAATATAAAATTTTACAGTTGAGCTATTCTTTCAGCCGATTGCAAGACTAACTTGCTCATGTTAACACCTTTTTATTTGCCTACAATTATATTTACAACTTATAAATTATAAGCCATCCCTTTTGTAGGCAAAATAATGTATCCACATAAGGATATGATAAATATTAGTGTTCTTTACATTTATATTTAATATATACTGAATTCGATATTTTATTAGATAAATATGATTATAAAACGGTAAATGGTGTGCATTTATTAAGCCATGATATATTATATTTATATTCAAGATAAATACTTATAAATTACAACATAGATATCTTTAAAAAGGTCTATACATATTGTATACATTTTAATGTCTACGAATAGCTAGATAGAAAGCTTTCTCTCTAGATCTATGGGAAAATTCAAGACATCATATAAAAATACCTTCTATAACATCGAGGTTATAGGAGGTATTGCATATAACCTCTAATATAAAGAGTTTATAGGAGGTCCTGGAAAATCATTCACGAATCTATTAATTATTTCTGGCGATCTTTGAATCCTTTGGTTTTGAACACAGAGCTAGAGAGGAAGAGAAAGTTCTCTCTAGCTCTATGGTTTTGAATAATGTAACAAATAATTCTATTATTTTTGTATAAAGAAAATTCAAATTTTAAATTTAATATCGTTTAAATTGATAAATAATTTAATCTTTTTATTTAATTCATTGTACATAACAATTAAAATTATAATGAGTTTCATTAAATATAATGATACAATTCAAATTGGTGATGTAGTTATAGTAATGTTAGGACACGATTCTCTTTTACAAACAAGAATACAAGAAAATAGTGTTTTGCAAACAAAATACGGAGCTATAAAATCGAACGATATAATTGGTACTTCATATGGTAGAAAATACGAATGTGCAAAAGGATTTGTTTTTTTATTACATGCTACTCCTGCATTATGGACAGTGACATTACCACACCGAACTCAGATCCTCTACAGTACTAATATTAGTATGATTATTTATGAACTCGATTTGAAACCTGGATCTATTGTTGTTGAATCTGGTTAGTTCATTATAAATTATAATAATTATTATAATAATATTAGTACTGTATTATAATTTGGATATATTTGATACAAATTTATTATGTATTATGTAATACATATTGACAATTATTTATTTATTGGTAACGTTTCGTAAGTTTAACTTAAAGTTATTCAGATACAATTTCTAATCTCCATATCTCGACTGGATTATGGTCAAAAACTTCGCGATTTTAACGCAACATAATTGTTTATTCAAATAGTGATTTTACAATATCATATGATTTACCACTATAAGTAGCGTATGTATATTTATAGACAATGTATTATCACTTATAACTTATAAGTTATAAGCCTTACCAGTAACATATATATGTATAGGATAACTCTGGATGTAATGCAGCTAAAAAAACCTAGAAATATAAAAACTAAATCCAACCAAACCAAACCAGTTAAAATAACTAAAACTCAAAATATTAATTAACACACACATAAATATATATATATTACTCACATGCCGTTATATGTATGATAGTTTATAAATATACATACGCTAATTATAATGGCCAATTATATGTTATTGTAAAATAACTAATTTGAATAAATAATTGTGCGAGCGTACACATCACGACATAACATATAATATATACACACAATTTTGCAATCTATTAAGAACTACACATTTATTTATTTAGTACGCTCTCACAATTCTATTTTTAAATATCTGCAGCTATAATCTGATTCCCGTATGAATTATATGAGTTAGAGTTATATCTATAGATATTTAAAAATACAATCCCGTGAGCACTATAAATAACTATAGAGGAGGTATTAAAAATATCGCGAGATTATATACATATTTTATATGTTATTAATTATTATTACTTGAAAGTGTAAAAATCTACATTTATATAGAATAGTCAACATAGTTATAATGTTTGATATTTAATAAAGTATCACAAATAAAATATAAAAAGTAAATTTATAAAATATAAATATTATATATAATATTATAAATGTAAGGATTACTAATTATGAACTTATAAATTATTGTGAAATTTGGCGATAACTTTAGCATCGCTTCTTTATTCTATTTTATAATATCTGCTACTATATTTAATATAATATACTTTATCAATCGGCATACATCTCACCTCCCTAGATTGGTTTTCGTCATACATTTCAAATCTATCTTAATCCGTATCCATTTCTCAAAAATTTCAATTCGTCTAAGACGCAATCTCTATTTCTTCCTCTGCCTCTGCTTCTCCCTCTATGTAATAACCCTTTGCCATCTCCATCTCTCTTATCGTGATATTTTATCACAAGCTCTCTCTCAACATCTATAACTTCCACATGATTAAAACCATAACTTATCATCTCCACTCTCTATTTGACTAGATACTATTCGAAGTAGTACCCTACCACTTTATATTCCCGACTACCTAATACATATACTACGATCCCTATTCCATCACTAGGCGTGTGTCTTATTTCTCAGCAGATTCTCTAATGCCCATGCAACACCCGTCCTCATTAAACTCTCACTAGCTCTCATCACAATAATATTATTTAACAAAACACTGTAGCTAGTCCATAGCCCAGCTCAATCGATACTAACCTCAAACCCTCCATAACATACGTGCCTGTTCTATTCTGCCCCCATTTCTATGTCCTTCACTTCCACATCTTCTTTTGAACCCATTCTCAAAACCCATCCTTAAGTTTCCATCCTAGCAATAACTTTCTCTATAATGACGACTTATTGCTTTAGCATAATCAGACATAAAATCAAGTAAAAATAATGATTAATATACTAATACTAGTAACTAACATTCGTTCAATGTTTGCAAAGATTTAAACATATACTTTGAAGATTATATTTTATTTTAATAAAAATAATTTAATTATTATAGATTGCGTATGTTGAACATGCAGTTTTCAAAATTAACAAATATATCCAATAATGACATTACAGAACATTTATTATTGTATAGCATTATTATCAAACAAATTTTAATATTACATAGTTTATTTAAATATAAATCATATATATATATGGTAATATTGACTACTAAAATATACAATTTCTATTTTCCGAACTAAACATTATATTTATACATTATTTTACTATTAATAAATATATATAAAATTAAATTCATGTAGTTTGATTTAGTATAATATAGGTTTAAATAATAATTATAAATATATAAATGGATTATTTAATTGATTATTCAAGTTAAATTAATATATCATAATAGTAATGAAGCTAGATTTTAAATATTTGCTAAATCTATTTTAAATAAATATTTAGAGATTATGATAAAAAGTTGATAAAAATTAAGACATATATATATCTTTATTAAAATGTAATAATTTTATTATTATTATTATAAGTTTATTTACTCCATAATTAATGAATATGTTTGAGTCACAAAACATATAAATAAAACAAAACTAAAATCTATAATGTAATATAAAAATTAAATAATTTCTAATAACCGAATAATAAAAATACGTATATTAAAGAAATATGCCTTATTAATTATTTTGAATTATATTTTTTTCAAACTATATTCTATTATTTAACAGATTATTAGTTTTAATAAGGATAGTCTGCTAACACATATTTTGTGAAATTTGTAGTTTACGCTTGTGTTATTTTATCATATATATTGCATTATGGTCGAGGAGTACATATTTTAATATTATATATAAATAAATGCAGAAATTAGTTTTTAAATTAAAGATTTCAAGATGATTATATTATAATATAATTAAATACACATTATATTATTTGGAATGTTGACATATATAATATAAAAACACATCATTCAATTTAAACCTATTTATAAATAATTCGTAATTTTAATAAAATATATATATAGATATATTGATTAAAAAATATTAATTCATTTTATTTTATAAATATCTTTGATTCAAATATTGAAATCATTGAAATATAAGTAAATATACAACTGAAAAGAATATATTTAGGAGTAACAAAAATTACCATGTCATATAGTGAGTAGACATACTGTTTTTTATACTTATAATTAAATATTTCTATTGTCATATAACTATATAAATATCAAGAAATACATAAATTTATTATAAAAATGTTTTATTATAATTATATTACTTTATAATAATTTTATTATATATTGTAAATAATATTATTTGGTATTTTTTAATTTAAAATAATTCTATATTTAAATGAATAATGAATATAAATGACATCATTAAGGTACGGGAAGTGGTTCATTGTCACATTCAATACTAAGAACAATAGCACCGAATGGTCACTTACACACCTTTGATTTCCACGAACAACGAGTGATAAAGGCTGAAAAAGAGTTTGTAGATCATGGATTCAAGGACTATGTTACAGTTAAACAAGCGGATGCATGCGAGGTATTTAATTTATTGTGAATTGTATATATATATATGATAATCTGTATATTATATAAGATTGTATATGTATATAAATTAATAGGATTAAAATAAAAATAGAAATTTAATTGAAGATTAAATATAAACATTTTCTAGGACAAAAATGTACATATATGTTTATATTAATTTATAAATTTAATAATTATTAATCAAATATATTTTATTATTATGTTACACCAGTATGGTGTCAGGAAACATACTTACATATATTTTAGAAACTTTATTTTAAGTCTGAATAATGTTATCTTATTTTATAATGGTCAAGGAGCAGAAATACACATGGTATCTCCTACATATTTTAATTTAACATTCAAATCAATGCAAAATAATTTGTGGATTAATTATATCAATAAGATTATATCTAAATTGTAATATAATGTAATAAGTATTGTATAATTAGACTATAAAAACTAATATTTCCATTCAAAACGAATTTATAAATAAATACATTTTTTGATGAATATATTTATAATTAAATATTAAAAAAATTAATACATATTAATAATATAGATAAATAAATAAATATTATCTAATATCTTTGAAATCACTGAAATAGACCACTGAAAAGTATGTATTACGGAAAGTTACCATTATAGTAAATAAATAATAGACATTCTTCACAAAATAATAGACATCCATGTTTATATTATTTAAGAACTTATACAAAATTATTAATTTAAATAAATATGTTTTCTTATATAATATTTACTTACAATATTAATAATTTAACAGCAAGGATTTGATCTACAAGATATTGCAGATGCTGTATTTTTAGACTTACCTAAGCCATGGGAAGCTATTAAATATGCCAGAAAAGCTTTAAAAGATGATGGTTTAAATTATTATGTTTTAGAGCTAAATTAATAAATATTTGTATTTTATATAAATTATATAGATCGTTAAATATTATCTTTATTATAAATGTACTATCTAATTTTTTAAAAGGAGGAAAGATTTGCTCGTTTTCTCCATGCATAGAACAAGTACAGCGTGTCTGTGTTGAATTAGAAGCTCAGGGTTTCTCGGACACCAAAACTATAGAATGCATACAGCGTGATTTTGATGTAAGAACAGCTCCGATGGTATGCGTTGATACAGGCCATGCAGGTTATAATATATAATATTGTAATTTTAATTCACATATTTTTTTAGAAATAAAAATTATTTATTCATATATAACAAATGATTAATACATATATTTTATAAATCATTAATATACTTTTACATTATATATACATTTTTAAGATTTGATACATATTATTGTTATTAAATTGATTTAAAATTGGGCTACTTTTTTAAAAGGATATTATACCTATGTTCAAAATGGATTTAACATTTAAAGTATTTTTTATTATAATTATAATTGTAAAAATTAAACATTTGTACCCATTTAGGGGCGACAAAACTTTTGTTTTTTTTTTTAATTTAAAAATTAGTTTATTATCAAAATAATAATATATATAATATTATTTAAAATAAATATAAGTATAATAAATTTGAATTTTAAATCATCAGCTCATGACAAAATTGTACCTATTATTATTTTTCAAAATATATAACTAAACATTTTATTTAATTTTTTCTGTTTATCAAACTGCCCATAATTTTGAACCATTTGATTGATACTTATGAAAATGTCTGTATATATATGTATATATATATATATATATATATATATATATATATATATTATAATATAATTGATAATTAAATTATATATGCATAAATTCTATAGATATAAATATTACATTATATTACAAAAATATGTATATTTTGAATTTTTAAATATTTGTATTAGTAAAATCCAGTGTATACTGGGATATTTATTTTTTTTCATCTTACCATCATCTATCAATGTTGTCACTATATAACTTTTATATATATAATTATTATCAATATAATACAAAAAATGTAAACATAACAAATTCATTTTAAGTGGTGCGATTATAGTAGATAATTTTCCCCTATTTTGTACATGTAAATAGACAAGGTTTCACTGCCCTTTCACATCCAAAGATATTTAAGGAAATGCTATAAGAATATAATATGTATATGATCATTGTACCTAATACAATGATTTAAATAATAATTAGATATTGAATAGCTTTATATTCTATTGTAGAAAATATATTTTATCAATTTTAATCTTATATATATATATATATATATAAAATATAAACCTATATATAAATGATACTTAAGCTGCATTCATACTAACATATACAGCCTGATACCCAATGGCCTGCTTTTTATAGCCAAATAGTGGTTTAACAATTATTAATTTTAGAACATTTACTAATAAGGCAAGTCAAATATTTATTATTTGATAATAAGTCATTTATTTTTTTTCTCTTGTGTTTATCAAGAACTTAATAAACGATAAATCAAAACACAAGAAACAAAATGTTACTATTTGTATTATATTGTCCGGGTCTCTCACAGTTATTTATAATATGTATAAGTCTATGACTTCTTGAGGGGTCAATTTGTATACGCTATTGTATTGTATTCAATATATATATTTGTGATTTCAATAAATAAATAAATAATATTATATATAAATGAGTGCAGTAGGAATGCATCGACCAAATTAAATATATATATCCTTTATTTAAACTGGTAGAATGTTCCTTATAATTATAAAAAGAGCCTAGTTAATAAATTAATAATATAATTTTATAGAATTTATATATAGTTTGAATGTATATATGGCAATGCCTATATGCGTTATGTGAAATACATATAGAAAATAACATCTACTTATATCAACTTATATAACAATAATAATAAGATCATTGTTTGAATAGAGGTAAAAGTAAAAAATATCATGCTATATTTCCAGATTTTTTAGAACACAGGCCAGTATTTCAATGGATGATATTGGGCTTTATATAGCCGCTTATAATGAAACTACCCTATTTTGATGTTCGATGATATAGCTATATTTTGTGAAGTCAATGCTTATGAATTGATAAGGAATTTTTATTAAATTATTTATAGCATAAAACCTCATATATTTTATATATGTATATATATTTTAATATATTTATAGATTTTTTCTCATAAACATTTAATAAATATATTATCTGGTACCTACTATCAAAAAATTGGAATATTTAATAACTAAGATGTTGATGTTTTTATTAATAAATAAACTTTTTCCAATTATATCAATGTAGATGAAATATAAAGCAAGCATACACTAATGTATACAACTCTAATTGATTCAGGTCATTAATTTTGTAAACATACTTCAATATAATTTTTTTTAATGAAAGTAACTATTCAGATATATCGAATATAAATTTATTATTATGAAATCATATTTCACAGAAATATATATCTAATTTTACATATTTCTTTAAAAATGATACTATTTTCATATATTTTTTTGTTTTTTATATTTTGTTTACATTAAAATTAATAATAAGACAATTATATTTATTCCCATAACATTGATATATGTGATCATACAAATATTTTATTTGTTTGTGATATTATTAGTAAATTATTTATTAAATATATAAATTTATTTAAAATAAAATTTAATTTTTAAGCCTTCATATTAAAATGTAAATTAATATAAATTATTTATATATTTGGTGTAAATATTTTAATTTCTTATCCCCTGCGTTAATATTTAAATCCCTATTTTATATATACATAAATAGCATTCTTAATTACATTTTCATTAGCTATTTGAGATTAATATTAATATTTTATTATCTACAGATAAATTTTTGGAATCGGACCAATTCATCGGTAAATATGAACTAAACGATCCAAGTTCTAAAATTGACAATAAATTTGTATATAAATGTGCGACTCCCTCACCTACCATGGCAGGCCATACCGGATATCTTACATTCTCTTCTCTTTATTATAAATAAAGTGATTATAATTAATGTTTGTATTTATTTAAAATTATGATAATATAAAGAAGAATACCAAACTATATAAATAGGAATTCTTATAATTAAGTGTTGTATTTATTTTAAAAAATATGATAATATAAAAATAATACTAAATATATAAATAGGTGATCATATTGTGGAATCCCATTGTAATTGAGATATCATACATATGGGCGTGGTTAATAAGTTTCCTTCTTGTTATCTCATATTTCATTCACCCATACATCTATATTTGAAATATTGTAATTATTAATTATTAGTATACATTATTTAATGTAATAAACCTTATATTCTTACATATAATTAATAAATAACTTATAGATAGTTAAATTATTCGTTATATATTACAATTAATAATTATTTATAAATTATATAAATTTTCTTTAATATACATCTAATTTAAATAATTTAGTATAAATTTTAATACATATATTTAAATAAAATAAATATGGTATACTAACAAATTATGTTGTTTATTGAAAATAAATATATATTATAGATTAAAAAAATGAAACCATAATTAAAATATATATTATATTTTATATTATATTAATTTTATTACATTATTATAATAAATTAATATGTATTTTTAGAAATTTCTATTAATATGGTAGATGTAATATATATTTTATTGGATATTGAGTTGATTTGATATTCATGTAATTTCAGTTATTCTTGTATAAAATAATCTTATACAATAAATATTTAATATGATAATTGAAATATTTTAATTTTCTACTAAACTGTAATATTAATGTAACAATAATTTGTATTATAATAAATATAAAGTTATATATTATTTTTACTTTATTAATTTATTTTTGTAATCTTAAAAATATAATAATTATGTTTTAAGATTTCAATCTGGCGTTAAAATATGTATAATATTTTATTTTTTTGTTTATCACGTATTATCCATATTCAGTAGGGGCGCTGGAATGATTTTATATGTAGGGGGGACCAACCAATCAAAATAAATGTTGTGCATAGGAGGTCCCCCTAGATTTTAAAGTAGTGGGGACATATCCCCCCATCCCCCTGTTGCAGTGCCCCTAATGTTCAGTATCTTATTTATCACTTTGTAAAATATTTTAAATTATTTTTGAGTATTTCCATCAATATAAAGTGTTTTACGAGATCAATCAAATTAAAAATTATATGAAATTTACAAGACATTTATATATAATTTTCTGTAATTATTTATTTAAAAAAACTTTGAATGTAATTTTCTTCAGTTTTTACTTTTTTCACTTAGTAAGCATACGTAAATGACTAATATTTGTTTGATTATAAATATTTTTATCTGACATTTTTACTGTATATGAATAACATATAATACTATATATATATATATATATATATATATATATATATATATATATATATATATATATATATATATAATATAAAGAAATGTTATAAATAATTCATATTATTAAAATAAATTATGATAATGTTACTCATTTATAATAAAAAAATATTTTAAATATTTTAAACTGTTTTTTTTTACATAATTTTAAATAAATTATATTTATAAAATATCAATAATTATATTAAGTATAGGATATAGGATAGTATCTATTGAATAACAAAAAAAAATACTTCATTATATTTATTAGTTTTGTATCCTGAACGTTTTAGCTAAAGTTAAAATTAACATGGTAATCCCCAATGCCAGCTTGTACCCTTAGATCAAAATTGAGGATACATTATAATGTATAATGTTAAGATATTAAATTAACATCATATATGTATATTAATATAGTATGTCAATATTTATTAATATAATCGTAATTTGTTTCAATGTAATTATAACACAAATATTTCTATTTCTATAATTCCCACAACTCTAAAGTTAAATGTAATATTCTATAAACTATTTATAATTAATTATATATTAGTTATTAATAAAATATAATTAATATAGTTTAAATATACTTTTTTTTAAATCATAAATGTACTTGTATTTTAGTATATATATAAGTTATTAACTTGCAAATATAAATATTCATATACCTGTAGATTGATTTAGAAGTGATCTTTTGGATTTATCAAGTGAATGTTTTTCCATTGTGGGTAGATACCTAATATAAAAATGTATTTATATTATTAAAATAATATATATATATATAAATTATAATAGTTATAATATACAATTATTTAGTATATGTATAATTAGTTATAAACTATTCATTCGCATAAAGTCGATAATATTGTAGTAAGATTATACAAATATTGCAAAACTAGGTAAATGAGTGAAAAATGTGTATATAGTTCAGATTAATTTTCTGATAGTTAAAATCAGTTTAATTTCTAATGTAAGCTATGCAAGATAAATTAAATAATTAAAAAATAGATAATGCACTTTGAACTGAGTTTACAGTTAAAAGTTAATTAAATTTAGTTACATTTTAAGGCAAATTTTCTATTACATATTTTTATATTTTTATTAATTATTTTTGTTCTATATTAAAATATAAACTATTATACATTTAGTTACATATTATAATTCTAAATAATTAAAAATATATTTGTCACAGTATATTATTTTAATTGATTTATTAGATTATTATTAAATAATTTGTATAATGTATGGGCAAAAACAGAATATATTTATATTATTTTGAAACCATTTAGAAGAAAACATAAATATCATTGTAATTTAACAGAAAAAAAAATTAAAATTTGTCTAATAAATATTATTATTATTATTATTATATAGGATTTCAGCGATTTAATTTTGTTGACCTATTAATATAACACAATGTTTTAATATATATTATATAAATATATCTATCAATAAAAGTTGATAAACTAAAATAAAGTGAGTTTTACCAATATATCAGTGGATAAGAAATAAATATTTTTATTGTTAATAATTTTATATAAAAATATGTCAACCTCTTTACTTTTTTTTACCTATTCATAAACATTTTTTTATAACAATATATATATATAATACCTCTTCATATAAGATGATAATATAGTATACTATAGTATAGTTTATTATATTAATATATCATTCGTTTACTAGAAATAAACATTTTTAAGGTAAATAATGTTAATATAAATATTAATATGCTTGCTAGGTGTGATTTTTCATTTTAGTGATGACATTTATTGAAATATATAAATGTAACTGAATGTGTTGAAAAAACCTTTTCAAAATATATACACCTTTTACTATAAGGAAATATTCTTCTGTAAAAATTGGTCCTTATATAAGGATATTATTATCTATATTATATTATAACTTAATTATATATATATATATATATATATATATATATATATATATATATATATATATACAGTAAAACCTCTCTATAAGAAACTGGTTTTTTTCAATAATTTTTTTCTTATAGATAGGTTTTCTTGTAAAGAGGTTTTTATATTTCCAATGATTTTAAGAATTAATTTATTGAAAATGCATTATATAACCTATGTTATATATTAATTAATTTGAATAAATATAAGGATATACAATAAAATTTATTAATTAATTTTAATAAATTTAAGGGCACAGCTTTTTCATGTAAAAGATACAAAAGAAGACTAATTTTGAAAACTTAATTCACAAAGTATTATTTATTAAAATTATTTAAAAAAAAATGTATTTGTATAATAATTAATTTTAAAATTATAGATCAAGTTTATGTTTGTTTTTTTTTTAATAATTATTTGGTGTGTAAATTTATTTAGATAACCTACAAAATATTTACAAAAAAAACCAAAATACTATTTTTTAAATAATTACAAATATTTATCAATACAAATAAACTTGATTCCTAATTCTACATATTATGTAGTACATATGTTATGGATATATTGTAGACATTTTAAATAAAATAAAGCATCATTACTAAAATTATTAGAATTATAGTGAACTTAATTGGTCAAAATAATTACTTTGTGTAAATCAAGTTTAAAGTTTTAAATTAATACATACGAGTATATTTACATTTTTTTTAAATTCTTCTTTTATCAGTTTTATTTTAAGTAAACAAACCATGTATTACCATTTTAAAGATAATATTTCAAATTTGATAAATAAATCATAATAAAATAATACAAAAATTATTTTTATTTCATTATTTGTACCCTGCCTCATGCCCAAAGGAAATACAATAATATTTATTAATTAAATTGAAATAAATGTGAGCTATATATGTAATATAACATATTTGTAAGAAACAAAAATATCTTATATAATACAAATATATGATAGAAAATTATTAATTAATTTCTATAATTTTATTTCTATTTATTTTTATATATAATTATTTTTTATATTTTGTATACAATAAGTTTTCTATAAAGAGGTTTTTCTTATAATGAGGTTTTTTAATGTGGAAAAGGTTGAATTCTATTATATATAGCATATTCTATTATTATGTATATTTACTGTGTATATATATAGTATGCTATTCAAATGTAAATTAATCATATTTGTTAGTATGTGATTATGTATTAATACATAATCATAATTGAAAAACTATTTAATTTTGTACTTTCTACTGTATATCTACTGTATATATATATAATATATATATATATATATATATATATATATATATATATATATATATATATATATATATTTAAAACCTGACAGGTGGTTTACATCTATTGCAACTATAATTAATACTTGTACGGCATCCTTTCGGTGATGCAAACATCACATTCTTATATTCTTCTGAATCGGGTGAATACTTGTATATGATGTCGATACGATGATAGTTTCGTATTGCTCCACTGTGATTAGATTTTCTAACCCTCTTCCAACACGAATGTTCCTTGGCACTCATTATCTAGTCGTATATTATTTTATATTATTAATAAAAAATCTATATAAGATTAACTCAAGTATTTTAATACAATAATATATATATATATATATCTTAGATCCCCTCAAATAAATGAATAAATAATTATTATAATTACAATAATGAGAATAATTGGGTATACAATAATTAATATTTATAATATAATAATTAATATATGTAACATTTTATAATACCAAATCCTGTTGAATTTTTTTTATAATATTGAATCATTTTTATAATAAATAAATTAATATTTTAAACACTTATATTTTCTGTACAATTATTTGTAAATCTACTTATATTATTTTCTGATTATGAAATGACATTTCTTCTATATTTTCTATTATTTTATTATATCTGAGACTGTTTTATTGAGTAGACATTTATATAATTAACATATTATATTTAGGAAGTACTATATAATAAACATAATATATAAATATATAGCTTATTAAATATATATATATATTAACATTATCGCAGCAAATTTTGCTAACTGCAGCCCTGTAGTTTAATTTTTCCCAAAAATTGTCTTTTTTGTTTAAAAAATTAAGATATTTATTTCTCCAATTAGATCCAAGGGCCCAAGGTAATATCTCATATTTGTATTCTTCTTCATCTTCTTCCATATCATTAGCAAGATATCTTTGTGTAATTTAAATAAATATATGAGTAAAATTAAACTTAATAAAAAAACAATATAATATCCTGAATATAGTTGGCTAATATACATACATATATCCATACTTTCTAATGATTATATTCAATAGTATTTTAAATATTTACTCAAATTATTAATTTTATCAAGGTTACTTATTTATAATTTACATATACAATATTATTCCTGGATAAGAGACAAATGTTAAATTATAAATAATATAAGGCATACAATTATATGAATTTAAACTATAGTTTAATATCCTTATATTTATTATATTATATAATATATATATATATATATATATATATATAATGTATAAACTTACAATGCTATGAAGAAATAAGTTTCATTATATTGGGAAAGAGTTAGTTTTGCTCTTTTAAAATACGCCAACACCATAGCCAACAAATAGCAATCCGAGTAAAGGTAACATGCATCATATTTAAGAAATAATTTTATTTTGTCACTGTCTGTAATCATTATGTTTTACCTATACTTTATTATTATATAACTATATACAATTTAGTTAACTCAATTTTATATAGTTCATTATATTTTTTAAATATAGGTTTATATATATATATATTTATATAATTGTGGTTTATTTATAATTCATAAATAGGCTACTAAGCATAATTTTCAATTTATAATATTTTGTTAACAATTTATTTTAACAACTCATTTAAAATGAAATAGATAAAAATAATTTTTTTTCAAATAATCATAATGTATAATATCATAGGGTATACTATATCTATGGATGGAGTTTTTAGATTTAAACCTTTTGAAAATATTAGTGTTAAATAATTTAAGTTTTTTTTCTGTTAAAATGATATCATATTTATGATTGATTGATTACAATTATCAAGAGTCAATAAATAACTAGGTATATATCTCTAAAATATTCAAACTTTAAAATTTATTATTTTATGATGAACCAACAAAATTACAAAAAACAAGATTTAATTCTATATTTTTTATTATTTATTTAGATTTGAGTTTTTCATCTCTAACAATATCCTATATTATTTCAATGATTTACAAATATAATTAATATTTATCAGTGGAATATATGACAATAATTACTCATTTAAATAATTTGTTAAAATATATACTAATTCATATCCTATATCCTATCAGATTTGTATGTTAATCAATGTTATCTGATTAGACTTATAACTACATTTTAGGATAAACCCTCATAGGAGAAAATTATAAAATACAGTGACTTTATTGAAAAACCCAATAGTTACATATACACTTGCATTACCTTATAAGTTTGTATAATCTTACTTATTTATAAATATTTATAAATCCTATAATATTTATAATATATTTTATTATAAATATATATACATTATATATTTTAATAACAAAATAAATTTCAAGTTTACCTTTTATAAAATATTCAAATATATTTAGTTAGATATTTTGACTTTTAAAACCTTATATTAAAAAAAATAATCTTGAAGACAATTTAAATTTGTTTAAATACATTTATATTTAATAATAAATAAAATATATAGATATCCTCAAATAAATACATTATATATATAATCTGCTGTTTAATAATTAACTTTGTAGTTAGAAAATCTTAATATTATATACTCATTATATATAATACATGATAATATTAAAAATACTACATTTAGATAATTACATTTAATCATCAGATCATATGTTATTAATTATAATTATATAAACTTACATGAGTATTGGATTAGGTATTTATGACAACAGTTAAATTAAATATATATATTTAGTTTACTTATAAAATTAAGATTATTATAAAATACAGTTTATTTATGAATATAATTTGTTATAGGATTACAATAACTCTATACAATTTATTATAATACCAAAGCCCTTTGATAGTACTATGATTTAATAGTAAACATTAATTACTAATTATTACCTATATATGGATGACCTATAGGTAACAATTAATGACCTATATAAATAGTATACTTTTAATTTAAAATGAAGAAACCTCTATATAAATTATAATAAATTGTAACGAACCGATGAGCTTAAAGAAACATTTTAATTCTGTAAGTGTTAATTCAAATGTAGAATTTGAAGACTTTATATGCTTGCTATATATTTTTTTTTCTATTATTTTTCTTTTTGAAGATATTATTTTCTAAATGTAATACATTAATTTATAGTTATCACATTGACATTTAAAAATAGTAAATATTAAAATTATATAGATGTATATATATATTATTATATATATATATATATATATATATATATATATATATATATATATATAGTTATCTATAATTATAGTTATTGAATAGTTAGATGCATTACTTTTATCTACTTCTATTTAGAATGTTTATTACAATATAACATATATAAATAAACTGTATACTATAAAAAAACTAAATATATGTGGACATGTGACCCCTATAATTTATATAACTCAAATACTATATATAAGATGATTGAGGTATTCAAATATAGAGAATAGTGAATTTAATACCATTGTTATATAATACAACAATTATATCACTGTTATTTAAATTAATATTAAATTTGTATCAAGTCAATAACATTCATGACAAAATTACAATATATCTAATGTACCTATTGGTATATATTTGAGGATTATATCTCTTTTCATGTTTCCAAATGTGTCCTCATATATGTCACCTTCTACTAAAGTTACACTACTATTTTATTGAAAAATATATTCCAATACATTTTATTTATCAAATTAATATTAGATTCAATAGGTTATACAAATAATAGTGGTTCTTAGAGAGAATGGTGGCTATATTTGTAAATCTGTTAAATATATAGATTTTTTTGTATTCCAAGTTTTCTTGTGAAGTCAATTAATATCCTGAATATTTTTGTGATAATCTATGATAACATATTTATCAAATAACTCTGCAGATTTGAAGTACATCTAAGAAAAAGAATACATTAGGATTACCTAATCGTATCCGGAATTATAATTTATATCAAAATATAATTTAATTGAATAGAATTGAATCAGGATATCTAAATAAGTAAAATAACCTAAATATGTAAACAACTATATACATAGGTATATGTGTATAGTTGTTTATATTAACTTCGATTTTTAAATATACAGAAATATATATGATATTATTCATTATTCACGAATCACTATTCTACACCTATATCAATATATAATATACTCTGTTAGGTAATGTAATACCTACACGAATTCGGCATAATTTCCATCAATATATTAAATAATATGTTCTCAACAATATTATGATGTTGATGATATGATATATATTATATTTATAGTTAACTAAATATATGTGGGATAGTTAATTTAAATTATAATAATTATTATATAGGAATTTAAAATAATTTAATAAATGATATATATAACCTATAGATAACCTTTTTAATTTCATTTAACTCTTTAGGTATACTCTTTTTAAGTCTTCTAACATTTAAATTAGAAAACATTCTTTGTAAGATTTGCAGAAATAAATTTACCAATTACTTTTTCTATTAGTTAAATACATAAATATAAAAATCATAAATAAATAAATTATTAACCATTCTATTGTTATAAAAATATATATATATATATAATCAATATCATCATCATCATAATCATCATCATCATCATAATAATCATCATCATCATCATCATCATCTTCAATATCGTATATATGTTATTGTTAAATATAAATTATTATTTTCTTAATTTCTATTCATTAAAATTTACAAAAAATAATACTATATAATTAATAAAAAATGTTATATGGTAATCAAAAACCACTATAGTGGATATTTATATACATATAGGTAATAACATTCTATACGGTAAAAACGGTGAGTCTACAACACGTATTTATTTTTAAACCAATATAGGTTAAACACCTATATATATAGGTGCAAATACCTATGTAGCTAATTATTTATATATACCAAATAGTTTTACCTTAGAGGAAAGTACTCACATGAGGTCACTTTAACAATATACGTCATATGACACAAATAATATATATTATTTAAGCGTATTAATATTTGTTTACGCAATATCTAATTCAATAATTATAATTTATTTATATCGTATACTTATGAATATTAGTTTATTATTATATTATTGGTATAATATATAATATAATATATATATATATATATATATATATATATATATATATAATCAATATCATCATCATCATAATCATCATCTTCTTCAATATCGTATATATGTTATTGTTAAATATAAATTATTATTTTCATAATTTCTATTCATTAAAATTTATAAATTTACAAAAAATAATAATATATAATTAATAAAAAAGTGTATATGGTAATCAAAAACCACTATATATAGTGGATATTTATATACATATAGGTAATAACATTCTATATGGTAAAAACGGTGAGTCTACAACACGTATTTATTTTTAAACCAATATAGGTTGAACACCTATATATATATATAGGTGCAAATACCTATGTAGCTAATTATTTATATATACCAAATAGTTGTACCTTAGAGGAAAGTACTCACATGAGGTCACTTTAACAATATACGTCATATGACACAAATAATATATATTATTTAAGCGTCTTAATATTTGTTATCTAATTCAATAATTATAATTTATTTATATCGTATACTTATGAATATTAGTTTATTATTATATTATTGACATTTTAAAATCGTATTTTAACTTTATATTCTATAGATAATCGGGGTGTCCGTATTAGGGACTAGTGACCGAATATGAATACCATGCACATGTGTTATATATACCGATATACCGGGTATACTCATCGGTATAAATAAACATAAGGGAAGCTGACAGATATCCTTGAAATTACTCTGTCCGACAGACATTGTTCGTATTATGGATATAGGATATAGTATATCTATAGAAACATTATAATAACTAAATATGTAATACATATATAAATGTGTTTGTATTTACTGTTGAAATTGCGTTTTTTATTAATAATAACGTATATATATACGTATATATATATATATATAATTGTTATATTTATATATGATGTATAATAATATCCTACTAAAATATTTAAGAAAGTTGAAAGTTGTTTTCATAAATTCAAAATAAATGAACAATTCAGTTTATTGGACATATTAACATAATAATAAAAAATACGTATTTAATCTATATTTAACCTATAATATATATTATATTTATGGGAAAGTAACCTAATACGGATAGTAACCTAATACGGAAGTGCCCGAATACGGGCACTCTCGGTATCTCAGAAACCATAAATCCTACAAAAAAAAATGTTAATGGATAAAATATTCATAATTTTATAAATAGTCTAAATTAGTATTTTTTATTTTTTATTTATTCAAAATAGTGCTGATATATATAATAAAATGATTTTTTATTACGCTTGTAAATTTATGAAAAAAAATATCAACTTAAAACTTAAAACCTTCTCAAGCATATACAAATTTATCGATATAAAACAACAATATATTATTAATAACTAAAGCATTCTAAAAATTATATGCATAATTTTTATATTTGTTATCAAATATTAATTAAGCTATAAGCATATATCTAGAGGTCATATATGTCCCTAATACGGACACTCTAGATGTCTCAATACGGACCCTATAACCAATCAGCGCGCAGCATGTTAACTATTCTGATTTTCATAAAAATCGTGTGCGTTATAATATTAATACCACCAATGAAGCTAAATCTAAAAATGTTATTATTTAGATACTTAAATTGTATTATTAATTAAAAAAATAATAAAAATAAATAAATTATTAACCAATTAAATTATATTAAATTATTCATAAAATTAATTATAAATAATGTAATTGTAATTTATCTGATTGGTTCATGAATAATATATAGTTTATCTAGTGGTATATGTTGTGTCCGTATTATAACACAGGGTTTCCGTATTCGGAAATGGGTACCGAATATGGACACATGTGTCCATGGACACACGCGTGCACGGCGTGCACTGCACGCGTTATCTATTGAATAAAAAGATTAAATACAATTTTAAAATCACAATAATATCTATAATCATATAATATTAATATTATATAATCAATATAATCAATATCATCATCATCATAATCATCATCTTCTTCAATATCGTATATATGTTATTGTTAAATATAAATTATTATTTTCATAATTTCTATTCATTAAAATTTATAAATTTACAAAAAATAATAATATATAATTAATAAAAAAGTGTATATGGTAATCAAAAACCACTATATATAGTGGATATTTATATACATATAGGTAATAACATTCTATATGGTAAAAACGGTGAGTCTACAACACGTATTTATTTTTAAACCAATATAGGTTGAACACCTATATATATATATAGGTGCAAATACCTATGTAGCTAATTATTTATATATACCAAATAGTTTTACCTTAGAGGAAAGTACTCACATGAGGTCACTTTAACAATATACGTCATATGACACAAATAATATATATTATTTAAGCGTCTTAATATTTGTTATCTAATTCAATAATTATAATTTATTTATATCGTATACTTATGAATATTAGTTTATTATTATATTATTGACATTTTAAAATCGTATTTTAACTTTATATTCTATAGATAATCGGGGTGTCCGTATTAGGGACTAGTGACCGAATATGAATACCATGCACATGTGTTATATATACCGATATACCGGGTATACTCATCGGTATAAATAAACATAAGGGAAGCTGACAGATATCCTTGAAATTACTCTGTCCGACAGACATTGTTCGTATTATGGATATAGGATATAGTATATCTATAGAAACATTATAATAACTAAATATGTAATACATATATAAATGTGTTTGTATTTACTGTTGAAATTGCGTTTTTTATTAATAATAACGTATATATATACGTATATATATATATATATAATTGTTATATTTATATATGATGTATAATAATATCCTACTAAAATATTTAAGAAAGTTGAAAGTTGTTTTCATAAATTCAAAATAAATGAACAATTCAGTTTATTGGACATATTAACATAATAATAAAAAATACGTATTTAATCTATATTTAACCTATAATATATATTATATTTATGGGAAAGTAACCTAATACGGATAGTAACCTAATACGGAAGTGCCCGAATACGGGCACTCTCGGTATCTCAGAAACCATAAATCCTACAAAAAAAAATGTTAATGGATAAAATATTCATAATTTTATAAATAGTCTAAATTAGTATTTTTTATTTTTTATTTATTCAAAATAGTGCTGATATATATAATAAAATGATTTTTTATTACGCTTGTAAATTTATGAAAAAAAATATCAACTTAAAACTTAAAACCTTCTCAAGCATATACAAATTTATCGATATAAAACAACAATATATTATTAATAACTAAAGCATTCTAAAAATTATATGCATAATTTTTATATTTGTTATCAAATATTAATTAAGCTATAAGCATATATCTAGAGGTCATATATGTCCCTAATACGGACACTCTAGATGTCTCAATACGGACCCTATAACCAATCAGCGCGCAGCATGTTAACTATTCTGATTTTCATAAAAATCGTGTGCGTTATAATATTAATACCACCAATGAAGCTAAATCTAAAAATGTTATTATTTAGATACTTAAATTGTATTATTAATTAAAAAAATAATAAAAATAAATAAATTATTAACCAATTAAATTATATTAAATTATTCATAAAATTAATTATAAATAATGTAATTGTAATTTATCTGATTGGTTCATGAATAATATATAGTTTATCTAGTGGTATATGTTGTGTCCGTATTATAACACAGGGTTTCCGTATTCGGAAATGGGTACCGAATATGGACACATGTGTCCATGGACACACGCGTGCACGGCGTGCACTGCACGCGTTATCTATTGAATAAAAAGATTAAATACAATTTTAAAATCACAATAATATCTATAATCATATAATATTAAGATATTGTAATTGTTGAATAAAAATATTGAGTCATCAAATGTTGAGACCATTTATTGTTAAAGTGTCCGTATTAGGTTACTCTCCCCTATTTAATATTTTGCGAAGAATTACGTTAGAAAAACTTTGATATTGTATATATTTTTATATTGTAAAATAATGTTAATACTAAATAAGTCAAATGTTACCATTAAATATATTCTTAAGAATTTAATACTTTAAAGGAGGGGTATTTAGGAGATTAGTTTTCATTTTTTTTAATAATTCATATTTTGAAAATATATATAATATTTCATTCAAAAATAAGTATAAGTGTTTTATTTATGCATTATAAACAAACTCATGTACATCAAATAATATAAAGTAGTATGTACAATTTAGTAATTAATCTTTATTACACATACATCCCTAATAATACAAATTTAGAAGCCTATATCTCGGAATTTTTGTTTACACACTTTACAATGTTTGGAAGATACCCCGCTTGAACCGCGTTCATAACTCGTACGATACATCTTTATAATATTTTCAAATTATATAAAATTTATAAATACTATATATAATGTTTATACATGCTTTTTAAATATGGATATATTGGTTTTATATATAAAAGTGTATCATTATATATACACTTATAATAAAACAAAATATTGTTGATAAAACAAGGTATGGTTTTATTACGAGTGTATTAAAGAAATATATTTAAGTTTTCAAAAGTACATATATAAAATTATATATATATATATATAATATTTATAAACTTTGAACATATTATAGGCATTTATCTAACATTTAAAATGGGAGTAGACTTTACAAATATTGTAAACTGTGTAAACAACCATTCCGAGATATAATCTTCTAAAATTATATGTGTATATAAATATTATAAATATTAAATAATAATGTATATTATATTCTGTACAATATTATATTTATAATGTATACATAAATCACTTATAGCTACTTTTGAATGACATAATATACACCATTTAAAAGATAATGAATTATATTTTAATATTTTAAATTAAAATAATTAAAAAAAATTAAAACGAAGGATTAATCCATAAACAAGGCAATCTGATGGATATATATATATGTACTACATTACCTAGTATATGTACTCTAGTATACGGAGAAAAGGATATCCATAATTTTGAGAATTTTGTATATATGTCAAAGGTCATTCATTAATAGGGTAAAGTAGATGGCGAAGGGGTGATACGAGAATATGGATAAATAGGGGTTTGAGAAGTAAATATATATATATACCAGTCCTATAGGAATGGTATAGTCCTATAGTTCTTTTGAATTATTATGATAATTATTATAATATATTGTTTGTTAAATGTAATGCATGCATGGTTATATTGATATGAAGTAATTTCATCATACCGTATAGAAATGTTATTACGTTTACAAATAGAGAAACTAATTATACAATTTAGAGTGGGATTATACATTAATGTGAAAGGCTAACAATGATTGGTAGACCTATATTTAGTCCTATATTTAATTTAAATAATATAAACTATAAGTAATATAAAATATAATAAAAATAGGATATATATATATATATACATATCCATTTGTTAAACCATACATTAAATAGTATATACCTACCTAGATAGCTATGTGTAACTATTATACATAGTATGACATTTACTGATAGATATCATAAAATTATATATATACATACAATATTAGTAATTTAATGATAACTATGAATAAGTAGATTGTATTGTTTAATAATTAGGTTAATAGGTTTAAGTATATACCTGAGTAGTTTAATAAAGCTAGCCCTATTTTGTTTTTCAAAATATTCAATACTACAATTGTTATTTGATAAAATGTAATATTTTGGTTTTACTTTTTAAATATTTGAATAATAACTGTTTTAAATAATTATAAATTCCTTATTAAATAAAAGAAAGCGTAATTGTGTTCATAATATCGTATATCTATCAATTAACTATTTATAAATATTATAAGAATAATTTAATTTTAATAAGTATTAACCAATATATCTTAATTACAATATACCATTCGCTTTTCATATAGTAACACAAGGACATTGTCTTTAGTAAAACACTGATCAATTATGATTGTATATTATAAATCATAGAGTAGGTACTCTAAATCCTCTAAATCTTTGTTTAGAGGTCGGTAATATATTATATTATATATTATACAGTAGGATTTAGAGTACCTACTCTATGATTTATAATATACAATCATAATTGATCAGTGTTTTACCAAAGACAATGTCCTTGTGTTACTTAATAAAAAGAGGTCGGTAATATATTACCGACCTCTAAACAAAGATTTAGAGGATTTAGAGTACCTACTCTATGATTTATAATATCCAATCATAATTGATCAGTGTTTTACCAAAGACAATGTCCTTGTGTTACTTAAGTTTACTTAAATTTGTCATGCGTTGTGTGTTTATCATAGATATCCATAGATTTGTATTTTACATATATACCTACACTATAAATATATGTATATATCTAATGAGGATTCATATTGTCAGTGGAGTAAGTGGAGTATTGTCAGTTAGTACATATTGTAAATAAATATTAAATAATAATATATACTATTTTTATTTAATAAAGTTTAAATTTATATTAATATTATAACATACATTTAATCATAGAGCTAGAGAGAAAGCTTTCTCTCTAGCTCTGTGCATTTAATATATAAATAAATTTCGTACATTTTGTAATTAATTAAATATATTTATATCTGCTATTTTGATTGGATATCCTATATGAATTATAATAGTATAATTATTTCTACCATGCGTATTTAAGGAGTTTTATAATTGTAGAATGGGTCGATATTACGCACAATGTGCGTCGCACATGTACTCAATTACCGACCCCATTCTTATTCTTGTCAATACAAATAATATACTTATAGTTTACATATTTGTAAACTATAAATATATGATATAACTATATCAACATTTTAAATATCAACATTATTTATCGTCATAATAACCTATAACCATAATTAAAAAATGTCAAATAAATATATTGAATATTGAATACATTATTACAAATAGTCATTTATAGGTCGGTGATTGGATACTTTTCCCTATATAAATAAATATTTAATATTCTTAGAATGTTATAAATATATCAGTAAACTAACAATATGCTAAATCTAAAGAATAACATTTACTAAAATTGTATTAGAATTTTCAATAATTATAGGTAACATATATATATATATATATATATATATATATATATATATATATATATATATATGTATATACGTAGGCTAATACCTATAGGTTAAGAGTACCTTACATTAACTTCTTACATGAGAGATTTGGAACATAATGTATTTTTAGTTCCGATAAAAATATCACTTAGTATAGGTGGCGTATCGGAATATGCGTTTTTCGACTAAGTCACATGACTTAAATTTCATAAAGAAATACTTTCTTTATATCGATAGTATATATATATATATATATATATATATATATCCATATATATACTTACTCTATAGTTATAGGGTAGAGTATGGAATTTAATTGAATAATGGCCTACATAATTTAATTTAATATATTCTAATAATTAAAAATAAATATATAACAAACGATATTAATATCAAAGATTTTGCGAAGTCCTTCGGAAAATCTTTGTTAATATGTTAATTAATATATGTTAAAATACAATTAGGACCTATAGGATAATATCATAGACATTAGATTTTGCAAATTCTAATGTATATAGATAATATATTAGAATATTTAACATATGATATTATTAATTAGTTATATATTAAATCAGTATTATATTTTAAATCATTACAAATAATACTTGATCCTATAACATATATAAATTCCCTACATTCACTATTGGTTGTGACCATCCCAGCAAACAGTAATAGCTGCATAATAGCAGCATAACAGCATATGTTATAGCCTCAAATGTTTACATTGTGCTATTATGCTGTTATAATGCTGCTCAGCATAATAGCACTATTAAATGTCAATTATGCTGCTATTAATTTGGCATGCTATTATGCTGCTATTTAAAGTCTATTATGGTAATATTATTCTGATATTAATTTTAAAAGTATATTATGCTGCTATTCTAATAATAGCAGCATAATAGCAGCATAATATACTTTTAAAATTAATAGCAGAATAATATTATCATAATAGACTTTAAATATCAGCATAACAGCAGCATAATAGCATGACAAATTAATAGCAGCATAATATACATTTAATAGCAGCATAATGGTAGCATAATAGCACAATGTAAACATTTGAGACTATAAAATATGCTGTTATGCTGCTATTTTGCGGCTATTATTGTTTGCTGGGATACGTCGACGTATATCAAGACCTCCTATAACCTCCGAGGTTGTAGGAAGTCTTGCGTATATGCCATATACATATATATATATATATATATATATATATATATATATATATATATATACCCTATATAGTACACAATTATAGGTATACAAACATATGGCATATGTATGTACAGTGTACATTGTACACTCTATGAAATAAATGATAAAATATATATTAATTATAATACTCATTAAATATAATATTAATTATTATTACTATAATTATAATAATATTAAAATATATTAATACTAATTATTTATACCTACCTATTTATAGTTAACTTAATGTAATATTTATAAAATTATTATAATTAATATTATAATATATATAATATATTAAATAACCTGTATAATTGTATCGCTATATCAATTGTGATAAATAACTTAATATATATATATATAGATAATAAAGCAGACGAAGATTTATTATAATTTAAATTATTTATAAATTATTCAAATTCGCTAGCACCAATCAAATTATTACACATGGTGTATTATTTATTTTTACACGTTCATTGTTTTATTTTCATTGGATACAAATAATACATATTGAACAAAATAACTATTCTGATTATTTATTTAATTATATTAATTAATATAATATATAATAACAATTAATGTGTCTATTAAATAATATATTATGATAATAAATAAATAATATATATTTAAAAAATCCGAATCAAAATAATACGACACATTTTAAACATTTCATCAATGGCATAAATTCAAGTATGATGAGTTCTAGGACTTTATATATAACACTGGGTAGTTTATGTTTAACAATATCTGTATTCTTAAATGCATTCGCTCAATATGAACAATTTTATCCAAGTATGGTCTATATTACGAAATCAAGTCCGAGTATGGCTGTTAGTTTCATATAATATTTTAAATTAAAAATTTATATTTTAAATTATTTATAATTATGTCGTAACATTTTTGTAATTCTAAATATATGTATTATATTATATACTATATACTATAGTAGTCAGATCATATATTAATTATATAATATATAATTATGATTATAAATTCTTAAATATTATAAATAAATGTGTTACTGTTAATAAAATGATGTTGTTTACACCGTAAATTCTAATGTCAACTTTAAGTTGAACCTACGTATTCATCTATATTTTACTGTCATAATTCACGCATTTATCTATTTTAACAGCGAAACTTAGATATAATATTATGTATTTGTAATACAATATTACATGTAATTACATAATGTAAAGTGTATATACTATATAATATAGTTTTGTCTATAACTATTATTTAGAACGATGATTATTGTTAGAAGTTGTATTATAATAATCTATAATTAATTAACTGATACATTAACTATATACAATTTGTATATGTATATGGGATTTTATATTAATATAGAGTTGTTAATATTAAATATCTATATTTTATATTAATTTTTTATATGCCTATATTATATAGTATTATATATATATATATATATATATATATATATATATTCATTTAATTAAATACTAATTAATAACTAATATGAGAATAGTAAAGAAATAATTCATGTTTAAAAATGAAATAATTTTATTATGTGTAATATGGGTCTATCCGGAGTGTCGCCTCCTAATGTATTTGGCGGGCGATGTTAATTCGCGCTAAGTTAGTTATTATATATATATATATATAATATGGTAATTAATATGTTGGGTTTGAGTTGGTTTCACTGGTTTGGTTTTTTTAAAGTTTTCCTGTTTTTTTTAGATGTATTACATCCCAAGTGAGCCTATAAAAGCATATATATATATAGGAAATAAGGAAATCACTCACCCTTCTCGTTATTCTATATATATATATATATATATATATATATATACAATTATCTTATAATCGTGAGACATAGTTAATTATAGGATATTCATCTAAATTAGCGAGCATTCACGCCACCCGCCAAAGGTAGGAGGCGTCATTTCAATGAGGTGACACTCAAGTATAACTGTAACATGATGTTACACATAATTATGATTATAATTATAATCTATAAATAAAATTAATTATCAGTATTACAAATCTCAGATTTCCATGTACTAATTAACTTCTCTCTATTCTATGGAAAATATAATAAAAATGCTATACTATATATATTTTTACTATTGCGTTTTATATATATTATATATTATATATAATATATATATTATTTTTCTTTATTTGATGTTTGATTATGTGACGTATAATCTGTATTCCCATAATATAAATAATTTGTGAGGTGGGTAATTTAATATATATATATATATTAAATTTATATTTTAACATGTTATTTGTATGAAGATATATTTTAATTGTTCGATATCAATAAATACAATATTGTATAATGCATACTTGTGAATATTGTCTAAATTAATGTATTTAGATAATCAGAATACCAAGTACGTATAATGGAATTATAGGATACATTATCCATCATTCATATCTGAACTATTTGGTATAGCATACCACAGCAATTTAATTAAAGAATATTATAGTATATTGTATAATTTATAAAAGTAGAACTTTGTCATTTAATATTTAAAAATAATAATAAAAAATATATAAATTATATAACAATATATATATACAAATAGTGAGGGAATGAAATATACTTTACCCCCTCAGAATTTTGAATGAACGGAGCCAATAACCCCCGCCACACTTTTCCGATGTCTTTATATATTAATAGGAAAGATGTAACAAGCAAATCGTGTATTTCGATGAAAACATGGACAGCTAACTACATTTTACCTTTCTACAATTTCTGGAAAAATGTGTTTATAAAGTAAATTTGTATCAAACTATATACTTTTAAAATGTAAAATAATATATATATCTAAGTGGGTAGTAAAAGCTAACTTATATTGCATGTAATTTAATACAACAATGAAATCCTTAATCTATTTTAGTAATTTAGATACTACCGCCTGCAATGGCAGGGAGTAGATATTCATTACGATGCGTAGATAGGGAGTTTATTATCTTTGCTTGGCGTGGTAACATGCATGAAAGCTTAATATGTACTTAATAATGGATTAAATAAAATTATATACCTGTACGTTATGATTATGCTAGAATCTAATTGTATACATATACCATGTAATTTTATTAAAGATTTAGGTGGTAAATATTTTACAATAATGGTTATTTGAAAAAAATTATTAGGTAACATTATTTTAAGTATATTATGTATTTAATATATTTAAAGGCATTTTATTGCTTGACCTGAAAAAATTAGTCTAAATAAAAATATGTTGTTGTTGTTGATAAATGTAATAAATTATATATTTATCTATAACATATCCAAATATTAAAATGCCAACTGTACTAATATTTTAAAAATATATATATATTTTTAGTATATACCATTCAGGTACATTATTGATTTTTTACCATTACGTTATATAATGCCTATATACATATATAGATATTCTATTTATTCATTAAATTTTATAACCAATCATGTTATGGTTTTTCAATCGGTAATTTGTGTAAACACTCGTAACCTTTCTCTAGAACTCTAAACTCACATACTATCCGATAACTCACACACACACACAAACATGCGAACACAAACACTCACACTCACACAAACATGCGCACACTCACCTACAAACACACACACACATACCTACAAACACACACACAGAAACACACGTACACATACCTACAAACACACACACATACCTACAAACACACACACACATACCTACAAACACACACACAGAAACACACGTACACATACCTACAAACACACACACATACCTACAAACACACACACACATACCTACAAACACACGCGCACAAACACACACACAGAAACACGCGTACACATACCTACAAACACTCGCGCACTCACCTACAAATACACGCGCGCACACAGATACTGTACATCCAAGCGGGAGTCGCCGTGATGCTGTTCACCAAGTGCATGGTGTGGACATTCTTCGGAGTGTTGCGGGCCGCCGAAATAGAGCATCTCATCGAGAAGCTGTGGTACACGGTCACTGAAACCTGCCTCTCTTTCACCGTCTTTAGGGATGACTTCTCGCCCAAGTTCGTCGGACTGTTCACCGTACTGCTCGTCTTGAAGTGTTTTCATTGGCTGGCAGAGGATCGCGTCGATTACGTTAGTCGTCGGTTAAGTAATAGCCTTATTAGTTTGGTATTACTCCCGGTTTACTTATTAATTAGTTAGTTTGAATAGTCATTGAACATTGTTATGCATATAGTTTTCATTATTAATTAATTTATAATATCATTAGTTTGATTATATTTATTAGTAGTCTTAATTTGTTATTAATACTCATTTCCTTAACATATTATTAATTAATTACAACCAATGATTGTAATTGTCAAATAATATTCTCATTTCCTAAATGATCACTAATTATCCGAAGCTAAATAAAACATTTAAATATTGTTTACACCTCTATAGATCTATGTATACATGTTGACCCGTTTAATAACTAATGTGTATCTCTCACTGTCAGATGGAACGAAGTCCAATCATAAGTCGACTGTTTCATCTCCGAGCGATAGGTTACTATCACTGTAGCTGTATGTATCTCTTTAGGCCCGTGTGTGGGGATAACATACACACATACGCGCGTACACTGATACAACGCTGTATTATACTGATCATTATGAGTTTATGTGCATTGTCAAATGACGAATAATGTTTACTTTACACATTTATATACAAATAATATAATTTATTAATATTTAGTACTTTATTAAGATTACAGATATAGTTATGGTGAATTACGGCATCATATGATGTAATATGATTACATAATATGATGTATAATTAATCATATCATATAAAGTAGATTATTATGTATATGAGGTTTTATTATATATATATTCTCACACGTCGGACCTATTTATAATTGTTATCAGATTTAAATATTAAATCTAACAATTATTATTAATGTTTAGCATTGCCTATTTGCTAATGCAGGTATATATGAATACAACATATGACCCGCGTGTAGATATTTAATCTTCATTCTCAATACTCTCGCATTTATTTATTCATTAAATATATACATTGTTAATGAAATAAAATAATTTATATTTTTTAATAACTTGAAATGAAATAATTTCATTATAGTATCTTTCTGGATATGACTACCTACATCACACTCACTGTGGCCTATGTAGGTATTAGATAGGACTATACCAGCTTCTAGTTAAGTTTGTTTGATCATCATCAATGTAATAGTTTCAGAGAATATTTGCATTAGCTGTTTAGTACTTTGTATCTACGTTTATATGTATATATCTACATTTATTGTTCAACTAATAAAGGTTTGATTTCACTGCTGGCTATTGGAGACTTAGCTTTCATTGCTTATGCATACGAGTCGTTCTTCAAATCCACTTCTGTACAACTTGTCTTTGGTTTTGAGGTTATAAATTGTACATAACTATACCTATTATTATCATCAGTATCGATCAGTTAGTCGGTAATGAGTAAGTTAGTCAATAATCAATATATATATATATTATTTTATTTATATTATATTAATTTAGCTGCCCGCTTAATTTTATTAACTAAAATATCTAGTTATATTTTTTTATTTCAGATAATAAATAACTTAATAAATATCTCTATATATTTTTATAATGAGTATCTATTAATGTTTCATATAAACATGTGTAAATCATGTTATTATAATACCATGTATAACTATGGATTAGTTATATTATTATGATATGATATATATGTTATTAGTGATTATGCAGTAAACCACTATATAACAATATATAATTACACAACATGTATAACATAATGTATTAATCATCAATATCGTATATTTTTATATTGATTTTATAAAACTAAAACGTGATTTTCTCAATATAATTATTTGTAAAGGGTTATCCCGTATTATCCCACTACCCGTATTTCTGGCAAGTTTTAGTGGAATTAACTTTGCACCCCTCTTTAAAATAATTAAATTTGATATTTATTATTTTTATAATAAATATATAGAGCAATTATAATAATATATTAATATCTAATTGAAAATTATTTGAGTCATATAACTATATATATATATATATATATATATATATATAAACATATAAAATGTACTGAAACATGTTCAATGACATTTACAGTACAGCATTCTCTTGGTGATGCTCTTGCAAATAAAAGTGAAATACATTTTACACGCGATTGATTCGAGAGAAGAAAATTCATGGGAAAACAAGAATTTATTACTCTTATACATGGAGCTCGTTCTAGGTACTATATGCATACCTATATCACCTGTAGTAGGTGCACATATCATTGTTAATAATGTATTATTATCTACTGATATATATATATATATATATATACACACGAATAATCAATGCAATATCTAATGAAGGTTTTGTGAAGATTACACTCTACCTCGTGTTCCTCGCCATAATGATCAACGTTCACACCTTCCCTTTGTTTGCTGTCAGACCACTGTATCAAATTATCAGGTTCAGACGATGTAGCCAATTGCTACTTTATCATGTGTTTTGTAAATTGATAATATCTTGATTATTCTATAATGGTTTATATTATACATTCACTTAATGTTATGTTCACTCTTAGTTAAACATATATATTATATATATATAATTTCTATCGTGTATTGACTGTATAATGTATAGTTGCGTTGCATGTATATTACATTATAATCACTGTTTATAGTGGATGCCCTATAGCGATCATCATTCATAGTTACTAACTGAGTATTAAATATGTAGGAACTTCCGAAAGGCTTATAATGACGTAGTGATGTCACGAAGAGCTATATACAACATGAATCATCTGTTAGTATAGGGGTGTGTAGGTGTAATTAGTATATATATATATTATTTTTATATATTTTCATTAATATAGAAATGTCAAATTAGTGTATATATATATAATATTAATAATTATTGAACTAATTCATTATAAATTCATTACAATGAATTGTTTTTCTTTTAATGATTAATGGATTATCTAAACCTAATATAACCTCTAAAATATAATCTTTAACCTCTAAAAATTATAAATAACATTATTTATTCCATTTTTTTTATTAATATTAAATTTCCATCAGGTATATATTATCTATAACTTATATATTATATAACTGATATATATTATCTATACAATTTTCTAATGATTATATAATTGATTATATATTGATTATAAGTTACAAATAAAAACTTCTTTACCCACGTGTATTAAAAAAAAGTTTAGTTTCTCATAATGTAAATTGTATTCTATTTGTTAGTATATATAGCATATATATTAAGCAATAGTTCTTATCTAAATAGGAGTAGACTGATTATAGTTTTTGCAATAGTGTATTTTGTAAATATCCCCATTAAACTAACTTTTCCCATATCTAAAGACAAATATATTCCTGATGTATATTTAGAGGCAACATTTATACAACATTCCTTTTATTGATGTAATTAGAAATTATTAATTTATATTCATATTTTAATTTGTAATTTAAATTTAGAATAGTTTTTTATAAATAAAAATATCACCTTTAGTAAATTTATATTTTAATTGATAGTTAGTATTTAAACTCAAATTTATTTTATATTTATTTATTTTTTATGTATTTTATTTATAGCAAAAATACACATTGAAAAGCTTATTTTAAAAATTGTCTAATATATATATATATATGGGTGTGTGTGTGCTATATAAATGGTTTATATATCATTGTAGATATCCGGATTGTACCGAAGAAGAACTAGCGGGAGCCGATGTGTGCATTATCTGCCGGGAGGACATGACCTCTGTAAGCAAGAAGTTACCCTGTGGTCACATGTTCCACAAGGCTTGCCTTCGGTCGTGGTTCCAACGTCAACAGACGTGTCCCACGTGTAGGATGGACATCATGTCCCCCACCGCTACTCGCCCCCCCGTAGTACCGGGTGGGGCTGCCCCCGCTGCACCCGCCGCCATCGCCGGGGCTCCAGCTGCTATAGCTGCTACATCAGCCGCTACTACTACTGCGGGACCGGTTCCGCCTCTTTATAGCACGCCGCCCACTTCTGGCTCGACGACGACGCCCACTTCCTCTGGTGCTGCCATCAGACCCGGTGTACTGCCTCCCATGTCTGTGTTACGCGCTCACTTCCCTCCCGGAATGCCGTTTCCACCTCCACCGATGCCTCCTTCTGGTTTTAATCCCATGGGCTTACCTCATCCAGGTTTTATTATTATTAATATATATATATAGTAGATTATTTATGGGATTTGAAACATTCAATTGATTTACATGTAAAAGATAGGGTAAAAGTGGTAACTTTTAAAAAAATAAATATTCCATTTAGATTTTCAAATTTAACCTTAAATTTAATATGAATTAAAATAATAAAAAAAAAATATTTCAATGTAAAAATAAAATATACATGATATGATTCTAAATAGATGTAAATGTTTAAAATAAAATTATTGATTATTAAATATGTTATCATATATTTTGTGAGTAAAAAAGTTAAAATTCTAATTTTAATATTTAATTTATATTCTAAATATCGTATTATAATTTTGATTACTTATTCTATTTTATTATTTATAATATATAAAATTATACAATAGAAATTAATTATTAATAAATATCGCTATAACTTTTTATACAAACATAATTATATATTGTGTATAATATTTTATAATTATTTTGAATAATAATTAAAGTTATAAAATATATTTTTTAATTATATGGTATATTGAGATATCAATTATCATTTTTACATATGATAAATTCTAAAAATAATTTTTTTAAATATTCATTTTTATTTTATTATTTTTTTAATGAAAATTCAAATCTGAACAGGGTACTACTTTGAAAATTCAATGTATATTCAATATGGATTTTTATATTTTTTTAATTGTCAATAAGTTTAAAAATTATTAAGATATTACAATTCTGTAAAATGCATATTGAAGGGAGGAATGCTCTGTATAGTTTGATATAGCATCGTTAGAAAATGTTATATATTTTTGGAAATACAACTTATCTAATAATGGTAACAATTTAGTTTACTTTTTTTTTTTTTTAAATTATATTTTATATATGATATAATAAAAATAATTGTATGACTCTATGCAGTCAATAAACACATAATAACTAATATATTAAGAAAATGTCATCAATATTTAAGCATTAAGGGGTGTACACACCGCGAGCGCAGGCGAGCGCGCACGAGCGCAGGCGAGCGCCAGCGTGCTAGCACAAAGTGGCTCGCTAAATGTTCTATTTGCGAGCCACTTTGTGCTCGACGATGCTAGCACGCTGGCGCTCGCCTGCGCTCGCGGTGTGTACACCACAAAGTGCTAGCATCGTCGAGCAAACTGCTAGTATCCAATGCTAGCACTGAGTGCCAGTAAAATCTAGTAAATTCAGCAGGTTGAATTTTGCAGTACTCGTTACCGGAATAGTAAACAACGCATTGCATTGTGGTAGTGACCTACTTACGATTTATATATACATAGAGCTAGAGAATATTTATCTCTAGCTCTATGTATATATATAACGAATCTCCATAGTTGTATTATTATATAGTACACAGTGTGTATGTACTACACACACACTCACTCTCACACACACACATACACACACACACATACATGCATACATACATACATACATACATACATACATACATACATACATACATACATACATACACATACACTTATATATATATATATATATATATATATATATATATATATATATATATATAAATATATATAATATAATAATATAAGTATATATATATATATATATATATATATATATATATATATAAATATATATAATATAATAATATAAGTATAATATACTTAGTATATATATATATATATATATATATATATATAATATATATATATATATATATATATATATATATATATATATATATATATATATATATATATAATACATATATATATTATATATATAATTATATATAATTATTATATATATATTATATATATTATATTATATTATAATTATATATTATAATTATAATCATATATATATATTTATATTATTATATTATATATATATATATATATAATTATATATATATATATATATATATATATATATATATATACATATATATATATATATATATATATATATATATATATATATATATATATATACATATATATATATATATATATATATATATATATAATTATAATAATATGTATATATATATGTATATTATAATAATATAAGTATATATATATATAATATAATAATATAAGTATATGTATATAATTATATATATATATATAATGTTTGCTAGCATAATGCTGGCAATGAGTGCTAGCCACAGAACTAGATAGAAAGCCTTTCTCTCTAGCTCTGTGATGCTAGTACTCGTTGCTCGCGGTGTGTACACCCTAAATAATTTGTGCTAGCATAAATTGTGCTAGCATAATATATGCTAGCACAAATTGTGCTCGCGGTGTGTACACCCTAAAATAATTGTTGCTAGCACTTGCTGGCAACGAGTGCTAGCACCGAGTGCCGGCACTCGTTGCTCGCGGTGTGTACACCCCTCTATTTACAATTTTTAAGAATAAAATATACTAAAATAATTATTATGAGTAAATCAAGTTTGAAAATGATATATATTTTTTATGAAAAATATTGAGCTAATTTGAATAAAAAAAGTATAGTATATGTTTATTATACAAATATCATATGTATATTATATATATTTTATAGTAATCAAAAATTGATATGTATATTATGGTAATCCAAAATATTATATTAGATACAAAAAAAATTCTGTAAAATAATTAAATATAAATTTTATATAAACGTATTTTTGCAGTATTTTTAGAGATTATTTCTCATTTTCTCATATCATTATTTATTCTCAAAAATAGGTCGTTTTATAAAACCTTTATTTTTATATTTGAATAACTGTTTTGAGCTCTAATATTTTAATGTGAACATCTCAAATATTACATATTTCAAATAATTTTTCTTTTACTGTTTTTTACTGTTTTTTCCAAAACGCTCGTATCCCCTTAACCTATAAATATTATAGTTAAAATGTTTTAATTCCATATATACTGAATGTAATTTGATATATTATACATATATATTGATGGAAGTAGTTAAAATTTAGTATATTTTTATATTTAAAAGAAATTATTATTATTCATAATCCCAGTATGATAGGTAATACTTATCAGATAAGAGACATTTTAGTGTTAATATTATATTTTACATTATAATTTTGTTTTTCTACAATAATTATTTAAATAATAAATTAAAAATATAAATAATATACTTGATATAAATTTTATATAATATTTTAATTCGTTATTATTAAATAAAATTATCATGATTAGCCATTTTAAAAATAGTTTAAAAAAGTTATTTTATTGGTGATTTAAATGTTTTAAATGTATAATTTGTATTATTATTTATGGTTTAATGAAAATATATTTATATATCTATAACATTAAGGGAAAGATACCTCAGTTCTAAAATTATTATTTGTTATATTAATGTTTTTACAAAAATCATATATTTAAATTTATATATATATCATTAATTCTGTGTTGAAATTTCGAAAAGAAATATGTATTAAAAATAATATAAAATGCCAGTTTTCTGAAGATAGTATATATTAGTATAGATAGTATATATAGTATATATTTCTGAAAATATATAATAAAGTTATAAAACAATATTTCATATATATTTCAACATTTATAACATAATAATAGTCACATTATTTAAATTTAAAATTATTTTATAAATATATAATATAGTTTATATATATATATACATTTTATATATAATTAGTATATATATACAATATATAATGTAATAAAAACTGTACATTAACCTACAATATAATTTAACAAAACAAAAATTTAGACAGTATTTACCTAGAACAATTATTTATAACACACAGATATCTTGTAAATGAAGTAAAAACTTAAATTGTTAAGATAATTACTCAATTTTTCTGTTTTAGCAGTAGAATATATATAGCTATAATCTCATGTTGATATATTTGTAATAATCAACTTTATATCCTAATATATGCATTATATATAGTTTTAATTTTTTATCATATTCAAGTAATACTTGTATAATGTTATATTGTCTATTTTTGTCATATCTCAAAATATAATTCTAGCTATTTATACACTCTTAATATAGATACAACAAATCTTGGGATTATTCAAAAAATTCAGACTGCTAATACATTTTGAATACATGCATTACATTTATATCTTCACATGTTAAATTTTATAAACTAGGGTATCCAATTAATAGTCTTAACTTTATAATTATTTAAAATAAATCATATTATAAAACTATATTTGTTATGTGTAACAATTATATTAAAATAAATAAAAAACACTATTCATTAATCACATTACATTATCAACTTATATTTGATAGCCTTGCGAATTGTTTTCTAATCTGTATTCTACTATATATATAAGTATAAATATGTAATCTATATCTATATTTTAAAATAATTAATTTAACACTCATATACAACCATAATATAATATGTATATAGCTCTATTTTATTTATATATATATATATACACAAGCATATATAACAATATTATAACAAATAAACATTTATAATAACAGGAACTTCTCCGTTCCCGCAGATGCCAAATATACGTTAGTAGTTGTCAAGTACGCACATTCTACCTATTACACCATTCCTTCTCCCCTCTTAGCCATGCCACAAATGCCCGCTAGAGAAGCTGACCTGTCAGGTCTGGATGAAGCCACTCTCCGACAGATGGAACGCAACACTAGCGAAGGATTACGAGTGCGTATACGTGTCATGAACGATATTCACACGCTGTTGGATGCTGCCATGTCTCAGATGAGGCAGTACGTCGAAATCTCTGCTAGGATTGATGCTCAACACGCCACTGCTATACCTACTACCACCTCCACCACTAGTAGTAGTAATAGTAGTAGTCAAGCTCCCAGTACTAGTGGTACCACAACCACCACCACCGCTAGCAGTTCTAGTTCCCCAGCAGGACCTAGCACATCTGTCGCTGGTACCAGTGGTTCCAGTGCGGGTACTACACCTAGTACCAGTACCGGACAGAGTAGTAAGGTACCTAGTACGGGAGGATCAGGTAAAAGAGTAGTTCATAATCATAGCCATATCGGGAATAAAGTAAGCAGCAGCCATACCGAAACCACGGATAAAAAAGTAGTCAATAATAATTCTAATCAAGTATTACCCAGTTCAAAGAAACCTAAAGTCGAAGAAAAAATGGATGCAACAAAGATTGCATTACAGATTGTAGAGAATAGTGAATCTGCATCTACTGATGAGTAAGTAATTGTATAATTATTTCATTATTTATTAAAATCTATTACTCTCTATTTATAGTGCAAAGACGAATAATAAGCAAGGTTTATTACTATTATTTAATTTCATTATTATTTTATAATTATTAATCTTAATTTTATAGAAAAAAATGAAAGTTTAAGACAAAGGAGATTGGAGAAATTTCAATCCTGAATGAAAAATGTACTTATAATATTATATAAAAATTATGTATAAAAATCACAATTGAATGTATTTATATTATTATATTTGTAAATATTCTGTATGATATAAATTTAAAGAATTTGATATTCAAATAATCTAAGTCTAAATGATTTATTTTATTGAATAATTGTCATATTGTATAAAAAATGAATTACAATTCAATTAATATATTTATTGTATTATATTTTAATAAAGAATATATATATATATATATATATATTACGTATATATATAAATCGAATAATTTTTTATAAATACCCTATGGGCCATATATCTATCACTGATAGATTATTAAAAAAGCACCCTAAACTGCCTGCAGTTTCTTTTTACCTTTTTGAAAAACAATAAAACAGTAATCATAATAAAACAAACTAATAGTGAAGTGGTCCTGAGTAGAAAACACTTATAATAATTGTAAATGATACAAAAATAAAGTTTTATAATTAAGAAAATATTTGCATAGAATAAAATATATATTTAATTGATCGTTCCTAAGGCATGTTCCGTCATTCTTAAACACAAGCTATCGAGGCTGGCATTAATCTCTGGCTCCGTGACACAAATGTCTGACGCTGAAATAAAGGTGGATAGTGATTACGATGAGTGGTAGTGATAGTGAGAGATTATCTACCTGGTCTAGTTTGAATGTGAGTAGATGTAAAAGGATGAGTTCTGATTGGAGCAGAATGAGTCCTACTAATCGGATTCTTGACTTCAAACTATTCAGTGGATAATGATAATAATAATAGGAATACTTTTATAGTTATATATATATACAAACATAATGATTATTCTGATGAGGGATTTGAGTTGTAAAAAAATGGCTGTAAAATAATACATATATATTAGGATAGATTGTTATTGGTGTGCAATATATTTACAAACTTGCTGGAATTACAATAGGAACATTGTTGTTGCCATATCTGGAACTTTCTCTTCTCATCAAATGTAAAACTCTATAGAAGAAACATTAATCAATAAATATATATTGTTTTCAAGTATAGAATAATGATTCCATTTATAAGTTAGTTATTATATATCTTCGAACTAGTAAATAATTAAGATATAATTAGTTAATTAGTTTTATCTTGTAAAATTATTATAATATAAAAATTGTTCAATTTTATTCATAAATTATGAATCATATTTGATAATGAATTAATTATATATTCACTTAGGAATATTAGTATTCATTTAGGCCCTACAATTTATTTAATTGATACTTGTTAAATCATAATGTGATAAATATGTACAAACATTATTTCATTTATACAGTTAATCATTATATATTTAATATAAATTATTTTAATTTTAATAATAAATTATATTTAAGGGCCGGTGTTACAAGTAAACGTAAGGGAATTAAGGTTTCTATTAGAATAGCTTTTGGGATTGTTTAATATATAATTTTTTGTATTGTTGAATACGTAGAATACATTCATATCTATTAGTATTAGGCCCTTTATGATTGTAGTCTATCAAGTATAAGATAATAAAAAGTAAATACAAATTTTTCTTATTTTTAAACAATTTTATAAAAATAGCCTGGTTTTAGGTGTATATTCTGAAATTTTATAAAGATTTATCAAAGGGAACAACATATATTGGGTTTTAGACATAACATACAAATGGAAAAAAATTTTGTGAGATATAAGCTTCTAAATTATTATTATTTTGTATGTGTAGTACACATTGTGTACAAAATTATAAAAAATGGATATAGTTTTGTACTACTTCGATACTATGTAGATATAATTTATATCTATCACAATCTCTAATTTTCTAAGCTCTGATAGTAAATATTATGTATACATTATTGAAATGTACTCATTATTTCACATCAGTTTTTTTGTTTATAAATAATAATTGAGGAAATTGTAATTACTTTTGAATGAAAAATAAAACATAATATATTATACACATTAATACATCATTTTAAATATTATGTATGTAATATAATAATATTGTTGATAACAAATTAAAATAATGACGGAGACACATATGCACAGTTTACATGCTGGACATACATAGAAGACTTATATTTTATCATAATTTGAAATACATAATATAATACTAATTTTTTTTTTAATCTTGTAGATTATATATTTATATAATAAAAATTTAAAATCATATGATAATTGTGAGAATATAAGACCATAATGGGACTTACAAATTGGTAGTTTATAAAATAATAAAAATTCTAGAAATGTTATAATAATTATATTTAGATAATATATATTTGTATCACGTTAGTATTTGTATTATTTTAGATCATTCATATATGTGTTGGGTTTTTTAATACATCAGAATAAATATTTATTATTAATAATTTGAAAGTTTCATGCAGATTGTACAAGTAGTTCAAAAGTTATGATGCTTCACAGATATAAAACTAATTTGAAAAAAAAGATCAGATATATGAGTAAACAAAATTATCATTATAAATGAAAATAGGAGTTAAAAATATATAAAGGAGAATATTATGAATTTTAAATATTTATTATAATATAACATAAAAATGATAAACAATATAAATATTGACAAGGGTGTTTACACTACCCGCACTATAATCAGAGACAGCTTAAGGATTCTATAATTTTGTATACGAGCCACAGATCAAAATAATATAAAATTTACAATAAGAAAATTGTTTTGTTGGCTACATTTTTATCATATGGCAACACCTATATATATATCAATAACATTATTATATTTTTAAATGGTAAATATAATATTGAAATTTAAATATAAATGTAAATATAATTATTAGATTAGTTAAAAAATTAATCAATATTTGTTATGTTTAGGAATGTTTATTTATAACTTTTATAGTTACTTCTATAGAGCAATATAATATTTAAAAGAAAAAGAACGTACTGATTTTAATATTATTTGTAATAAATATATGCCTCACTTAAGAGGATTTGCAGAACTTGAAATTTGTTGAAAATAAATATTTTAATTTTTAAAAGTATTAGATAATATATCCTTTGAAAATTGTAGATCATATAAAGATCTATAAATGATATAATTTGATAGTAAAGTACATGACCTATTTGGTAAATAATAGCAATATACTCATATTTTAATCATATAATATTATATCTATATGTTAATATTTTTAATATAATATAATTGTGGTAATAATTAAACTAATATAATATAAATATTATAAGAAAAACTTTATGGGTATATTATTGTGGTATTCTGTTATACTATAAATATACTATATATTATAAATGTAGTCAAAGATACAAATAATAAATATATATTATCATAAAATGTAAAATAAAAAGGTGTCAAACTTTAAACTCAATTTACTCAGAATATTGATTATAATTATTTGTAATCTTAAAAATTGTTCAGCCCTCTCAATAATTATCCAAACTTGATGAAATTTCAGAGTATCTTTTCCATTTTTTTTAAAATAAGTAACATTTATTAAAATTATATTGGTTGTATGTTATTGGTTAACAATATGCAATTTATAGAATGTAAATCGGATCAAAACCATAGGAGCTGAACACATTTTCAAATTCATAAAAAAAAATATCTCATATCTTAAATTATAATTACAAGTGCTGCAAATCCACTTAAGCATTTATTTTAATATAATGTCATACAATACCTTTAAATATTTATATTCATAAATATGTAAAGATAAATATTAGCTTATACTTGACCTCTATAAATCAATGATAACAATAATAAAAATAATAACCTTATGCTGTAAACATTTGTCAATTAGCTGCTGAAATTGATTCAAACATATTTCATCATAATGTGGGCCGATAAGAATTTGACTCAATACTAAATTCAAAACAATATATAGGATAGTATTATAATTAATTTAAGGAAGGTTGTATATAATTAAAATATACCATATAATATACTTATACATTATTCCATAAAAATTAAATTACTAGGAAAAATTATATTTATTTAAATATAATATATATTAAATCATCATAATTGATCATGTACAAACATTTTCCCATAACTCGAATGACATGTTTAACTAGTTCGTTATATTCGGTATTAGAGTGCGGTAAAGGGGTTGTTGAAACAATGTCCTTGACCTCGTTAAGCGCTGCTCGGATGTTTTGCTGAGGTTTCAAGAGTTCAGATTCAATACTGTTTAATATGTCGGTGCGCTTCTTCAGCTTATCAATATTGATGATAATCTTGTGTCTGGCTCCTTTGGTAACACCCTATTTATTGATTCATTAATATACTGTGAAGAATATGTTATATATAAGTTATATAATATAACTAAATATATTATAAATACAATAATAAAAGTTATTATATATATACAATAATCAGGGTTGGCGGTTTTTTTGTGGTTTTTTTGGTTTATTTGGTTTATTTGGTTTATTTGGTTTTTTTGGTTTTTTTATAATTAAATGTTAAGATTATTAATTAGAAAATATTATATATACCTAGATCGATTATTAAATGTCTGTGCAAAACATACATATATAGAGTAAGTAAATATAAATATAAATAATATTATTTTATTAAAATATATTTATTATAAAAATAAAGTAAAATATAATAAAAAAAATAGTTACAAATTGTAACAAAATAATAATTAAAAAAAATAACAATACAGTAATTAGAAATATAATCAATATAATTATCGCAATAAAATTACAAGTTACAAATTGTAACAATATAATAATTTAAAAAATAATAATAATAATAATTAGATGATTTCTAATAGAAATATAATCAATATAATTCTCGCAATAAAATAACAAGTTTTGCAGCCTTATCATTGCCTAATCGATTCCTTATTTTTGATTGAACGCTTTTATAATGTTAAAAAAACCAAAAAAACCAAATAAACAAAAAAAACCGATTCAAAAAAACCGACCAACCCTGACAATAATATATCACTTAAATTATTAAATTCTGTGAAAGGCTGTATTTAAAAAAATATAAATTCATATATTGAAAAAAAAAACTTTATTTATCTTATATATTTATTATTCCATATACTTCTATTAATTTAGTCTGGTCTATTCTTAACTTAATTTCATGTTTCATGTTCACTGACTTATATATGTTTAATAGGATAAGTATTACTATATCCAAATGATTTGTATTACATTTTTAATTAAAGTTAAAGAATTTTTTATATACATTTATTATACTATTATAAAGATATAGAAAATTCATAATAAATTATTATAATATATTTATTCTTAAATTTATTACTTATAAGCTAATTTATTTTTTTGGTTGAAAAATATCATTTATAAAATCATTAATTCAATTTATAGTTATAAAAGTTATGCAAATAAAATATTATTTATTAATTTAATATAAAAATTGATTTTTATTAAAATTTGAACAAAATAAGGTACTACTCTTAAATGATTATTGTAAACCTTAATAATAGATATTGATAATATAATAAATATTTTTATAGAATAATAAATATAATTAACTGCATTATTATTTACCTGCATCTCGAGCCAAGATTCAGATAGCGTCATCATATCACCATAGTTCATGAGTTGAAATAGTGATGCATATTTATGAAGACGTAAAGCTTTCAACCAGGCTGCCACTTCTGTAATATGAGAAAGTGAACATGATCAGTTAATTATATCTTAGTTCCTTCATCTTATTACTATACTACATCTAATATTAAAGCAAAACGATATTATTTATGACATTATTGATTTTCTTTTTAAAAACAAAAAATAAATATTATATAATCTGATTTTATTTAGGAATGTATTTGCATTTAATTAAATAAATTTATGACAAAATATAATAATGAAATTTTATAAAAATTATAAATCAAAATAAAAATATTTTCTAAATAAATAAATTTCTATTATATAATTTATATTCAAAATAAACTTAATATATATTAAATATTTATAAATTCATTATTTTATATATATGCAGGTTTATTCAACAAATGTTAGTATTCAAAATATTATAAATGATATTAAAAAATATTGATTAAATAAAATGTTCCTATAAATTATAATTATATAAATATTTGATAAATAACGTTATTTTATAAATATATACATTATTTGTATATGTTAACATAAATAAATTAATAAATAGATGACATATTCTAATATTTAATAATATTAAAATGAATAATTATTTAATAGTAATTAATTACATCATATCATAAAAATCATTGACATGATGTAATAACCCTTGATAACATTTATACTGATTTACAACATTGTACATTCAATGATGTTGTAAAGTGCCCAGCTACATTTATGATCACAACATCTGATAATTTATGATAGTAAATTTCACCTTATATAATTTAATTACTATATAGTAAACAAAATTGCAATATATTAACTAGATACTAAATTGCTAAATTAATGACCTGAGAGAATACATAAAGTATAAAGAGTAAACAAAAGTTTAAATACTAAATAAGTTATATTTAGTTATTACAAAGTTAAATTATTAGCAAAATATTAATTACATTAATATATTTAAAGTATTACATTTATTTATTTACCATATTATAATGAACTTTTATATTTTTTGAACTTTTTATATCTATAAAATGTTACCTTTAGATATATTATTTTCATTAAATATATTCAATGATATTTGATAATGTTTTTGTATAGTATTAATATTAATCATAACTAAATTCAAGTTAATTAATAATACATTCATAAATAATTGGAATTAATAATATATGAAATATAAATAAAAAACATATATATATATATATTTTTCATATAAACCTGACATCCCAGAATACTCTTCATTGAATGAATTACGAATTCTTTCTCCATTACTAGAAGAAGAGCTAACACTACTTCTAGGAGACATTATACTGTTTAAAATAGAATAGAATTAAAAGAAATATTCATGCATATTATTTATATTAAAATATCTTATTAATACGAATATGGTATTTAATATTGAGAGATGACAAATATTAAAATAAATTCATGTTTACTAAATTTATATATTACAATTGTGATAATTCTTGAATACAACTTACTTTGTATAGATTGTATCTATAGTATCTATTTATAATCATAGGTGCTAAAGTAATAAAATATATGTAAACAGGGTAATAAATAATAACTCCTATCCGATACTAACTTATTATCAGTGTTATTCAGCCAATTAGAGATGTGTACATCTTTAGAATTATTAGTATTAATATAATACGGAGGAGTGTTGATAGATTGATGATGTTGCTGCATAGGTTGTTGCTTGTACAATAAACTATTTGCAATAGCTAGTTTGCAACTTAATATATCTGTAATAATAAAATATATGAATTATAAATAAATATATATATATATTAGTAATAATTATTTATAAATTATGATTTTATTTAATATTATATACAAACTTAATAATCAACATAATAGAATAATTAAGTTTATATTAAAGGAAAATATATACGACCTCTATTTAATGGAAGAATTGGATTCAAATATTGTCTCCAGATATTAAACTGTGCCTTCTCCTCATCAGTAAACACGGGGTGTAATAAGGAATAGGTCAATAGTTCACGGGATGCCTCAAGGTCACAACTTCTATCTATTTGTATATATGTGTGTACCATAATAAATCACTATATATCAGTATTATATATATATATATATATAGATAGACTATATATCATAGTAAATATGCTAATTATAATATTAATAATGCAATATATAGAATGCTTACTATATATATATATATATATTTAGAGTAGAATCATATTCTTTAAAAATATAACCAATGGTTCATCAACAATGACTAATTAAATTACAGTACAATCACAAAATATTAGTCATAATATCTAGCATGATATGCATTTATACTATTTATATATATATATATATACAATATATATTATTTTATTGGTTATATTTTATATTATATGTGATATATTTTATCATGATTAAGAATATTATTATCATATTTATTATTATTATTTTATTGATGGATACAAATTAATTTTAATGTAATAGAAATTAAAGAAAAGGTTTTAACTACAAAATAAAATATTACTTATAGATTATTCGAGAATGTATTTAAATGAATATCGATAATTAACAATATATAATTATATATAATTATTTAACAGTATAATGAATAATTAACTTTATTTAGGAAACCTATGGAGTGTGCTAGAATTTTCGGTAGGATAGTGAGATATTCACGTTTAGCAGCGTGACTCTTGTGTTCTAGCAATGGCAGACAGGCTAACAATTCCATGACTGCCTCATTCTTAGGTTCACAGCACAAGTTGCTTATGTAAGCTGTCGAGAACATTAATATCATTCAAGTATTACGCGAATATAATTATACATGTTTAACACTTAAATTTTATAATTTAATAAATGAAAGATATGAACTATAATACTAACTATAATATCATACCATATAAGTATAGAATAATAAGTCTAAAAGGAAATTTTTACAAATCTGTCATTGAGATTTGCTATTAACTAAATGGCAATATTTCTTAGGTATTATATTTAGATTATATATTTAATTTATATATATATATATATATATACATTATATATATTATATCTATAAATATTGTCTAAATAAATATAAATATAATTTATATCCATAATAATATGGAGAAAAAAGATAATAATTTGTACATAAATTTATCAATATAATTATTATTAAAAAAAATATAATTAAAAACTATTATTCAGATAAGAAATATATATATATATATATATATATACTATATATTCTAGAAAAATTAGAATAAAATATAAAATTTAAGAATCTACAAATTTTGTATTCTAGACGAATGTAGACAAAAATAATTATTCTTTGGAAATTAATTTGATAATTACTAAGTAGTTTAATTACTACTAGGGATCTCTAAAATTCTTCAGCAACTTATAATTATTTGAAAATTTAGTAAGTTATAGATAAAATATATCTGAATTATATTATTAAATAAAATTAATAAAAAATTATTTTCGTAATTTGAAGAGGTCCCCTTTAAAGTATAAACATTCACAATTATTTTATTAAACTAGATACAAATTTAATTTAAATATCAAATCCTTATAATACTATTAATTCTATAAAAAAATATATTAATTATTATTTATTATTTTAAATAAATAATATAATTAATGTTTATACCCTGGGTTTATACCATTATATTTAAATATATGTCTTATTATGAATATTGGTGAAATACTAATCTATTACAAATGTGTCTGCAAATATTTATTTTTTAAATGTAATAAAATTTTATATATCCATATATATTTCATATTAAATAACTTTTATACATATATAAACATTAAAAATAAATAAACATAAAATATAAACTTAAATATAATAAACAAAAAAGTATTATTATTTTAATCAGAGAATAGTTTGAAATTATATTGATTAATTTAATTTTAAATTTAATAAAATTGATAATTTAGTTAAAAATAAATTATTAGGACTAAATAATTTATACGATTAAATATTAAATATAATTTGATATTTATTTTACAATAGATACTAATACAAAATGTTTTGAAAAATTAATCATTATATTTAATTAATTATTTTTTATTAATTATTTTTATATTCAATTAAAAAGTTTAATAACATTAGACTAGTTAAACTTAAACATGATAAACATTATATATGTATTTGTTATTTCATTACAAAATATCCATGATAATGATGTAAATAAAAACATACATACAATAGTATAATTAATTGTTTTAATTATCATTCACATCACATCATAATATATTATAGTGGATCAAAGTTCACTTTGTGAAGAGCTTAATCAAATGTAGGCGTGATTAAAAGTAGTTTAAAAAGTGGGCGTACCCGGAACAAATAAAATGTTTACACTTGTCAATTATACCGCCGTAAACAAAGTAAAAATTAATGGCTACCTCGGCCAACGGTCAAATATTATTGACCAGCTAGCATCACCACCACCATGGTGGTCAGAGATCGGTATAAATAATATCACTCGAGATTACACCAATGACAGGTGGACATGATAAAGGTCGTGTGCAAACGGCAATTAAACCTCACGTGTCCATGATGTCCATTAGCCCTGGCGGCCGGTGTATGATCAACGATCAACGAATTAACTCACACAAACGCACATACACACACGCGCACACACGTACACATACTCAGAAGAGTAAGTTGGTACCAGGATAAATATTTGTTTTCGAAAGTCACGCACGAGCGTGTGCGCGTGCACGAGCATACGTTCGTGCGCGCGTCCATGCCTACCACTAGTTATCACCATTGAATTCGCCTCGTGATCGATATATTTCATCAAATTACATCAAGTATATTTTCACATACATTATATATGTGTGACGTAATAGTGAAGATGACGTCACCACGTACCTGGATCGTTGGCCCGATTAGAGAGTTGATGATCAACGTGAGAGTTAGGCGATAGGCCGGACAGTAAGAACTTGTTATGTGAACTATTCAGCCGACTAAGTAGGTCATAGACCAACACCATTTGCTCGCATTGTGTCCATCCTCCGAACCAATTTGTTATCTGCGTAGTAGTAGTAGTAGTAGTAGTAGTAGTAGTAGTGGTAGTAGTAGTAGTAGTAGTAGTAGTAGTAGTAGTAGTAGTAGTAGTAGTAGTAGTAGTAGTAGTAGTAGTAGTAGTGGTAGTGGTAGTGGTAGTGGTAGTGGTAGTAGTAGTAGTAGTAGTAGTAGTAGTAGAAGAAGTAGAAGAAGTAGTAGTAGTAGTAGTAGTAGTAGTAGTAGTAGTAGTAGTAGTAGTAGTAGTAGTAGTAGTAGTAGTAGTAGTAGTAGTAGTAGTAGTAGTAGTAGTAGTAGTAGTAGTAGTAGTAGTAGTAGTAGTAGTGGTAGTGGTAGTAGTAGTAGTAGTAGTAGTAGTAGTAGTAGTGGTAGTGGTAGTGGTAGTAGTAGTAATAGTAGTAGTAGTAGTAGTAGTAGTAGTAGTAGTAGTAATAGTAGTAGTAGTAGTAGTAGTAGTAGTAGTAGTAGTAGTAGTAGTAGTAGTAGTAGTAGTAGTAGTAGTGGTGGTGGTGGTTATCAATGGTCACTTATGGATATTAGTATATGTTGCTTAGAAGCAAGATATAGAGCAACACATTTGGTATGTGCATTGCACATTGTGCAATGCATTTTGCATACATACAATAAGAGTGAATCATTCATCTGAATATAGGTCAGCAAATATTGGCTAACTCAGAACGCCTATTGTACAGTATAATAATAAGTAAACATTTGTTTAACTAGTTTTTGACCATCCACAGGGGTTCTACAATTCCTAGAAGTGTAACATGTAGAGAATATGAAATTTAATATGGGAATTTCAAAAATTACTAAAAAGTTGCTTTAAACTTACTAATAATTTGTTTTGTATTATGAAATTTGAATAGCATATAGAATAAATATGATAATTATGATAAATAACAAAAATTAAATTGTTTAATTTTTTTCCTATAAAAGAAATGGAATTAACAAAATTTCTAGGATTTATTTTCTACTTTGTATGACATTTATTAGAAAAAAGATATCATATCTACTAGAATAATAGCTAGGGATAACAAACATTAAATAATTAAGATGTAGCAACTATTTCATATATTTTCGTTATAAATTATTTTTCTAGGATTATTATCTTTCAATGTAATTTTTTACTAATTTGTAACGGTCTGTGGCATCTTTAATATGAGATGGAATTGAATAAATATGGTTGCATATGTATTATAACATCTAAACTTAAGGGCATGTCATAATATCCTGTCATTGTATGTATAGATATAGCAAATAATGGGTTTACACAAAACTAGGCAAGAATAATCCTATTCATTGATTAAATATGTTGTTTTTATTGTATTTATAACATATGTATGACTATCTGGATATACATATATTTATAATATTTATTAAATATGGCCTATTGTATATATATATATATATATATATATATATATAAATTACCATTTTAAATGTGTTTGAATTTGTTATTTATTGTCATTTATGGAATGTATTCTATATAAATTGTATCTTTACTATTATTTGAAAATAATATTAATAAAGATATCTCTATGAGAATATATAAAAATATATTATTTGTACATTACAACAAAATTTAATAGCTAAAATAGTTTTTACAATAATAGCCTTTATACATGCACTGTTAGTGTGAATTCATTATTTAGAGAAAACAGCATTTGAATATATATGAATACATTATATATTATATATAATGCATATATATAAACAACTTTGTATGTCATTTCTAAACTATTTTCATGAATAATTTTTACAGATATTAAAAAAACATATCATATAGTATTATGAAATAACAATATTTTAAATACAAAATTATTTTCACCAAAACAAGGTATGTGACATTCACCTAAAATCAGATCCATACAATTTGTTTTCAGATGATCACTATTAACATACAAGTATAATAGATGTGTACATTCTAATTAGTATTATATAATGAAAAATTTCTCATACATAGTTTTACAAATTAATAAAATGTATATATATATATATATATTCATATATATACACAAGATACATTTATTTATTTAGAACATATAGGATGCATTCTATACTATCTTATACATATGCAGATTAGATTAATCAGGATTGATATAATTTAGAATTTCATATTTAGTATTTGTTATAAAGTTAATAAATGTATATGATCATAGCATAATATAGTGTATACCCACACACACACATACACATACACACACACATATATATATATATATATATATATATATATATATATATATATATATATATATATATATATGTGTGTGTGTACTATACTTACAGTCTTGATTACTTATGGTTACTATGTATTTATATAGTATGTTATTATGAAATATAATTAGTTATATATTTAAACAATATATGTCATGTATTTCAAATAAATTATAAATTATTTATAATAACTTATTATGTACAATGTACATATAAATAAGTATATACTATACACAGTATGTATATAATACATACATATATAAATTCAACATTATATGAACACTATATTACATACATAATTTCTGAGCATTTACAATACCTGATTAGTTATTATATTCTAATCTACACATGGTGTTATGTAAATTACATAACACAATGTGTATATTAAAATATTACATAATGTAATCCATATCATGATATGATGCAATATGACAATATATGTAGTATAGACTAATAAATATAATGTATTATTATTCTATTATGTTACATCATTTATAGTATGATTCATTACCCAATTTATTTATTATGATATAATAAATAGTTTAAAAATATATAAGATTATTAAAATAAGTATATATTTGTTGGTATTAATTATATAAATATATATAAAGAAAATGAATTCATGCTAAAATAATATTAAATATTCATTATGCAATAAACTATTACCTAATCTTACATATAGATATAATTCAAGTGTGAAAACTAGAACAGAATTTATATTTCTAGATATGTAATGAGGCATGTGTATTTCTATTAATAGAATATGTATACACACATATTCTTGTGAATATATTTAGTAGGCTATATACAACAATATCAGTACACTAATTATAATGTACTATTAGCATATATCTCTATTATATACACATGTATGCATACATGTATATATATATATATATATATATATATATACATATATACATACATATATTTTTGTTTGGTTTATATATGAAAATAAATATATGTGTTATTGTCTAGAATATTTATTATTTTTTAAATATGTTTTTGTTACATTGTACAACATAATATCTACTGTAATATAGATAATATGCTATATAAACTAATATATATATATATTTAATTTAAAATATAATATGATATATGATAATTTATATTATAATTTGTAATACAATGTTATTATTTTACAAATTCAATTAGAAATTATTTTTGAAATTTAAAAACTTTTACAAAATTTAAAACAAATATTATTTACAAATGTATCTACATAACCCCATATCATACTATTTATTTAGATATATAATATTTAAGTATATATATATATATATATATAAACTACTAATTTGTGATTATAGTTACTTGTATACATAATGTATACATAATATATTATTAAATAATAAAATTTAATAGATTAAATATTATAATATAATATACTCTAAGAAACATATTACCAACACATGAATACATGGATATGCACATATGCACACTTGTGTATATATATATATATATATATATATATATGTATGAATGGTCTATAGACGAAGCCACATACGAATGCAAGCGTACACTCCCTATAGAACCTGCTAGGCAGGCATGCATATATGAAGGCGGGCGGGCAGACATAGTTCAAAGCTACTGAACTATGGCCCGCTATTGCGTAACGATTTCGTATTGATTGGCGATGTATTGACGACTAGATTCAAGTAATTCTTACAAATTAGATTACCAGTGATACACATATGTATGTGTGCGTGTGTACGAGGGGTATATATATGCGTATATAACATACTAGGTTATTAGTGTGTGTGTGTGTGTGTGTGTGTGTGTGTGTGTGTGTGTGTGTGTGTGTGTGTGTAGAGAGAGAGTGATATAGGGGTTGCTATAGTAACTGACCTGTTCGCATCGGGTATTGAACGACGCCTGCATTTGGAGATGGAGCGGAGGTGGAGGTGTTTTCATTTCCACAGTAGTTAGCCTGTGTGGTGGAGGGTATAACATGAAATGGGGGTTTAGTAAACACTTATATTCATATATTATGCTTGGTTAAGGTTCACAGGGTTAACAAACGGTAATACGACGACTTAACGAGGAGCTATATCATTAAACAATAGTTTCATTTAATAATATATGTAGTTTATTTTAATTAAATGTATAATATGAAAATTTAACAATATAAATATCTACATATAAATATAAATTCTATATAATAATATGTAAATAATAATATGTATATATATATATATATATATTATAATATAAGAATAATTACTAGATACATTGCTATTACTATTATAATTCAATTAAATGTTATAGTTGTTATGCAATGTTTCTACGATGAAGATTATGCTAAGCTGTACGATACGTAATACTAAAGCGTGAGAGATTTAAATAACCTATGATGCAACAGAACTTTAGTACACATACCGTATGTATAAATGCGATAAGGTGCGACTCGATACGACCACAATGTTAAAATAAACGTCCACTAATATAACACACACATACACACACACTGGTCGTAGCGTATTAACTGACCGCTGTCCAGTTAGCCACGCCCACAAATGATCGATGGTCGTGCAATGCACGTGGAACTCGTACAATGTACACTACCCCCACCACCATACATTGTACACACTATTTCGCTGCGTTTCGGTAGCGAGTGCCAGCATGCGTTCGTCTGCAGTGGATAGTACTATAAGCACGTGCACTGCACGTCGTGCAGTAGTGCTAGATCGGGTAGGTGAACAAGTTGCTCAAATGATAAAAGTGATGAATGGACTTTGAAACTGCCGTGCATTTTACGTTATATCGTGTGCATGTATATTTGTATTTATGTGTGCATATACATACATGCATATATGCAAATCATTTTGTATATGTGTTTATTCAAGCGCATGTGTGTGGTTGCGTACGAGCATATGTGTAAGTTTATGAACGTTCGTAAATGTATAATATTGATACCCGATATATATTAAATTAGATTGTCTCAAGATATAATGTTTTTGTTTGGCTGATGATGTTTTGTTAGGAAAAAAATATTATTTTATTACTAATATATAAATTAAAATATGTTTTATTTAATTCTATAGGATTCTTTTTTTAATTCAATAATTTTGTAATCAATTGAAAAAAATCAATAAAATACATTTATTTATTGATTCTTAACAGTTGTTTATTATGTTATTTATCCAAATTTATCAGAATAAATGTATGTTTTAATAGTATACAATTTCTTTATAATCAAACAAATTGTAAAATTGATAAAATACATATATCATATTTTGTTTCTATACATTTTTTTTAAATATTACAATACATTATTTATTGATATCAATATTATAGGAATGGCCCTATAATTATAGGGTATTTATAATTAATATAAGTAGTATGTAATATTATTCTTATATTAATTATCATATATGTTTATTATAATTTAATACATATATTGGGTGTATAGAGATTGGGATACATTTGTATCACGAAGTTACATATATATACATTATACATAATGAATAATACATCACAAACAATATTAATTTATTTTATATAATTAACTCAATAGTGTTTTTCATACATATAAAATTTATATTATAAATTAAAAATTTATATTTATATTATAAATATACCTATAAATGTAACTATGTGTAGTTAAATCTATAGTTCTATAGATCATAGTTAAAATATAAATGTGTATATAAATTGATATTCAATATGTAATTAATAATATACACAATGTCTATATACTACATTTGATATGTATATACTGAACAAAGCATGCTTTGAACAAAACGTGCATGTCTTAGGATTAAGAGGTATGAACACATATACAGGTAATATTATATATATATATATATATATATATATATATAGAATACTACGTGTAAACAATGTTTAGTAGTGATTGTAACACCTGGCGTCTGAAGTAAATACCTAATTTGTTGATGTGGCTTAGTTAATCACCTCGAAATACTACTGGTGTCATGTTATACTATAGTATGTATGCAGCAGCAGTCAGACTAGCTTATATATACATCACATCATATAAGAGGAAGTAGTGTCTGAGAGTGTTTCATTAAATATGTTAATTTCCTATTACTAATATATATATATGATGAATTCGTATAGAATAGTCATATAGCTATAGAGTTAAATTATCTCTAGGACTATGAGAATAGTAAATATTATAGATTTATAATAACCTTATTATTAATTAGTTACTTATAAGTAACTAATTATAAATTATAATTTAAATTAATATATATATATATATATCAATCAATTTTAATATAAATTAACATTATAATATTACAGTAAATTGAATATAAGATCATTATATATAATATGTATTCGTAGATAACTAAATCAATATAGGATCGACATAACTTGACAATGAATCATCTATAATTATATTGACAAATATATGTTTATATATATATATGTTAATGATGGAAAATAATATTTTAAACCGTCATTATATTGTATTATAATGACGGTTTAAAATAGTATTTTCCATCATTAAAATATATATATATATAATATTATATATAAAACTTAACATATTAATGTAATTTCGCTTAATTAATTGTATAGAATAATGTGTTCACATATATATATATAATGATATACTTGTAAATGTATTATATTATAAAGGCGACAGATAAGTAAACACGTCAATAGAAATACTATATAGTGTATATGTCCCATTATATGAACTGTTGTATGTGTATATAGTATATACACATACAACAGTTCACATAATGGGACATATTATAGTTATGGTGAGTTTTTTGTAACATACCAACGTACCTGGTACGTCGTACCAGGATCTGCACCAAGCATACAGATAGGACGTTGGACCAATGTCGTTGGTGCGTTACAAAATACGCACCCTTACACTATAGTGTACTACTATAGTGGTTAACTATAGTAATTAACTATAGTAGCCTATATAATAACCTATATATAAATATATATATTCTAATATATAATGTATTATTATATATATATATATATATATATAATAATACATTATATATTATAATATATATATTTATATATATAGGTTATTATATAGGCTACTATATATATATATATATATATATATATATATATATATATATATATATATATATATATATATATATAATAATACATTATATATTATAATATATATTTATATATATAGGTTATTATATAGGCTACTATAGTTAATATCTATAATATAGATTCTATATATTTAAATATAATATTAATTTGTAATTCAATTATTAAAAGATATAGGGCCTTAATAATTAAGGCCCTATAATTACATTCTAAAAATATATATCTACATACTATAGTATGTACTATATATATATACTCGGATGGAACTTGATCACTATTTTTATGAATTCTATATTGGTTGGTTGCAATTGACCTTGCATTATTTTATAATACATCTGACATAAGTTGTAAACATTGAATTATTCTGTTTGGAAGTGGAATTAAGTCTATACTTGTATACATGAAAGTATTTCGCCAGGTAATAAAATAAATTAGATTGATCATTATATTGAAGTACTTCATTATACTGAATACTTAATATGAACAAACTAAATACTATAGTATATATACTATATATAGTAATTTTTAACAAATTCAAATTAAACAAAATCCCTTTTTATAATATATTTTCTTGATATATTATATATATATATATATATATATCGATGCATATATATATCGATGCATACTTACACCGTAGTAGACACCGAGGGTTACATTACATAGCATGCACATATACATACGTATCATGGCGTATCACTAGCGAGACAGCCGTATACTGCCTCGGTGTGACGGTCATAAACGTGTGTATCGGTGTCTCGTGTGTGTGTGTGTGTGTGTGTGTGTGTGTGTGTGTGTGTGTGTGTGTGTGTGTGTGTGTGTGTGTGTGTGTGTGTGCCTACCACTACCACTACCACTACCACTACCACTAGCACCAGCGGCGGCCATGATAACAATAGCGGTGGTGACCATGATAACAATGGCGGCTTCTGGTGGTCATCACTCAAGCCTAGCCGCACACAATGGATACATTGTAACAAGTCGGTCATCGAGCGCGAGAGAGAGAGCGTGTATACACAAGGTGGAGAGATAGAGCGGAAACAGGCAGAGCGAGATGAAACTATCGCGAGTCGTTCGATCATTCGCACCACCACCACCACCACCACCATGATAATAACGTTTAGAGAGGCACGTAATTGTGCGATGAACCGTGACCTGGTGACCGCTGATTGGTTGCTAGCGACGCGGTTAAGGTCGTATAGTCAGCGCAGTGTAGTAATGCTATCATCGCCCCCCCCAGTATACCTTTATCACCCCCTACCATCAAACGTTCTATCATATCGCGCCGCACTATTAATATTCGTACCATTAATTAGAATCACATTAATATTCATCTGATAACGGCTATATCATAGTAGCAAGGTTTTCTCATCTGTAAATAGTGTATGTACACGCATGGGTATTACTATTTACCTTTATACAATATATTGTATATTGTGTAGACAATTAGTGGTCAAGGGTAAATTGAGTCATACACATCTTGTAAAAGGGTAAACAGGGTTATATAATACGTATATGTAAAACACAAGTTACCCTTGTATAAACTCGTTAATTATTTATAACCCCGTTTCCTAGTATACAGTATAACGTTTACCTACAGTTGTATAACTATTAGTTAACCTTGTTGTCACATTAGACACTCGCTACTTAAAATAGAACATATTCGCTATACACAGACCAGATTAGAACATGTATTTAATGTGTATATATAGTTATATATATCGTGTCATTTATATGCACACACATCTACCGTGTGAAAACGCCTTTAGAATGTGTATGGGATATATCAACGTATGGGATCATAAATAATCATATATAATCCTATATGATCACAACAATAAATTAAATATTATCTCTACACCAATATGTGTATACACATATACCTGATTATAAAGACCTCTCACACTGCGCATGCGAAATAAACGGGTTACCCTAGCGGAGAGGGTGTGGACACTACAGACCACGTGGACACGGTGGTCTTAGTGGTCTGAGAGAGAGAGATAAGTGTGTGCTCGGACGACGGTCAATATTGTACGCACGCAAACATAGGCGACCGACTAGAGGAGGTCCAAAGTGATACAAAGTATACGATTACAGCCTGTTGTTGTTGTTGTAAACAAGTGACCCCCACGTGACGGTCAACACCAGTTGTGGTCAGTATATCAATAGCCTGGGCCGATGATAATGGTGATCGCGCTGGACCGGATGTCGTTATTTGATCTATAACTCACCACCTATTAATACATTACCTCCCCCCGCCCCCGCTAGTATATTAAAGTGGAAACAACAACAGTAACTATAATATACTATCTATAGACGTGCGTAAGTCTGTATACACACTATATAGTATACTATATATATATATATATATATATATATATATATATATATATATATATATATTGTTATAACAATGTGCTGGTCAATACCTACGCATGTCTAATATGCATTAAGGTCAATACTATAGTAGGAAATATGATTAACATTATACGAAATGCGCGTATACAATTGAGAAAATAAGGCGTCTATCCCTCACGCGTGTATATCTATACCGCTAGCTAGAGGTCAAGTGGATGGCAGAGGAGTGGAGTGAAGTGGTCGGGGAGGGGAGGGAGATAGGCTGACCGCTGGGACTTTGTTGTTGTGAACTAGACGAGGGAGGGAGGCAGGGAGGGTGGGGATAGCTGGATACAATGTTGCCGTGGTAAACAGATAATCGTGAGGTAAACAAAACAACTGTCAGTTGTCCGATTAGAGAGCGATGAGCTGCCTACCCCTCGTGTTAACCTTAGTGCGTGCGTCACGTTGTATCACGTGATCAACGTTTCGAGAACACGCCTACTTCTGCGCGCGCGGATGATGATGCAACGTATGCGATGAGATAGAAGAACCTTCTTCTCGTTTTCAGTTGTGTTGTTGTTGTTGTTGTTGTTTTAGCATCACGTGGTAGGTAATCACGTGTATTTACATTAATAAATCACGTGATGATACACAAGAATTGTATTAAATCGTACACTCGTGTTTCTATTATTTTAAAACTCGATGTTTGTTAATGTGTGAATATGTACATGCGTATATAATATATATATACTAAATACAAAGATTTTTCTAAGGAAATTGCTTCGAAAAATCTTTGCTATATATGCATACTTGTCATAGAGCTAGAGAGAAATAGAGTGGTAATACCAAAGCCCCTTTGGTAATAATCAATGCATGGCAGCGTAAGTCAATGTGGAAAGCGGAAATAAAAAATTATCCATCTTGCGGTGACCAAATATTAAAATATAATATTCTTTTGATCATAACTTTTGTATTATTATTATATCAAAAAAGTAAAATATGAAACTTATATTACTTTTTTATTCTCTTTCCGATGGTATTAATAATTTTATTCTAGCTACAAATTAAAAATCAAATAGGTCAAATCCGCCATTTTGTGGTGATCAATTTAGATTGTTTCCGCATGTCAGCTACTTTGTTTACCACTCTATTTCTCTCTAGAACACTAATAAGAACACATGCATGTGTATAAGTGAATTTGTGTATATGTGTGTATGTTGTTGAATACACTACATTTCCTCTAACTAACCAATCTATAGATATACTATAGTATGCCCCTCCCACTTATACGACTTCCCTATTATCGCCGTGGTTACTGCAGGCCCCACTAAGTTATTGTTGTTGCTGTTGTTGTTGTTGTTGAAAGTATTTATTTAAACACACCATTAATAATAATAAATCTATAATGGGTATTGAACAATATATATCACATAGATACAATAACTACAAAAAATACTCCTATATAAATCATTAGTCCTCTCGATTATGCTGTACGGATGCGAGACATAGACATTGACAGAAGAATAATTGCTTTTGAGAAAAAATCATACAGACATATCCTTGGTATATCACATAGAGAACATAAAACAAGTGCATTTGTATACAACACGATAGAAGAAATTGTGGGGAAAACAGAAAATATTCTAACGACGATCAAGCGAAGAAAAATGAGCTATTTCGGACATGTGGTGAGAAATGATTCTCTCCACAAAACTATCCTACAAGGATCACTAAGAGGGGAGAGGAGAAGAAGAGGACGACGTCAGAAAGATTTGAACAGTAATATTTTTAAGTGGTCTGGCATGAATCAAAGAGAGGTCCTCGATTCTGCTCACAACAGGAACACATGAGAAGGGTATGCGTGTCGTCGTCAAGTCGTGTCCCCCTACGATCAACAGGTCAAGGGACTATGTACGTAAGTAAGTATAGATACAAATAGCGAATGTATATAATTCGCACGATAATATTACGATGCGAAACGAACATCAATGTTGGGCGATAAGAAATTGTTTTAATTCCTTTTTAAATGTATTAATCATTAGATTTTTATTTCTAAGAGAAAGGGGTAATTTATTCCATCTAATTGATGATGTTGAGGTGAATTTTTTCCTTTCGTATTTGATGTAATGGGTAATCGGTTGGTGTAGTTTAATGGAATGTGTATTACGTAAAAGTCTAGTGTTTGGTTTATGTAAGTAATATTTATATAGATTAAGTTTATTATTAAAATGACGCCTAGGTATTTAATTGGTGGGAATGATTTTGTGTTGATTAATAATAATGTCAGGGAAGTAAGTATTTGGGTCATTAGTGATATTTATGTGTATATATATATATATATATGTGTGTGTGTATGTGTGTGTGTGTGTGTGTGTGTGTATGTGTGTGTGTGTGTGTGTGTGTGTGTGTGTGTTTATGTGTTATTAAATATATATAGAATTAAATAATTAAATTTCATGAAATAAATGCACTTCTTGATAAATAAAAACATCATTAGATAATATTATTGATAACATATTGATCTTAATTATATTATTTCTTATTATAATTATTCAATACATTAATATATATATATATATATATATATATATATTTCATATATAATATTCATTATAATTAATAAAACAAATATTGATTCAGATAATATGAGTAACATGTTACTGTATTGAATCATTAATAAATAATAACTTGTTTTTATGAGTCAAATGACTAATTTGTACTATTCATATGACTTTTTATCTAACGAGTCGTGAGTAGTATGAGTCACACTGTATGACTATGATTTAACAAATAATGGTTAGTTGAATATTAATGATCTATTAATAATGTATATATGTATATACTTTAGCATGTTGTTGTATATATATATATATATATATATATATATATATATATATATATATATATATATATAAATATTAGTAGGTCTACCTATAGGTATCTATATTAATCTACAAATATACTAAGTATACTATAAGTAGATATTATAAATTATATAATAACATAGAAGAATGTATATTGATTATAACCATATATGAAATGTGAATATATATATATATATATATATATATATATATATATCATCGATTTAATTTTCAAACTACTAATGTTGTTAAATAGTTATAAATAATTATAAATTTCTATGTATATTTCAAAATATATTATTACGTCATATAGCCGAATAGATTTCGAATATACATCGTTATTAAAAAGTAGATAATTAGCATCCGTAACTCTGTAATCGAATAGATCACACAGCAACTATCCCGTGCGCTATTAGTCATCGGGTGATAGCGTCGATGACGTAATCTCTTACCGCATCGATGACGACGACGACGTCGACTAAGGGTGTGTTGCGTCATCACCGGTGAACCCTTAATGGACGAAGGTGGTGACCTCTACCGTAGCAGTAGATATACGATACGATAAGTTGCACACCTGCATGCACGGCTTGCTTTACACACACACACACACACACACACACACACACACACACACACACACACCGCGCGCAGTCATGACGTGATGTTCTATAAATACTCGTGAGTGATGACGTAACACCGCTAGACGTGCTGCTATTACGTAATAACCGATAATACGGTACCGGTGACCAGTGTAAAGCTGGTAATAATAGTGTATGCGTGTGTGTGTGTGTATGTGCGTTATAATTACAGTACATGTGCAATAGGTTGGCGTTTGGTTATAAGACGTCTATGATGTAATGTGAAATGTATATATAATATATAGGTGTATGTATGTATGTGCAATGCACATACATACATAGTGCATACGTTAATGAAAGCTCTACACTATATACTATATAGTATATAGTATACACTAGTACATGTACTAGTGTACAGTGTACACACTTTATAGAGTCTACACCATAACGTACCTGTTATATTATAATACATGATGATATCAAATATAATATATATATATATATATATATATATATATATATATATATATATATATATTTTACATGTATAAATGCAAAATATCTTTGATATGTATATATTATATATGCATGAGTTTTCATGTATTCTATGGGATATGGGTTCATGAGTATGCGAAGTTATAATAGTGAACATATATATTCACATTGTATTCACACTATAATATATTGTAATGTATTAATGTTGTAGAAATGTAGATTATTGATAGAATTCAAGTTTCCCTACAATTTAAATGTATAATAAAGCCATTTAATCTGAAAATTGTTGACATTACATACATTAATTCATATATACTAATGTAATACCATTTATAAACATGTTAACTCTGACATACTATACACAAAGATTTTCCTTTGGAAAATCGTTGCTATACATATATATATATATATATATATATATATATATGAATAGATGTATACAACATTTTCTAAATCTGTGATATATATATAAGTATTTATATATATATATTTTAAATTCAATTTGATAGTATTGATTATCAATAGATTAATGTTTACTATAATAGAACGTTATTATTATATATATATATAATTAGATAATTAACAAAATGATATATTTAGAAACTAAGATTAATTTAATATTAGGATATTATATTCTGAATACATTATAAATACAATTTAGAATATTTTAAAGGGTACCATAGAAAAAATATTTACACATGAATTAATATATTATTATTTCATTAAACTGAATAAATATTCAAATGAATATATTTAGAAATAACTAATATATTTGGCTAGTATCCAATGGCTACACAATATTCTATAAAGCATATTATATTGGTAATTAACAATATCCTTACAAATACATTTGTTGATACATATTTATGTAATTTGTATGTGAACCATTTTATTTATAAAATATATTTATTTAAAATATTGTTAACATTTCTAGGTTAAAACTAAAATGTTATTCAGAAAAAATAATAATTTAAAAAAAATGTATTACAGATATTGATTATAATTATCAATACATTTTCTAAATGTAAATTAATTATATTTTTTAAAAATGTACATAAATATAATATATATACTTATTTTTTTACATGTTAATCAGAATGATTTGTTTGTAGTATATATAATCAAAGTATATATAATCAAAGATTTTTCTAAGGAAAATATATAACACTTATGTGAAATCATGTAATTAAATGTTGTATGCAAAACATGAACAGAACCACCTATATGGGTTGAATTTCGATAAATGTTCTGATTATAATGTAAATTGGAATCAAACTATAGACTTTTACAATATGAAAAAATATGTTTTAAATTATTATTTATTTAACTTATATTTATAAAAACATTTTAATATAAATACAATTGATATATAATAATACTATTGAAATTATAAGTATATAATAAATTTCAATTATCAAAAACTATATATTGTTAATACCTTGGTTAAAATAATATTATCCCATTTCCGATATTGGGTTATTTCTTTAAATCACTTCCACATATTATTATTATTATTTATCTATTATTACTATATTATAATTAAAATTTATAATATAATAAAAATAGTAATTATAATATATGCCATTCTCATAATTATCTTTCGATAATATAACTAAAACACACTTATAAATAATTGAGTGGCTGTCTATCAAAGTTTATAGAAAGTTTAAAGCAAAGCGTATGGTAAACTACTAAGAATATACTAACTAGAATTAACTATGATAAATTACATCAATTGATTCATAATGAATATTTGTATAATTAGATCTAAGCTTTCCTTTGATACAATTCCCCATACATTATTATTATAATGTTAATATAGGTGATACTCTACTAGAATAGAGTATATATTATACATTTAAATATAGATTTAATTCAATAGTAATGGACTTAATTCTGACCGTTAAGCTTTTTTATATGGCATTCGTTGATAATATCTTTGTGTGCCAGTACTATTCTCAATTTCTGAATGCTAACCTATTACCTTACTATAACAAAGAGGATACACAGTGTACACTATAACTAGTTTGTAATACCCTCCCTCCAGATGATATATATCTAACCACAGAAATATTCGTAGATGTTCACCCTACAAGATTATCTTTTGCCAGATAATATTATTAGGAATTGTATTCTATTGCTCCTATCAATCGACTAATCAAATTTTTATCAATTTTAATTTAGAATTTAAATACTTTTTATTCCGATAATGATCGGGATTAAGGGAATCCCTACGATATTGTGAATCCCCTTAAATCTACGAGTTTAATATGTGTGACTGATTAATTAACGAATTGGAATTGTATTCTAAATGCTTACAAAAAGTTGTAGTGATCGTAAATAGCAGTTTTTACAAAAGTGTACGACTTACTGTAAGTATAATGGTCACACATCAATGAATACATCACTATCAAATTTATTACTAATTATCGTAAATAAAATGAATGCATTCGTATATAATAATCTATATCTAGTATAATTCATCCATTATTCTTTAATTAACGTTTAGTAGAAATAAAAATACATTTATATATAATTTTTATAAATATAAATACAAAACTAATGTAAAAATACAAATACTGCTCTTTTTTGCATAAATAAAGACATAATTGTTATAATAATAATGTCTATATACCTATAAATAAGCGTGTATGAAAATATGTAATCTTTATTTATAAAAATGTAATCACACTCAATGCCCTTCCCAAATAATGGAAACATTTTTAATAACATTCCCAACTGTGTTCATATTTATTATAATATATTTAATAATATATATTAATATAGATTTATTAAAATTTGAAATTTTATTAATAATAAAAAACATTCATCGTAATATATACAATAATATATTTGTATAAGCGTAGGTATTACTTGAAACTACTATTAGCTGAAAATAGAACACGTTCTATATATAATATTATCCGCATGTTTTAGGAAAGTAAAGGGTGTATCCAACTGTAACTTGCTTGTAAAAGACTTACGTAAGGCAACAAATTCCATACATTATTGCAGGTTATTGTTAAAGTGGGATACATGGACAATGGTATTAATTAACAGTGTTATAGGCTAATTCACTGATACCCAAGTAAAACTACATTATTATGTATACGCGGAAGCAAAGTTTGTTGACTACAACTAATGGGATAATAGATATACTCATTAAACATAACAATACATGTTACTTTAGAACAAGATATAACCTAGCGTAAGCTATATTACTAGTAGCTAGTAAATAATCCTTACTTATATATTTAACATCATTTCTTGATTACCATAACTGACTACCATTAGATATACCTAATAGATTTTATATATATATAATAAAGAAATGAGATAAAAATAATATAAATAAAGTAATATAAATATATATATAAATAAATTAGCGAAATATAATATATTTAGTTGAACATCATTTATCAAAAAGCGTCACTAGCTCCATGTAAAATTATACTACTTACACATACATCTTACTATCATCTGATTTCAAAATTGTTTTAAAACTATTTATCTTTTATGTGTGCACAAAAGTATAACTTTATAGATATTACTATTCGTACTTATTCTACTTATTATTTTATATTTTAATATATCAACAATTTTAAATAACATTATTTACAAAATATATTAATAGAATTTTATTATAAATATGTAAATTTACTATTAAGAGAATGATATTTAATTTAGATACAATAACTTACGATCTTCTTTTAAAGTAACTTTACATTTAAAAGAAGATAGTAAGAAGATAGTATACCTCTTAATATAATTTCTCTATCTTGAATAAAGGTCATCATTTGTAAAACAATACTATTCCATAGTTTAAACTATAGAGGGTATTAATGATATCAAAATGATATCTAATTATTTAGTAAATGAGAATATTGTATAGAGTAGTAATCACTGCATGTTTATTGTGCATAGTGTTAGTTATAATGAAATAATGTATATATAAAGTATAATCAAGTAAATATTAGGTGTTTAACGATATAATAATATATATTTATATATCTAATAGTGCCCCTATACTTAGAGATATTATTGCCTTTAGTTGGTTGTAAATATATAAAGTATACACGATAACCTATATATCTAATTAAAATCATTATAATAAAATCTATAATAAAAATAATTTATTTTTCAAAGATCATTATTATTTAGTTTACAATTATATATAATAATTAATAAATTACACTTAAACGCATATAAAACGATTAATTTGTTTACTCGTACAAGATAATTATTATTATAATAGTTTAGATGAATTTTATAAATGTATCCGATACACTATCATGAACATATAATGATTTATATACCTACAATTATTGTTGCTGTTATCGATAAAAACAACAACAAAATTAATAACACTACTTATAATTAAACTAGTAAATAACTAATTTTGAATACATATTTTATAATAATTATAATAATGATTATAATAATGAATTAGTTTATTTAAAATTAAGTGTAATAAAGTAAATATTAGGCTTTTAGTAATATAATAATTTAAAAATGTTATATCAAATAACGTCCCCTATAGTTAAAATATGTGAATGCTTGCACAAAGTTTGCTATAATTTTATTGTTTAATAATTTAAAATTGAATTTTTTAATACATTTAATTATAATTATCATTCATTTATTAAATTTATTTAATTATTAAATGATTTAATCGAGATAAAAATAATAGTACACTTTATAAACAATATAACTAAGTTAATTGTTATTAAGTTAATATATTATAATTATATTATTAATAAATATAATAATTATATAATTATATATTATATTGGATTATTCCTATCCTTATTCGGGAATTATTATTATAATAATTTAATTATTAATTATAATAATTCACAAATAATTATTATTTTTATTGATAATTAATATTTAAAATATAATAATTATTAATTCAAATTATATTATTACATAGGAATATTGATTCTAAATATATATAATATTTAAAATATATTTAAAATAATCTATATATAAATAAAAAATGATATTTAAAGATAATATTTAAAAATATTTCAATTATTTTGTGTGGTTAATTTGTTTGTTTCCTTTTAATATTGTTTGAGTTAAGTATATAAAGTTGTTAATAATTAGTAAAATAAATTCATATATACAAATTAATTTAAATATTAGTAATTAATATATGATATTAGAACCTTTAAGCATGTTCGAAATTAAGTCAAAATATATGCATAAAAAGTAAAAACTATTTTATTTTGTTTACCAAAGATATTAACAATAATGATAAAGATCATGAATTTTCATTTGGAATTTATTCATTCAATCTATATTCTTATAATATAGGATTAATAATATTCATAGATTTAGAGTACCAGTACTGGTACTCTATATCTATGATAATATTATATACTAAATACACACTAACTATTGTTATGTATATAATACTAAATCTACGATAAACATATATCATATATGTTATTATTATATTTATTATTATATATGATATGTGTATATTATATCTAGTAAAATCATCATCACGTAGCCATATATTATATGGCTACGTGATTGATCATATATAATAATATAAATATAGGTAACTATATATCAGGATTATTACGTCCAATATACCAATATACCTTCCTGAATATACTTAAGTGAATTAGCTACAAACTAATATATCTAAGGGGTGAAGTCATTTGAAATATACAATTAATTTTATATCTTTCATATTCGTAGAGTTAGCGTGTTAGTTTTTAATGCATATGGTAATATGCTTATACCGTTGACTTATAATTATATATGTATACTATACAATAGTGTATACTTAATTGAGAGTAGGTATATCAATTGAGTGGATTTAAACTATAATTACTTGACCTTAAATATAATTTATGACAATTATTATCAAGTTGTGATTCGTACACGAATAATTATGGATTTGTAATTATAATGTAATTATTATATATTATAGTATTAGTTCTGTTAAATTATCAAGTATATTAATATATGAATAGTAGTCCTACAATCTTAGATTTCGTAAATATTAATGTTATCGTTATAAGCATATATTTCAAATTTATACTTTCGATTTTACCTATACATTTTTTTTAAATATTAAATACTCAATCAATTTATTAATATTTATAATGAATTAATACATATTACAAATATTAAATAATATATATATTATAGGGTACCTACATAGTCTATATATTATCGTTTTTACACACACACACACACACACATATACACACACATATATGATATATATAAAACAAATTTTCGATAATCATGGTAGGTAACCATAATCATATAAATATTCATAAATATCATACAAAATCTAATATTTATTAAATCAGATTATTATAAATATAATACAAATATTAGATTCATTTCATAGAATAACGTCATTACAATAATTATATGTATTATAAAAATAGAATATAGGAATGAGGAATAATAAGAAAATTTATTAATATATATATATGTCTAATTTGTTATGTATTTATAATTAATCATTCAAGGTAACATGCTATTATTATATATTATACTCACAAAATATAGATAGGGTTTAAATTACATTAATAAATATTAAATCTACAGAAATTATAAAAAAATAAACCAGTTAATAATCCAAAATAAAAATTGTATATATATATATATATATAATTAAATTAATTATTTTATATAGAATTATAAAATTTGTAATATACTTCGTGAATTATTTAGAATTTTCATAATTCCATACATTACTTGTAATTAGGGGAAAGTAACCTAATAATGACACTTTAACAATAAATGGTCTTAACATTTTATGACTCAATATTTTTATTAAAAAATTACAATATCTTAATATTATATGATTATATATATTATTATGATTTTAACATTTTATTTAATCTTTTTATTCAATAGATAACGGGGGTGTCCACATTCTGTACCCATTTCCGAATTCGGACACCCTGTGTTATAATAAGGACACCCTATATATCACTAGATAAACTATATATTATTGATGAATCAATCAGAAAAATTACAATTACATTATTTATAATTAATTTTATGAATAATTTATTCTAATTTAATTAGTTTATAATTTATTTATTTTTATTATTTTTTAATTAATACTACAATTTAAGTATCTAAATAATACAATTTTTAGAATTAGCTTTATTGGTGGTATTAATATTATAACTCACACGATTTTTATGAAAATCAGAATAATACAATTTTTAGAATTAGCTTTATTGGTGGTATTAATATTATAACTCACTCGATTTTTATGAAAATCAGGATAGTTCATAAGCCTCGCGTTGATTGGTTATAGGGTGTCCGTATTAAGATACACGTGTCTGATATTATATGCATAGAGTGTCCGTATTAGGGACTTATATATGACCTCTAGATATATGCTTATAACTTCACTTAATTAATATTTGATAACAATATAAATATTAGTATATAATGTTTAGAATGTTTTTTTAATAATATATTATTATGTTTTATCGATACATTTGTATATTCTTGAGAAGGTTTTAAGTTGAAATTTGTTTTCATAAATTTAAAAACGTAACAAAAAAATCAGTTTATTGGATATATCAGCAATATTTTGAGTAATTAACAAATAAAAAATACTTATTTAGACTATTTATATAATTATGAATATTTTATTCATTAAACATTTTTTTGTAGTATTTATGGTTTTTGAGATACCGAGAGTGTCCGTATTCGGGAACTGTCCGTATTCGGTTACTTTCCCCAATATATTGTAAACATATTTAAAAGATCGGCAACAACATATATGTCTACAACCTTATAGTTGACAGTCGAATACTCGAGCTCGTCGAACTGATATCAATGATATGTCAATGTAGGGGTGGATACATTATATTAATAATATATTATTTTCTATTAATAGGATATTAATTAGGATTAATACATAGGTGATTAATACTTATATGATATTATTAATAATTTTGGGAAGCTTCCATATTTAAAAATATCAAAATAATTTAGATTTTAGATTACCATTTCTTAATAGGAAGGTTTAATAAATTTCCTTTGTGGAATAAATAGTAATGAGCAGTCAGTGATGGGCACCGATACTTTTTTTTCCCTGGATCGTCTATCCCGATCACGATTATCTATTTATTCTCTTATGCATTCCTTTTCCCGATCCCTATCCTACATTCGATATCCGATCCTTTCTCGATCCCGATCCCGATCCTAAGTTTCTTAATAATAATGTTACGTAATGGTTAACCGATCACGATATTATATATATATTCAATTAATACGATTTTATTTCATAATTTGAAACAATATATATATATATGTAGGGGAAAGTAACAGAATACGGACAGTGCCCGAATACCGACACTCTCGGTATCTCAGAAACCACAAATCCTACAAAAAAAATTTTAATGAATAAAATATTCATAATTATAAAAATAGTCTACAAAAGTATTTTTTATTTTTGAATTATACAAAATATTGTTAATATATCAAATAAACTTATTTTTTTATTTATAAAAAAAAATGTCAACTTAAAACCTTCTCAAGATTATACAAATGAATCGATATAAAAATATAACACTATATTATTAAAATATAAAACATTCTAAAAATTGTATTTTTACTTTCTATATTTTTTATTAAATATTCATTAAGTTACAATCATATATCTAGAGGTCATATAAGTTCCTAATACGGACACTCTAAATATCTTAATACGGACACCCTATAACCAATCAGCGCGCAGCGTATTAACAATTCTGATTTTCATAAAAATCGCGTGCATTATAATATTAATACCACCAATAAAGCTTATTCTAAAAAAAATATTATTTAGATACTTAAATTGTATTATTAATTAAAAAATAATTAAAATAAATAAATTATTAACTAATTAAATTACAATATATTTTTTATAAAATTAATTTTAAATAACGTAATTGTAATTTGTCTGATTGATTCATCAATAATATATAGTTTATCTAGTGGTATATATGGTGTCCGTATTATAACATAGGGTGTCCGTATTCGGACATGGGTACCGAATACGGACACCCCCGACGGGGTCCCCCGTTACCCATGAAATTAAAAGTTTAAATAAAATTTTAAAATCACAATAATATCTATAATCATATAATATTAATATATTGTAATTTTTGAATACAAATAATGAATCATAAAAAAGTAAGACCATTAATTGTTAAAGTGTCCCCCGTATTAGGTTACTTTCCCCTAGGTAATACCTATAATATGTATAATAGCCTACCTATGTAATATAAAATCTAATAATTATAAATAATATTTATTATTAATATATTGTATTATATTTCAATAATAATTCAATTGAAATAAATGCATATATTAATGTATATCATATAGACTATATGATAGAGTGAATTAAATATAATTTATTTATATAACTGCATTGAATTAGATACAAATATCTACTTATTGTGCGACGTACAATGTACGTTGAGTCAACGTCGGTGGTTTACTTATATCAAGACTGATATCAATTGATTACATTCTATTATGCATAATACCATGGTAACAATAATAATTATTATTTAAATACTACGTAGGTCCTACGTCGTAGGTTTAGCCTAGTCTTGCAATACCTTGGAAAACATTACAAAATAATGATTTATATAATATCATATCAATGTAATAATACAATACTAAAATGTTGTTTTGCCTTTGCCGATCCTGATCCCAACCCTCTCTTTCTGACCGGTCCCGATCCGGATCGGATCGGCGATCAATGATCGCGATCCTGCCCATCACTGGGAGCAGTGTGTATTAAAGCCTAGTTGAAGATCATATTATAAGGTTTAATCTAATTGATGTGGATGAAGAAAGTGAACAACATACATCATTACGATATTATAATATGTAAATACATGGTATAGATAAATGATAATTTGTAATTATAGAACACTATGTTTTAGTGAAATATATACGAGTATTCGGAGAATTATAATTATGTGTAGATTTGATCATTTAATATCATGAGAAAAGAGAAAAGATAATATTTTAATTACATCTATAGATGATAGTATTAAAAATGTAGGAAAATAGATTGATCCATGGAATATATATATATTAGATCAGTTTCAGATGAATTTAGAAATTATTAATTTAAAAAAAACAGGTTATTACTATTATTAATAATATATATATATATATATATATATATATATATATAACAATAAATTCATATTTCATAAAGGTAAAAGTTACGAAGAAGCATATTATCATTTTTATAAATGTGATAACAAATATTGTTACATTATTTGATAATTTTGAAGTTGGAATAATATATAATTAATTAAATGTGTCAATCTAGATTCTAGATGCATGTTGGAATAAATAATATATATTTATATGAGGATAATGGTTGGTTTATTTTAAGTAAGACAGATAGTTATGATAAAAAATAGGATATGCATTTTATATATTATTTATTTATCATATAAAATGCTGATAATAATAAGTTTGATTAAAAGAATAAATAATCAGTTAGGGTATATAGATAATTAGAGAACATGCACTCTTCATATTCACTCCTATATGGGATAATATATTAGTGATATTTTATAAAGTTATTTCTTTATTTTCAATGATATTATTATTGAAGAAATAAAATAATCATTCTCATTATTTCGAGTTGAATAAATTGATGAAAGTTTGTAAAAAAAAATGTCAAAAGAAATTTTTATATTTTTTAATAATCCAGAAAAGATTTTAAAATAAATAAATTAAAAACTTCCAATTAATATTATTTAAAATATAGTTTTGTATATCGCCTTATATCGGATGTCATATATCGGAATACAACTTAAATTCAGGAGTACTAATTGGATAATATAATTTACTCTAACAATTATTAACATATTTACACTTTTCTGAATTGATAAATAATATTTTAATACAACATTTTATTTATGATAAAACATATATAAAACCTAAAAATATATAGCATATTTTGAATGATAATATATTTATAAAATAAATTATTCGGGATAGATAATGTTGGGGTTGTTATTTATTGACAAATGTAAGAAAATATATGTTCAAATAAGTTAGAATTTATTTAATTTAACAACATTAGATTTTAGACAAATACATATAGGTAGGACATACATAAGACCTATATAGGACCTATATAGGACCTATATATATCTAGTAGAAAATAGATGAGGATTTTTTTAATTTGAGGTTTATATTAATAAAAGAAATTAACAAATATATGTAAATAATAGATATGGAAGAAAGTTATATATTTACAAATCATAGCATGAATGTATAGAAAGAATAATACCATCATTAGTAACTAGATATAGGACTACTAGCAATGGGTATAGATATATAGATGATCAATAAGAAAATAAGATATTAAAATAAGCTCACGAATGAAATAATATATTCTTGTAATTATCCTATAGGATAATAGTAGTATCCTACTACTATTCGCAGGTAGGGCAAAGTAACATAATCCGCGGAAACTTTAACAATAAATGGTATACAATTTTATGACTCATTAATTGTATTCAAAAATTACAATATATTAATATTATATGATTATAGATATTATTGTGATTTAAAATTGTATTTAATATTTTAATTCCATAGATAACTGGGGTGTCCGTATTCGGTACCCATGTACGAATACGGATACCCTGTATTATAATACGGACACCACACATATATATAGTGGTATACCACTATATAAACTATATAGTATTGATGAATCAATTAGACAAATTACAATTATAATGTATACATTATTTATAATTAATTGTATGAACAATTTATTCTAATTTAATTAGTTAATAATTTATTTATTTTTATTATTTTTTAATTAATAATATTAATACAATTAAAGTATCTGAATAATACAATTTTTAGATTTAGATTTATTGGTGGTATTAATATTATAACTCACGACATTTTTATGAAAATTAGAATAGTTCACACGCTGAGCTGATAGGGTGTCCAACGGAATAAGTAATATAGTAATATAGTAATACGGACACTGTCCGTATTAATACATTTATAGAGTGTCCGTATTAGTAACTTATATGACCTCTAGATATATATATATATATATATATATATATATATATCTAGAGGTCATATATGCTTATAACTTAATGAATATTTTATAAAAAATATAGAAATTATATATATAATTTTTAGAATACTTTATTTTGTTAATAATAGAGTGTTATATTTTATATAAATACATTTATATATTCTTGAGAAGGTTTTAAGTAGAATTTTTTTTTCATAAATTTAAAAACGTAATACAAAAATCAGTTTATTGGATATATCAGAAATATTTTGAATAATTTAAAAATAAAAAATAATTTTTTAGACTATTTATATAATTATGAATATTTTATTCATTAAACATTTTTTTTAGGATTTATGGTTACTGGGATACCGAGAGTGTCCGTATTCGGGCACTTTCCGTATTCTGTTACTTTCCCCTACACACTAATAACAGTAAATATAATTTATTATTATGAAACTAACTTGCACATTTTTAATACCAATCGTTCTACGATGGTGATTAATAGTTATATAACTAAAGGTATATATATATATACCTAGGGGAAAGTCTCCGATAACCGACCCCTCCTATTACCGACTCCCTCTCATATCTCAGTAACTATAAGATATATCAAAAAATTATATATATATGAACTGTTGGTAATTTAATGACAAATATAAATAAGTATTTTGTTTTAAAAAATATTTAATACTACAATTGTAATTTGATAAAATGTAATATTCTGTTTTTATTTTTTAAATATTTGAATAATAACTTTTTAAAATCATTGTAAATACTTTATTAATTAAAAGAAAACTTAATGTTTTGCACACTATTGTAGATCAATCAAATGTTTATAACTATTATACAAATAATTTAATTTGAATAACTATTAACCAATATATCTTAAGTATAGCAACCCATATTATTTTCCTATTAACGACACCCTAAATTACCCTAATTCCGACCCCATGTGATTTAAAATATCAAATCAAAATAGATTCGTATTTTACTTTAAAATATGTCATAAGTTGTTTATGTATTATTGATATAGATTTAGGAATAATGATTCCAGATGATTATATAGTACTGTTTACTGATTAATAAATAAATATTAAATAATAATATACACTATTTAAATATAATTATTATAAAGTTTAAATTTAAATTTAATATTACTATTAAAACATAAATAAAATAAAAAATAAATTTCGTGCATGTTAACATTATAATTATAATTAATTATATTTATGTATATCTACTATTTTTATTATATATTATAATACTACAATTATTTATACCACGATTATTATAGGGGTTCGGTATTAGACACACGTATCCGATTACCGACCCCCCTGTTTATTCTTGTAATATAATATAAAAAATTTAAAATAGCCACATTATTCATTGCCATAATATTACCCTATTTTCAAAATTTCAAATACATATATTTAATATTAAATAAGTTATTACAAATAATAATTTAGGGATCGATAATCGAAGACTTTTCCCTACTTGTGGTTTTACTTTATAATTTATTATGTTACTGATAATCATAAGAGAATAATAATAAGAACAACTTAGAGTCGAATATCCTATGTTATCGCCTATATGCATATAGATATATCGTCGTGAGTACTATTTATTATGAGTAGACCCACTAGGCCTACTGCTCAATTTGGATTCTTGCCCCATATATAACGTCATGGGCAGTAAAACAAATTTTCGATAATCAAATTATATAAATATCATACACAATCTAATATATAATAAATCAGATTACTAGTAATATAATAGAAATGTTAGATTAATTTCATAGAATAATTTCATAACAATTATTCTATGTATTATAAAAATAGAATATAGGAATTAGGAATAATGAGGAATGTTATTAAGTTAAAATTAAGGAATTCTACCTATAATTTAAATATATAGATATACCTATTCTATAGAATTACCTATATATATTGTAGGTTATTGTGACCTATGTATCTACATTAGTAAATCATTCTTAATTTATTATTATATTTTGATATATAAAATAATAAATTAAATAGATTAAATATTAAATATTATAAATAATATTTATTAATTTTTAATAATTAAAAAATTGTTTACATGATAGTTTAAGTAACAAGTATAGGGGAAATATGGGTAATGTGGCCATATTTAAATAATGTTATATAACTTTATAAATAGTTTTCCTAATTCAATAATTTGTTCAATATATTCAAGATGACTGCAGAATCATTTTTTTCATTTTGGAAAAGCAGTTTATCAGTAAATGACTATATAACATAACAATATTCCGATAAAATAATAATTTAGAAACATAACTAATTTTTATTATCTAATTTCTATATATAGAACCATTTATATATATATATTATTTTATTTTTATTTTTCTTTTTTGTTCATATTACACTATCATGATATTATCCTATTGCATTTTTATGCATATTATATAATAATTAATTATTTATTTAACAGTTTTAATTTTAATTTTAAAGAGTATTAAAATATATGTCATATTGATAGTAACAATTATTTATTTTTATCTTTCTTTAATATTTAACTTTGAATGCCTATTCACGAATCACAACTTTTATTTTTATTATTTGCAGATACATGTATCACATTTATTTATATCTCCTTTATTATTGTAATTTTATATTTTTTCTTTGTTTCTAATTTTAAATTTTATTATTTCATATGTGATCGTATGTGATTAACCTTTATTTAATCATTTCATTGTTTTTTGTTATAGTATTATGCTTTTATTATTATGTTTTTCATTATTTCTATTTTATTATTTTATTTGAATGTAAATGATGATATGACATTGGACATATATGTGTACTCTATACTGTTAGGAGGTTTCTAATAAATAAAGATGATCGCTTTCTCTGAACCTCCTTATAAGGAGGCCTATAGGCTTTGTCTATAAACTTAATTCATTCATTCATATATATATATATAACTAGTAAATATTCAAATAATATTAATTGATTTATTTAGAATAATAATTTATTATTATATATATATATATTAAATAATATAATTTATGTTATATATATATATATATATATATATATATATATATATATATATATATATATTAACGAGTTATTCGTATACGAATAACTATAACATATAACTATAATATCTATAGATGTATATAAATTATATTTTATATTCCAAATTCTAACAGATTTTCGACTAGTTATTATCCACATAAATTAAAATGGTTAGGGGTTAATGTTCTTCCAGGATTAATTACAGATTTTTATGTTTAATTAAAAAACTAATTATTTCTGGACCTTACTATTTATAAACGCTATTATCAGAGAAAAGAACTGGATACTCTAGGCACTATCCCATGCAACTTAAAGAGGCTCTATGTCGATTAAAAATTAAAAATAGGTCCTTCAGAATTTCTGCTGCTTCGATGTGGAACAATCTATATATGTCGATAAGAAGTGTTCCGTATATTTCAATATTCCGCAAAAGACTGAAGAAAAATCTTTTATTATAATTTTTTGTTATTGTTAACATTATTTGATTACACTTTAGAGAAGTGTTGCTACTGTTATTTAAGTGTATAATGTATAATGTATACTATTTAAGTGTATAAATAAACTTTATTATTATTATTATTATTATTATTATTATTATTATTATTATTATTATTATTATTATTATTATTATTATTATTATTATTATTATTATTATTATTATTATTATTATTATTATTATTATTATTATTATATATTGTTCTTTATATTTATATTAATAGATAATTAAATATTCTACATTAACTTTAAAATATTATACCAAGATTATAATATTTATGGTAATATGTATGTATCAATATATACAAATATTTATTTCAGATGATATATTTAATATTATTATCTTAAATCATCATGAACTGGCCACATTACCCGTTAAAAGCTGGCCACATTACCCGATTCTAGGTATCACGCTATATACACTATATAATAATGTAATACTCACTAAAATAAATGTTTTACACATTTTGTTGTAATTAAATATTTCTTTAAATATTCAACTTTATTTTACAATTTATATTGTATATATTATATATTAGTGATTTAATATATGTTTTACTAAACTTTTATTTAATTTTTTTTTTAAATTGTCTATTTTATTATTATTTACAGACTTTTTTTATTAATAAATATACAAATATTTGTATGTATTCCTACTTATTTGAATAATTCTTACCAATACCAATATTTCATGTATACATTTTGTTTGATTGGACTTATAGTTTATGATATACCCTAGCTGGCTACATTGCCCTCCTTGCCATATTACCCATCTTCCCCCTACACTAGTGAAACACTATAGTCGCCGTATAAATACCCTGTCTATAGACAATTATAATTGAATCTGCGTCAGATAAGTTTTAAAATATGAAGATGTTGAGGGTGATCAATAGGTAATAGTATATGTTATTGATTATAATGAGAAACTCGTAATACCTCGTATAGCGTATACTAATAAGTCACAATAATTTTATTACGTTTTTAACTATTCTAGGTGGTTAGAAAATACCTCAAAATATGTATTATTTATATAGATTTAGGAGTCATGGTTCCAGTTGATTATATACATACTAATTAATAACTAAATATTAAATAATAACAATCACTCTTTTAATGTAATTAGGTAATTTATTTTAATGTAATCCTACTATAAAGTTTAAATTTAAATTTAATATTACTATTAAAACATAAATTCAATAAAAAATATTTGGGTGCATGTTATAATTATATTTATATATATCTACTATTTTTATTGGATATTATAATACTACACTTATTTATACCACGTTTAGTTTAGGGGGTCGGTAATAGGTGAAGGTGGTCGGTATTAGGCACATGTATATATTACCGACCCCCCTGTTTATTCTTGTAAATTTAATTATAACAAAAATTAAAAATAGCTATATTATTCATTGTCATACAATTTCAGATAAATATATTTAATATTGAATAAGTTATTACAAATGATCATTTCGGGGTCGTAATCGGAGAATTTCCCCTATATGATTGTCGGGAAATTTTAGAAATTTATAATTTAACAAAATAAATAAATTGCTAATAATTTACTATATATGCAACATTTACAATATTAAATTGTTAAAAATATTATTAAAACAATTTGTTATCAATATTAAATTCAATATTAAAGAAAATTATAGAAATACCAAAAATAATTTTACACTTTTTATGATATTTATTCGAACAAAATATCTAATAGAATTTTAGATAGGGAAAAATTAAATAATGAAGTTGAGGTAATATTTGTTATATACTTTCGTTATAAATTATTTTTCTATGGTAAAACCTTACAAATATAATGTTTACTAATTTTTGAAAGTCCACCACAACATCAATATAGGTAGTATTATGTATATGTATATGTCTTATAAAATATCTATACCACTTCGAAATGTAAACATTTATCAAGCTTAGAATACATTAAATATGCAAATATGCATAGTCAGTATGGGGGGATAGGTCGGTATTAGGTACACATATCCAATTACCGACCCCCTGTTTATTCTTGTTAATATAATGATATCAAAAATTAAAATAGACACATTAATTCTTTCCATGGTATTACTCTAATTACAAAATTTCAAATAAATATATTGAATATTGAATTAGTTATTACAAATAATCATTTAGGGGTCGGTAATTGGAGACTTTTTCCTACATCCAGTATGATAGATTTTGAGACATTATAAATCTTGTCATTTTATTTGTAGAGATCGTAAATATAAGCTAGTAGTATTCTTTTTTTAATTATACCAGTTACTGTTATGGTAACATTATCCATTTGTAAATTTAAAATTAACCATTTTGTTTAACAATATATATATATTGTTATAAATGTATAATTTTAAATTTACAAATGGATAATGTTCAAATTAACCATTTTTTTTAACTATATATATATATATATATTGTTATAAATGTATAATTTTAAATTTACAAATGGATAATGTTACCATAAAAATAACTGGTCTAATTAAAAAAATATATATATAAACTTTATTTACGTGATATCTAAATCAGGTAAATTTCTTAATTTCGTATTATTTTTTATTTCAAAGATGTTATTAAAGGTAATTTAATAAGGAATTATTTATTTAATTTAAATAAGGTCATTTGAATATAAAATTTGAATACCTTATAATAATATAATGTATGATCTACTCATATTACAGGTATGTATAGTACCTGGGTAATCATTGTAACCCTTATATATTAGGTATGCCTACAAACTTATTTAATTTTGTAAGTAATAACACATAATAATATCATATATATATATATGTGTGTGTGTGTGTGTGTGTGTGTGTATCCACTGCAGCTTACTATGGTATAAATAATGAAGGCCTATAGGCTACATTGTATGAAAGTCCTACACGTTAATAACCTATAAGTAATGAACATTTAATACACGCTTAATAATATATTAATACACTTGAAAATATATTCGTAAAGCATATCGTAAATCTTATCTAGTTCACATATATCTGTAGTAGGTATTGATTGTCTATTAATAAGCCGTGTATTAAGCCGTTTATCGAGTTTCGGCATTAATTCCAGGTATATTGTCTAGGTATATTTTATACTAATGACCCCTAATGACATAAGTGAATATATCTTAAGATTCGATTACAAAATAAATACACAGGTTCACGAGGCGTGATTCACCACACAGATCTAAGGTCTATAATTAGGGTACCCGATGACGTCATTAATATACAGGGGCCAACATTATATATACATTGATATAACAATATATGTGGCCATCAATATTAATACATATATGTAGGGTACCAATATATTGTTATATCAATGTATATATATATGGTTGGCCCATGAATATTAATGACGTCATTGGGTATCCTACATATATATATATATATATATATATATATATATATATATATATATATATATATATATATTACTATTGATGGGCCACATATATTCCGTACTCAGGTATTTCAAATAGGTAGGGGTGGACCATCGATGTAAATAAAAGTTATTTTATTTACATCGACGAGGTGGACATAAAGAAAACCACAAATCCACACCCCAATCGATACCAATATAAACATTATTTATTTTGATAATTATTAATCTATTTTATCTATTAAAACTAATTAGAATATAATATAATATGGTAGGTATACCTATATATATATATAGTATATACCTATAATATATATGTAACCTATATATATATATATATATATATATATATATATATATATATATATATATATATATATATATATATATATATATAGGTTACTATAGTTATATAAACAGTATGGCTGTGGCTAATTACATATTTTAGATAACAACTTTAGGTGACTACTACATATATATATATATATATATATATATATATATATATATATACAGTCAACTCCCGATAAGTCGGACACGCAAGGGACCGGGAAAAGTGTCCGACTTAGCGTGATGTCCGACTTATCCGAGATTCAGAATATCATGCAACTAAGACATGAGATGCGCAGCGTAAGTTAAAGCGTTACCGAAATGTGGAATTATGCAAAAATCAATAACATAACATAATGTATTCAATAATATTACTTACTAAAATTATAATATACAATTTATAAAAATTCCGACTTATCCATGGATACTGCAGTATAAAAATCATAACAATTACAATAATATGTGTCCGACTTATAGATAAGTCCGACTTATCCGATAAATTTAACATGGAACTAGATGCAAATCCAACCAAACCAAATAAATGTGTCCGACTTATCGAGAAGTCCAACTTACCGAGAGTTGACGGTATTAGTATACTAATAACATAAATGATGAAGGTGAATTCACTATATTTCAAGTAATATTATTAAATAATACATGTAGTTATATCTATACCTTAGCATAACAAATTAGGTATAACATATATAGTAATATAACAATCGAAATAAAGAAAGTTCTTTCCTTTCATCACATCGATGCATATTACACGATAGAGTATACTCTGTCTATATATTTACGGAATATTATTTGCATAGAATATTAGTCATATTTAATATGTGTGTAATTTTAATTATTGTATTTAATATAATATTTATTAATACTTATATTTAATTAATACCTATATTAATATTAAGTTATTATAAATAATTATTGAATAGTGCAACTGATATGTGTTTAGATGCATTCGTATGTGTATGTATGTATGTATGTATGTATGTGTATATGTATTCATACAGTATATTATACACGCATACACACGTATGAATTTACGTATATGTATTTATGTATGAATATTATTCATTGAATACATACAATACACACACACACACACACACACACACACACACACACACACACACACACACACACACACACACACACACATATATATATATATATATATATATATATATATAATATATACAATACTAAATATTATATAAATACAAAATAAATACAAAAATAAATACAAAATAAATACAAAAATAAATACAAAAATATTATATATATACAAATATATACATTCAATATATGGTATACTAAAGGTATTTATTTTATTGAACATGTATATTGTTTACGCATGTTAAGTATACATCGGGCACAATAGGTAGACATTGGTCAACATAGGTGGACTTTAGGCACGCTAGGTGGACATTAGGCACGTCATGTCATAGTATGGTCAATAACAACAATCGTGAGTCATCAATTATCTCAGGGGTTGTGATTTTAATTATAAAATGATTAACAACATTGTAATATGTAAACACACACTTATACATACACCCCACACACACACATACACACATCCCCCCACACACACATACACACACATACACATATACACATAAACTAACATACACACATATATAATATTAATAATCTCTACTGAACAAATATACCATTGTACATAATTAATAAATCAAGCATTAGTTTCGCGCGGCCCGTGTGTGCCGCGCATGTGCCAATGATTCGCGCCACCTAAACAATAGTGTTCTAGAAGCGTCTATAGTGTTCTCTCTCCTAGGCGGAGTATTGTTCGTAATACCTTGGTGTGCGGTCTTAGTGGAGCCGATTACCGGCACCGGATGTTATTGATAACGGAGGAGCGTAAGCATGCGCAGGTAAATACTGATATTAACTATAGTTATTAACACACACACACACACACACACACACACACACACACACACACACACACACATACACACACACCGATACCTATAGGCATTATAGTTAACTATAGTTAATAGCAATTACCTCCAGTGGCCGTCTCTGGGCGGGCTCACGTATACGCGCGCGCACTGAGCTGTGCTGCGTGTCTAATCAGGACTAGGCTAATTAAGCCGCCGCTACCGGTAGCGCCTCCAATCGGCTGCTCGGTGAACCGTGACCGGCCTAGCAACCGAAGTTGTTTACGTCGGCGGCCATTACTAGTCGAAAGAACGCGAATTCTACGCGCACAGATTAACGTACAGTGTACGCGTCGTACACTACTACTACCTGACTAGTACTAGTACCGACACTACTACTACTACTACACATAACTACTCCTACTACTCCTACTAATACTACTAGTACAATAACAATAGTAGTAGCATAGATAACAGCCAGCTACAGGTATCGGAGCTCGTTACCAACACTCCCATCGATCATCTAGCCTCCAGCTAGGGGTTCGTATTCGCATGTTAACCTTTAACCTATTACCCGGCACGCCCCATTCCGATACGCGATATCGTCGTCCTTAAGGACACGTCCTAATCGGGCGATAATTGATATAAATCGAGATGTTGATATGCATACATGTATGACATGACGATCGGTGGTTTTAATCACCTTATATTTAAGTTAATACATATATATATATATATATATATTGTAGTTATATATAATAACATATTATTAAAATATATAGCTTTTAACATATGCTAAGAAGTTTATTTGTGTAAATATTGTTGATGGTGTTTCATGATAATAACATAAATACGGAGTTAGAACAAATGTGTGTATCATATAGGAATATTGTAAACGGGAGCATAATGTGATGCTATATTCAGATGTATGGGGTATTTAGAGGTAATTAGGGTTGATAACCATTACTACATGCTACATTACTACACTACACTATTGAATGTTACTATAGTTCGGTGACCCGTTAATGTTAGTGGTGAGAATAACTTAAGTTATTATCTCTATTATTATTGTTATTATAGTTTAGCAATAAACACCTTTAAAACATTATAATGGTAATACGAACAATATAGCCTTAAGGCCTTAAGGCCACGGGGTATTCCACTACAAGTATTTCTGTTACTTTCCGGAAATATTGTAACTTAAAAACAATTTTCTATCAAGTTAACTACAATTTTAGTTGGAAACCCCATTACTTTCCGTCAACTTGTCTGAAATATAGTAACTTTATAAGGGGTATCTTATTAACATTTGATAGAAATGGTTTTAAAGTTACAATATTTCCGGCAAGTTGCCGGTAAATACATGTAGTGGGATACCCCCTTTATACCTAACTTAAAGATGCAACGATTGCGTTACCTACATAGTACACTCCTATAGGTGTGTCTTAATAGGTATGACGTAATATTTAACCTATAGGAATTACGTAACGGATTGTTAATGAACGCACACAAGTTTGATACAACTTTGTTTACCTGTAGACGGGCATGAATTAGGACATAATACCCCTATACTATATACAGTATACTGGCGCCAACTCCATGTAGGATGCATCATTAATGAATCACCAACGAAAGATGACGTAATCTAATATATTAGAATATATTGCACTACGGCTGAGATGATGCAATAGTTAGCAACATATAAGCAACATTACCTGTGTATAAAGCTATGCCTATAGGTATGCCTGCCAGGCAAGAGATCGATGCGGCCTAAATGAATTATAAATACGAGATTGCATAATAATCAATAGAGATTATCTCTCTGATTGGAATATTTACTAACGACACCAATAATTGAAGCTAATTGATATATCAATATATATATATATATATATATATATATATATATATATATATTGATATCTAGGTTATGTATTGATATATAGGTTATTTATTGATATATATATATATATATATATATATATATATTTGGTATATATAGAATAGGTATACCAATGATTCATATATAACTAGATATAGATATATCCCCTCAAAAATCTACAGGCTAATGTTACATAATAAAATACGTAGTTATAGTTATGTAACGAATACATTCAAAACATTGTATATATAAGTACTGTAAAGCATGCAAACACACGCACAGTGTGCGACCCAAGGTGTGCGACGCAAAGTGATTTGAATCACAATTAAAATAATCAATAATCATAACATTTATCTGTTTGTAAAATAACAGTAGTAAACAGTATTACCCCTAGGCTACAGGTTATCGCATATTGGGTTATTAAGTCACATTTATTACATAATATCTAATAAGTAACGATAGGAAATATACTGTCTAATATGTTGATATTAATTACACATAGAAGTTAATATACTTCCTATTTCTCCTGTTAGATTTACAAACATTATAATGAGTCATCACCTATTTATACGCGTATTTATTGTATTACGTAATGCACTAATGAATGCACCCGTTACCATGGGTTACACGTTACAGATTTATTATATAGCCTAAAGGCTCATTAGTATAGTATACTCATTTATTACTAAAATAGTTATATATACACTTAAAGTTGCATCCTTAAGGCTAATTAGCCTACATGCTGTAGGTACTTTTTGGTATCCACGGATACTGCAGTAGGATTGTAAAGATTCCTAAACATTCCTAACCCCGAATTCAAATTATTAGTTATAGTAATTAAATAGAGAGCGAGTATGAAATATTGAGTCCATTTATAGGAATTGATGAAATCGAGTTCTGGAGTTAAAATTTAAGTCAAGTCAAGTATTTAAAATAAGACTTGAAAACAAATTGTAAAACCGTACATAATACATATAAGTAGAATGACATAGGGAATTACCTATATGGAATTACTTCATAGTTAAAGTAATTACTTAGTAAAAGCTTAAGATTTATTTAAAGACACCTACTATATTTCATATATAGATTTATTTATTATTAACTTAAACATCAGTCTTTTGATGATTAATGTAAACTTGTAACTCATTTTTTATAAGGTTTTTTTATAATATTAAAAGAGCGATTTGTATTTGAAGACTTCTAACCCTTACACATTTGGATATGGATATGAATGATTCGGTATTATTAGATTTATTATTGAATATTTTTTAGATTGGTAACTTAACTTTATAGATTCTTTGCCTAGCAAGTATTTGAAATTTTACAACTCTATAGGTTTATAAAATTATAAAATCAGTATAGGTTTATAATATTATATTAACAGTATTATAATATAGTATGTAAAGTATATAAAGTATGAATTAGAAACTTTCCAACTCCATCAAGTAATCCTACTACTTATATTATATAGAGGTTAATTAAGTTATATATCAGGCTAATCTATATAGTCCTACACCCATATATCCATAACTATTATTTATATAGCGGTGCTACAATATGGGATGGGCACAATCACATAGTTCCAATTCAAAATGGAGCGAATGTTTATTGTATTTTGTATGGCTTCATGTTGCCTATTTCCCTGACTGAATAAGCCTACACATATTCATTACACATACAGTATGTGGCATTATTATTTGTATAACAATTGTATAACGTTATCAGTATCATCAGTATCGCCTACCTATTATAATAGCAAAGATTTTGCGAAGCAAGATCCTTCGGAAAATCTTTGATAATAGGCTTAACAATGTTAAGTTAACATACTATAGAATAACGCTGTTATATATGCCTAGAAACATTACTATGAAGGTATACAAATATACAAACCTAAAAGTGTTAAATATATTTATACATATATACATGTATATATGTATATTGAATATATTATACTCATTAATTTTTAATTACAATTTCATATTTTAATTTCCAAAATTTAATTAAATTAATTATTCAATAATATAAGTAGGTCTATAGAGTATACTCCCTGGTAGTACCTATGACATGTTATTTATGAAATCGTGTTATTAAGAATAATTAAATATTTATTTATTATAACTATCTAGATTCATATATACTATTTTAAAACACATTTTATATAATAGGATTATATAAATACATTTGTTATAATGTATCATTCAAAATTATAACAAATACTATAGTATAAGCAAGGACATAGTATAAGTTTATTTTGTTAACTATTTTCTATTTTAAGAACATATATATATATGAATATAGTGTAGGCGTTTACAGAGGACATAACCTCGAGCTTATGACATCGTGTGATGGTCATTAAGCTAATTACATGTCCTAAACTAATTATTAATGTGCCCATATCAGACGTCGTCAGTTACATATGTAGTACAAGTTACCTATTAATATATTATTCATATTTTAAAATTAGTGTATTCAATTATAATTCTCCAATAACAATATTTATTTTAAATGACGATTTACATTAAATTTAAATTTATAAATATTTATTATAAACTTTACACTATATAATATAACAATATTACTTATACCCTAATCAAATAACGTGCATTATCAACATGCTTACAATATATTATAATACTTATGTAATACAATTATTAAATTTACAAATAAATATCCATTAATTATTAAGTTAATAACAAATAAATATTAATTTATTTGTCAATATAAAATAATTTATCATAATTAAACATACATTTTATGTTCATATAATAATATATACTATGTATGTTATAATTATAATCTATTCAATATTATTTATATTATTTACTAATATAGTATATTATGAAGATATTCACAAAAATGATTGAGAAATGGTAATTATCAACTAGTATTATACTAAGTATACAAATATATAATAAACATAGTGTAATATATATACTTATATAAGTTAAACTTATAAAATATATTATTATAATATAATATAACATAAATAATTGTTTATTACATTTTTATTTAAATATAATTATAATAATATATACATATATGGTTTTTACTAAATATGTATGATTGAAAAAAATGTATTTGTGTTAAATTTTAAATTCATTATCATAGTTACTATGATAGTACAATATTATGTATTATATTATAAATATAAGAATTTCATAAAAAGTTTTTAATAAATATAACAAAAAACCCGATCTACCCACAAAATGGTGCATACTTATGAAGAGTGATAATTCTTCATAGTCATTATTAATTAGGGTTGTACAAATTTGAGTTATCGAGTCCTAGTAATGAAATATTCTAGTCCATTTAAAAATTGATGAAATCGAATGCATACAGTTGATTGTCGAATCGAGTCGAGTATTTAAAATAAGACTCAACCATTTTTATAGAATACATATAAGTAAAATTAATCAAATATTTGGGATTATTACATAATTGAACTAAGCTTTATTAATTAAGATCAATCAACAACATAGCTAATCGGTGGCCGTAAATTAATTTTCGGCCTTAACTTGAAAAAAAGAATAGATTGTATCTATATTAGATCTAAATAGTTATATATAATAATGATATATCACAATATATTATAATCTATTTCTCTAGAGTTATAAATAAATTCATATTATACAAACTATACCTTAGGCTACTGAATTTACAACCTTGCCTATTTTTAGGATTCACCAATTAATATCCGTTTCCATATTTCAATCTTCCTGAATATTCCTTTTATCTACAGTATTGTTTATTCCCTTTCTATTGTTTCTATTAGCCCTTTAGATATATTCACTGATCATCTAGATAAGATACTATACAATAGGTAGTAGTACTATAACCTATCCTATTTTGTAAATATACATTATAAATTTGTAATTTAAAATATTTAATTTAATTAATCTATGTCTTGTTATCAAATAGTTATGCTTTCCTTCAAAAGTGTAAAAAATATATTAATTATCATATTATGTCATCTTTGCCTATATATGATTTTATATATATGTGTGTGTAACTATTTCATTAATTTACAAATACTTTGCAGTCTTTGAATCAATACAATGGCGGATGATGCTAAAACAGGTATTTTATCACTATAGTATAATTATAATATTATAACTTTTACTTTAATTATGGTGTAGTGTACTATAGTCTATATAGTTAATGCTATGCACTTTGTCCTAAATACCGTGGATGTTTAAATTCAGTTTAATCTATATATCCTCTCAACTATATAGCATAATATGAATTGTGTTATTTTATTTATCAAATTTCTTTAAATGAAACATAATATATGGAGTATATTATACGATATACATATTATATACATAAAACATATATATCTACTATATATAATATACACTATACCTACCGCTCGTACTAATGATGCACTTGTTCAGCGGAAGATGCACCCCCTGCGGATGATGCCCCAGCCCCCGCCGATGACGCCCCAGCCACCGCCGCTACCTCCCCTCAGGAAGATAAACCGTCGGCCGGAGACGATGCCACGCCCCCTAACGCGAAGTCTAGCGATGAGGTGTCGCCTCCGCTCATCTCTAAGGGTTAGCTCACGATGACTCGTACATATGGCTTTATTAAGTATGACTCATCGACGTGAATACGCGTGTCAATCATCGATGTAATGATATCGCGTAATTATAACTTCGATAAGTATTGAGATGTGAATATATTCATAGTAGATATATCTACTATTTAAATATAAGATACATTATTGATATTCCCAATAGGTTTTCCTTACCGTAGAGAAACAATGATTTATAATAAGGTGATGATTGATTGACAATTATGTATGCTAATATGACATTATAGCCATATGGTTATAAGTGAAAACTTCATCTAAGTTCCTGGATGGGATGAAAGGACTCCTCCAAATTAAATAACACTAATAATAGTACATAATAATAACTATAACAATAACAATAAATATAATTGAAAGTATAAAGTTGAAATATCTTCTAACGATAATAAATACGTTATTGAAATAAACAAAGAATGATACGAAATTAAAAAACATAGTAACATTGTAAAATTATTCACAGTAACCGTGATATAGTTTCCATTATTACCAGTGATAATGATAACAAGTTGTGCGATGTAAATGTACAATAAAGTGTCTTAGTAGATATTAACTTTGCATCTAACGAATGTTAACGTAAACATTTCACAATATAATTAAACTGAATAGACAATTACCCGAACAATCCTAATATGTTTATATATTTCAATAATTTTAATATTTATAAAATTAGATAATAAAAAGATACATTTTTCATACTACATTCAATACTACGCACGTGTGTGAATAGATTTATACATGTCGTACCCTATGTCCAACAGAAACGGATGCGGATAAATCGAATGCTAAGGAGAAGCGAGGGCAGAAGGGAGGTAATAAGTACCAGAATAAAAAGACTGTAGTTCTCACTGGCGATAGCCTAAAAGAAATGCAGAAACAACAAAAAGCTAATAAAGAAGAGAGACGCTCGCAAGTTTCAATATATATATATATACAATAAACTCCCGCTAACTCAGAATCTCATAAACTCAGACTTTATACAAATGATAGTTTAATTTGTATCCATGTATATACGTACAAATAATTTGATATCTCAGAAATATAATTTCTTAGATATTTGTTGTAAGTCTATTCGAATCTGGGTAAGCGGGATAAGTTGACTGTATTTGTAGTTGAAACATATTAAAAACTAAATGTAAAGTATAATGTATAATGTATTAAATATTAATGTTATAAATTTAATAAAAACAAATCATTTACAATTTAGTATTTATATTAGAAAATAAGAAAAATCCATTTATGTAATAAATGTTATATATGGATAATGTTATTATTAATATTTTTTTAAATTACTAGAATTATTCGTAACATCTCACTTCATTTTTAACAGCTGGATCTGAGATACAAGTATATATTCACTGCGGTTAGTTAATTAATTTATTAGTTATTAGTAAATATTTAATTAATTATTTAAATAAATTTCTTTGATAATTAATACTAAAATGGACATTCGAGCCATATATGGTTATAAGTGAAAACTTCATCTAAGTCTCTGGATAGGATGAAAGGACTCCACCAAATAATATAACAACAATAACAATTCTATAATAAATAATTATTTGAATATTTCATTTATGATAAAAATAATATATTCATAAATACATATATGTATTATTAATTCAATATATAATACATTTTTTAATCAATAATGATTATATAAAATATTAATTTTTTGCATATTAAATAATCTCTAATAATCTCTAATCTCTTATAATATATTGTATCATTATTTTTAATAGTGTATATTTTTATATCAACCAAATGTACACATTACAATATTTTATTAATTATAAATTTAATTTGTATTCTAAATAATGGAATATTTATGTATTTTAAGTGTTTAAGTATTTTAATGTTTTAGTGATTAGTGTTTAATGAAGTAATGAATATGTTAATATGTTAATTACCTATCAATCAACACCTGGGTATTGTTATATTACTAGCTCTCAATTGCATATCAGAAGTACCTTATTATAGTATGTATTATCATTATTATTACTATTCATTAATGTAATGACTTCACTATATATTAAGTTAATGTTCTGATATATTCAGATAATTATATCATTAACATTTATCGCAAAACGATTTTTTTTAGAGATACCGAAATTCCAAATAAATATGAATTATAATATTCAAATATAAATCTATAAATTTACTTTTTTAATGTTTACATATAATTATATTATTAGTAATAATGTATTACTCTAATAAATATGTATTACTCTGTAAAAATGTATAATATCATATTATAACTTCACTTATATAAATATGGTTTTCCTGTATGAAATTATATTCATATTATATCAAATTTATAAAAAATATATTATATAAAACTGTATCAAATGTATACAAACTACTCTCTAGTGATTTTCTATTATTAATATAACTTATATATATATACATAATATGTATGAAACATTATATAACTAATATTTAGTGCACATATACATATAAATATATGATTTATAAGTTTAATATGATATGCCCATAACATAAATCATAAAATAAATTAAATAAATAAATAAATAGTAATTCTCAAACCCATTTTAATCAGAATAATTAATTTTCAATATATACCTATGTTAAAAATCTTCCAAGAATTTCAATATTGAGTATTTTATCCAAACATTTGTAGTATATGAAGATCATATATAATGCCATGATTTGCAATTTGTTATTAGTATTATGTCAATAGATTTTTGTTATGTGTATTTATTTTACCAATTCATAATTTAAAATTATTTATACTTTTATATAAAAATGTATACATATATTAAAAATAAATAGTATTTTATAGTTATATATATAATATAAATATATAATAATACACATATTTGCTATTGGCTAAATAATAAATTCTATGGTTTATGTATAGTGAAATTCATGCATTCCTATATATTTACATGTAAATGCATGCAACTTTCATGCAAAACTAGGATGCCCTATGTAATAAAACAGGCATATTAATTAGAATGTATTAAATACACATATATATTTACTAATATACTTAATTATTTAGTTATATATATTCTATTTAGATTGCTGACATCATTCAAGTTGATTATAATAGTGTTGAAGATATGATATTAGGAGATGATAAGGTTATTTCATAAGTCTATATCTTATATATATATATATATTATATATATATATTTATATAAAATTGATGAAAATAGAATACAATTATAAGATCATTTGTATTTTAATATTTCTTAATATATTTAAATATTTTATATGATTTAAATTATAAAATATTTTGTATACTTATTTAATACAAATATAATAAAAACTTATGATATGACTCAATGTATATGTATAAGTTATATATTACATTCTAGAAGGTTGAATTAATTTTTATTTCCTATTATAATTATATAAATATTTTAATAAATAAAATAAAATCTCTTTCGATAGGAATTTTATTATCTTAGTAATTATTTAAATAAATAAAATCATTATAACATTATTTATCAAGAATTATAGTTATATTAATTATTAATTCATCCACAATTAATATCTCAAATATAATAATATTATTTATATATTTTGTATTATAAACTTTCATATTTATAGTATTTATTATACATACAAATATAGCTTTATATTAGATATGGTGTATCTATTATTACAAGAAATTTGCTCATGCGTATATAATATTATATGATTCATTATTTATTAGATTTTTTATCTTTAAATAATTAAAATTTATTTAAATTAAATGTTAATTATTTATTACAAAATAACCTCCATTACAATAATCATCGCCAATCATTATAGTCTAATACAATTCTTGACCAGTTTGACCTCATCGATCCTTTCTTCGCGACGAGAGGAACCAGGAAGATTCTGTTCTACTACCAGGAACCTGTGGTCGACTACTCGCAGAACCGTAATGACGGGGGTAGCACCGCTCCCGCTCCCCCTACTAATCTCCCTAAGAAACTGTTTGTTACAAACGGATTGTGTGAGGTTTATACGAATATAGTGACGTTGTTTATGACATGCAGGTAGTCGATTGGTTAAAATTAGATTAAACTATGGTTTTTACAAACTGGCTTACTATTTAAAAATTCAATAATCGTAAATATAAATTCTAATATTTCATCCTTATGAATTAATAATTTTAATAACAATACATTACGAAACGCTATTAAATTTATTAAAATATAGCGATGATTACCTACTTTTGATTAAATATAGGTATTAATAAATCCGATATGATTAATCAAAATTAATATATTATTTTGAATAAACCATTTCCCCTAACGACGGATTCTATATCATAACTTCTCCCCGGTACCCCATTCTTACCACATTCCCTCACTACCCCATTACCTCCCCATTACTTCCCAAATTTCCCTCCCCCATTCATCTATAATTTGTACCCAATTCCTCTTCCATATCTCCCCATTATCCCATTACTCCTCCTCCCCACCCCCCTTTACACTCCCCCCACCCCCTCCGTAGCCGCTGATAGGCGTATGTATCTACTTCCTGCGGATAGCTACGGACAAGGCGATAACGGTAGCCAACATAGCCGGCGAGGTGTTCGTGGGTCAGCTGTCCAGTGTGGCTTCCTGTGGCCGTATCCTGCAAGGGGTGGAACAGACCCTCTCCAAGGTGCTCGTCCCTCTGCTGTCAGGTCAAGATGTTCGTATCACCCCCCCGCCCCACCCCCTCGCTATATCGCACCTACCCCCTAATCACAATGATTCTCGGAGTTTATACTCGCTCACTAATATGATCTATTAGATTATACTAATATATTTTATAGATAGGGATATTTAACCAGAGAAGAATATATTAAATAATATCTAAATAATAATATAATCTAGACGTTAATATCGTATTAACGTTTGAGTAATAATTTATATAAATATTCGTTTCGAAAAAATATTGATTTAAATTTCAAACACTTAAATTATCTATATCCTCGTTTCTAGTGATATTTCCATATAAGTAATAGTATAATTTAAAGCCGTCATTACGTTACTCGCAGAGTTGGGGTCACCAGTTGGACCAGAACAAGGAGAAGATCACGAGTTTCATCGAGGAGTTGAACAACTTCGTGGAATCGTTGGAGAATGCCCGTACGAATATGTCGGGTCATGTGACCTTAGCGGAGAGCGAACACGAGTCTTTGTGGCAGGGGCTGCGAACTCAGGTTCACATACACATCACATATATCATGTATTATATATATATATATATATATATATATATATATATATATATATATATATATATATTAGTTTTAGAACATGGTTTAAGGATATTATAATAAATAGATAATTATAGATAATTACTAAAATATAGATAGATTACTAATATAGATTACTAATTACTTAAATATAGATAATTACTTTATATCTTATAATATATAATGCTAAATTTCTCATATTTTATCTGCATAATAACATAACCTGCTTTACTTTCTTTCTTATTTTATAAACTGAAATGTAAAATTATTATATTTTAATTATATTTGAAATGTAAACTAACTAAATTGTTGAATATATATATGTTATGCATTAATATATAGTATATATTATATACCGATGTTAATATGAATAAAAACCTGGATATATACGTTATACATTACTACATGAATATATACATTATACACTACTACATGAATAATACATTATACACTACTACATGAATATATAAATTAACCACTGAATACACCCCTAATACACCCCTAATACACCCCTAATATATACCCCTAAACTCCTAAACCCCTCTCGTAGGCTGACTACACGAGCGTGGCGAACAATTGCGACGTGATCGAGAAGCTCGAGGAGATCCTGCTCATGTGGCAGAAACAGATTGAACAGGTGCTCACCGAAGCGGAACAGATTCGTCGCGAGGCTGACAACATCGGTCCTACCGCCGAGCTCACCTACTGGAAGGGACGCATGGCTAAGTTCAATACGTTCGTATATTGCGAGCTGCGAGGCGCTATAAAGAGCTACGATTACTATTTAATTTTACTATTTTAACTTAATTAATTTTAAAGTGAAAATACTGAAATAATGCAGCTGAAATAGTGCGAATAAACAAAAGTGCAAGTACTTATTATATAGTATATAGAGAGCTAGTTCGAGTAGAGATTACATCTAGTAGTCGCTCACTACTGTGCGTCGTTAATAAACTATGACATATATGTATGTACTTAATGAGAGGTTGATTATTTCACATTTCATCATCGCAGGCTTTTGGAACAAATCAAGGGAACTCGCTGTAAAACCGTCGTTGGAATATTGAACACTGCGAAATCCAAGGCTATCATCAACTGGCGCCACCTAGATTCACGTATCACTGATGCAGCGAATCAAGCCAAAGACAATGTGAAGTATCTGTGCACTTTGGATAAGTTCTTTGGTCCACTTATTAAACACCACCCGGTTATTGATTATTTACAATTTAGTGGTCTCTGCACATACTTAATTTAAAATGAGGAGCTAATATAGATTTATCCATAATTATAACTAAATAATCAACATTATTCTATGTTAGCATAACAATAAAATACATTAATTAATTAATGAATTAATTAATATACTTATGTAATAATATATTTGAATAAAATTTATAAAAAATATCCATTTTTCTAAATAATTAAATGCATTTATATATATACAGTGTACACATATTGAATATATATCTAATATAAATTAAATATATTTAAATATATTTAATACATATTCACATGTGACGAATAGATATTTAATAATTACCCAATACACATTTACACACATCGTATACATATATTCAATCGGAATACACATTACAATGCATATGCAATACGCACACAGGGAATAATGGTGGAGAACATTCCGAGCCTTATGAACGCCATCCGAATGATCTACTCCATTTCCTCCTACTACAACACTTCCGAACGTATGACCTCTCTGTTTGTGAAGATAACCAATCAGATGATCACTACCTGCAAGACCTACATACACATGGGTGTCAGTAAGATATGGGATCATCCCAGGTTAGGCCCTATCAATCGCATTCATTGTTTGCATACCTTTTTCGTGCGGTCTATGTGAATATTAATTACTTAGAACCTTCGTAAAATATGATTTATGTTTAAAATTAGTTTATAAATTATTCTCATTATAATATATTTATATAGAAATTAATTAATTATTATATTACTATATTACTATTATTGATTGCGGATGATGTTTGTTACGCTGTACCCTTATCGACTAACTTCTATCCACCTATGTTTGAGAACTTCTATTAATGATGCGTAATTCTCTAGGAAAGAGCTGCAGCACAGAATAATGCAATGCCAGAAATTGAACGCCGAGTATCAGAGACAGTTTCAAAAGACGCGACAAATCCTCAAGGAGAGCGATCACGGCCGACAATTTGAGTTCAGGTGAAGTAAACGACCTCTGCCTATGTCTAACTATCATTGACACTGTATATATCGTATATTACATTAGTATATTAAGAGTAATATCCATGTATTATATTCGATACATTCTATCAGCGTATATTTTCATAATTTATAAACATCGAATTAACAATCGCAGTGAAAACTACATATTCGGAAAGTTTGACACGTTCTGTCGTAGACTGGAGCGCATCTCGTACCAGTTGAACACCATACAAGAGTACTCGGGCCTAGCGGACATCAGAATTGAAGGTATCGACGGCATCATCGTCAAGTATAAGACTATCGTGGACTCGATTAAGAAGAAGAACTACGATATACTCGACCATAGGAAAGTTGAGGTTGACGAAGTTATCGATGCTGCGTTGTGTAACATGCGTTGCGTAACAATAATGTATTACAAAATAATAGACTAGAGAATATTTCATTTATTTTTTACAACTTTTTCGAAATAATGTACTATAGAGAATATATAGATAAAACAAATGTTTTATCAACGTCTACGTTAATTAAAGTAATTATTTAATACTAATTAGATATATATATATATATTCCTTATTATTTTTATTACAATTTTAATGATTGTATAACATATTCTAAAATATATACTGTGATCTGATATTCACATACTTAAGATTGTATTATTATCATACATACAACAATAACATCAGTATTTAATGACATTTACTGACATATATTTACTTATACTTATTATACATACATTATACATATACAGATACAGATACTGATATATATTGACCCGTATCAACTAACACCAACATACAACGACACACTAACATATACCGACCTAACCTGACATATGTTGACATACCTGACACCTGAACTGACATCTGACAGTTTGACATAGACTACGATGAATTCAAGTCTCAGTTTGATGCGCTACAAATGCAGATACAGAACTTTGTGGAGATGTGGTTTGAGAAGCCACTTAATGTTAGTACCCACAAATATCTCTATACATTTATCCCATACCCTTCTATGTGTTATCCCCATCCCTCCCTATACATGCATTATATATCCCTATATGTATAATCCATACCCTATTTAATAAATAGTTTTCTTTATTCATTTTGTTTTTTATTTATATAATTTTCTTTCATATATACGCATACATATTCTCTACGTTTTATTGAGTCAAAAACTATTTTAAATAATAATAATAATAGTAACTTCCACTAATAACCAATCATATCGTCTATAGACTAAGCAAGCTATCGATCTACTCATCAAAGTCGAACAGATCAAAGGACCTAACCTCGATTTGAAGGACAAATACATGAAGGTTACGAAATAACAACTATCGTAGATTTCGATAGCTTAACTCCACAAATAGCCACCTCAACTGATAACCACGCCCCCTTACACCACATTCAGTGAAATCACACCCTCTGACACCACCTTCACTGAAACCACACCCCCTGACACACCTAGACTGAAACCACACCCCCTTACACCACCGCATCATCTCACCAGGTGATCGCTAAGTACAGCCGCGACCTCGAGGAGATACGTAAACTCTACCAGAAGCAGAAACACGACCCGTCGGGCATGCGTAACCTACCCCCGATAGCGGCGCGTATCTCGTGGTCTCGTCAGCTCTACCGTAAGATTGAGATGCCCATGAAACACTTCAAACGTAAGCCGGAGATTCTACGTACCGACGAGGGCAAGAAGATCATTAAAAACTACAACAAAATGGCTTCAATACTCATGGAGTATGAGGTTTTACGAGCGTAATATCCCCGACTCTATCGATATATTATATTTGTAAATGCGGTTGTGGAGTAACTATTTAGATGTAATGTGATTAGTTTTGAACACAAAATTAAAATTAAGTTTTATTACTTTACGCAGAAAATTATTTTGGAGATATAGTTGTTATTTGACACTTTAGTTATAGTGTCTTTATTATGGCATCTTATATTTACTAAATCAGTAAATTATGTTCTATATTGTATACCTAATATATATATATATATATATATATATATATATATATATATATATATATATATATATATATATATATATATATATATATATATCTATATCTATATATATATCTATATCTATATATATATATATATATATAGCTATATACTTATATACTTATATGCTTATGTTATACTTATTTATATATGAATATTCTATAATTTTATAATAGTGTTACACATCGCTACACACAAGTAAATATAATCTATTCCATCATAACATACAATCGTACCCCATACTCTAGTTGCTATACCATCGAGAGTGGTTCCGCGCAGTAGAGAAGACAAAGGATGGGCTAAACTCCTCCTTATTGGTGATGCATCCAAAGACAGAAGAATTATTCGTGAACTTTGACATGCAGATACTGGAATTACTCGCGGAAACCAGGTGATTACACCACAACTCGCTGCTACTTAATGTTCCCTCCACCAGGGGGAGCTATATTGCTTATTACTCTATTCTAATAAATGTGCACATCTCCACACATCAGATACATGAAGAGAATGAACCTAGACATCCCTCCCACTGCCATGGTCCTAGATGATAAGATGGATGAGATAAGAAAAGATAAAGTCGCGTTAGTGTTTCTGATGTGTGCAATGCTTATAAGTGTGCAATGCTTATAAGTGCGCACCGATTATACAATATTATATTAATGGCGATATACTTTATTTACGATATTCTCAAAATTAATACAAATTATGCAGGTTTAATGAAGTGAAGTAGTTTAATAATTATAGAAACTCTTTATTAAATATCTTTTTAAAAATTATAGTTTAAAAATATAAATTAATTAATTACCCAAAAACTTATTACGTATAAAAACTAGTGACTTATAACGGTAAAAGAATATATATATATATATATATATATATACGTACGTATAGAATAGAAACCATATCGAATACACACCCCATTAACATCACCCCCCCACACCCGCGCCCACAGTCTCCAAGAGATGATCCACGACTACACGACGACCTTGAAGCGTATCCCCGTAGTGCTAATGCCTATGATGAGGCCCTACATAGATAGGGTGAATGCCGCCATTAAACCCGGTCTCGTGTCTCTCAGCTGGAGCTCTCTCACCGTTAATAACTGTTGGTGTAGGGCTGTGTTTTAGTACAGCTTATGTTTATGTTATGTTAATACCGTTTAAATATAATATATATTAACGACAGAGTATAATATATATATATATATTTATGGGTGAATTTAGTCAGGAAATTTAAATATACTCTATGTGAATTCTATATACTCACAGTTAACTCAAATTTAATTCGAAATTGTACTTAATTTATTAAAAAATATTAAATTCCGCCATATTTTCATGACAAATATTATTTTTACCATATTTTTACCACATAAATATCCATATGAAAACCATCGCCGGTTCTCATTAGACCTCGTCTAAACAAAGACGTCATTAATGCATTCATATATAACACACACACGGTCATTAAACACGCTCTGACCACCATCTGACCACCCTCTGACCACCTTCTGACTACCCCACCCCCAGACATGAAGACCGTGTACAAGAAGTTGGGCGAGCTGGACATCCTAAACAAGCACTGCAAGGACATCCTAGAGTCTCGTATAGAGGATGTGCTGACCTCTATGAGTATGACTACGCTGTGCACTCTGCCCGAGGACGAGGCGGTCACGGTCGACGAGTTTCTCAAGCTCACCGAAGAGACCTGCAATATCGCCTGCATCATTCTCGTGAAGTTTGCATCATTGCCTCTTATTCAACGTGTCTCTGTTTTTATCTAGCATTATCTCTATATCTGTCTATCTCACTCTAGCTATCGCTTTATTTACTTCTCCCTGTATAAATATCTCTATCTCTCTATCTCTCTATCTCTATTTCTCTATGTAATATATGATATACTACTTTAGAAAACTATATGACTAATATTAAAATTACGTATATTGATTTTATTGTATGCGTTATTAATTGCAATATACTTTTGAATAGAAATACCCGGTACAATATATACAGTTTATTATTAAACATGTAAAATATACCCTTGCTCATCAGTCAGTTTCCAAACTATATTATTAAACTGATAATACGTTAAAATCAGTGGAGATGTACATTTTGTAAAAAATAAATTAACTAAATAATACAAAAATATATTTGAAAAACTATAATATATATTATTATTATTATTATTATTATTAAGTGCCTGGGTAATTGTAGAATTGTAAATATATATAATTAGACATACAATAGATCATGGTTTCCTTATGAAAACAAGCGACGAATGAGTTACACATTACCACCACCCACCCTGCCCCGCTAGACAAAGTCAGTTGGTAGAGGTCGCAATCAACGAGCTAATCGAGATGCTAAAGATTCCCCTGACCCCGGCCGAACTCGCCAACATGCTGCCCGAAGACCACCCCAACAACGAACCGGACGCCTACGCCACCGCCCTCAACTGTTTCACGCAGAAGAACACCGAAGCCCTCGTGAAGTGTACCCGTATCGCCCTCGATGCCGTAAAGCGTCGACTCCAGCCGTCCAATCGGTACTCTTCGCAGGACACGTCACCCGAGATGGAGAAACCGCCCCTTTTCAAGGCGTTCATCGTGCTCGCCATACCCACCGTCGTCATGCGTCCTTCCACCGAGGAGATTCAGAGTTCGGTGAACCGTATCGTGCAGAACGTACTGAAGATGTTCGAAGCCATACCGCAGTGGTCTCATATAGCTCAGAATCAAGTTTGTACCGATCACTTAGTGACACCTGTTTACCACCTGCACCACTGCCTCTATCACCATCACTACTACTTATACCACTATCTCTACTACTATCTCTATTCTAGTCTCTACCATTATCACTATTACTACCTATATCAACATGTCCATCATCATCTATATCGACATCATGTCCACCAATACACTATTATCACATCAAACACTCACACCACTAACACAACTAATACCACTATTATCATTACAATAACATCTTTATCTAATTATACATCATCTTTAAATTCTACATAATCCACTCCTCTGCTACAGTAATATTTGTTCATTAATATACATGTCGTTTTCAATTATTATTGCAGTTATATAGTATTTCTCCTGTAGTATTCTATACATGTATATATCAGTTATTTTACCATTACAATTTAACTAATTATTACTTTACAATTTCAGAAAAAGAAAGTAGAAAAGGTTAGCCTATAATGTATCTAATTATTACATAACAACAGTGTGTTTAGATTACATGTGTAATAAGAAGATGATATAATAATACATGCTATGGATGATTAGGAAACAGATAAAGATGGCGATGATGACACAGTTAAGATTAACCCAGCCGCAGTAGCTAAACCTCTACATAAGATTATCGCTGATCACAAGGTTAATGTTACATAATGTTATATCATTTGTCTACGTAATATTATATACCACAAGTTATTTAATATAATCTATAAATTTGATATTTAAAAAAATTATTTTTAACAAATATATCCAAGCTATACAATAATGTATAATTTCATTAAATAAATAAACACATTAACGAATACATACACTATAGGACATTGTGAAGATTGTGATACAATTGAACACCATCATGACGAGTATAAAACCGCTCGTGACTGAAGTGATCTCTATTTACGACGAATACGCGGAACTGTGGGCAGAGGTACGGCGTTTACAGTAGTCTCCCATATGACCCCATACGTTGACCTATAACCTCTCCATTAGGAACCCGAGGTCCGCGTAAAGGAGTTTATGTCTGAAGAACCGCTGATCTCTGAGTGCGGAGCCAAGCTTCGCTATTATAATGTTAGCGTTACGATCAATACCCTAACTGTAACTGTACACTGATCGTAGACTTATGTTTATTTAAATATTTACGATATTAAGTATTATCAAAGGTAATCACTAATGACTAAGGTAATGACATATCAATATAAAACTCGTTACATTTCTGATATATAATGATCCTAATTGCATTTATTTTAGTTTCCACATATATATATATAACATATAATAATATACTATCGGAAGCTTATACTATCCCCTACACATCGCCATAGGTGCTGACTTAGTTTTTTAAACCAAATATATATTCGAATATATATTTAATATAAATATTTGCTATCGATATGCGTTAATCAATATGCGCTATTTAGTAAACAAAGAATAGCAATCTCGTCGCACTAGATTCTCTAGGACTATACGCGAATATACAATCGGTTACCAGCTGATATAACCACCCCGCACCCCTAGATCCTGGAGGAGACGATACAGGAGATGGTGCCCAGCCACCGAGTGGGAGCCCTACTGCTACTGACTGAGAAGCTGCGCATGTCTCTAGCGGCCGAAGCTAACGCCTGGAAGCTGGTGTACGGTCGCGCCCTTAACGACAAGTGCGCCCGCCAGATGGACAACACACTCGACTTCTTTAGCGACATGGAGAAACGATTGTCTCGCCCCGTCAAGGATCTCGACGACATTAGATCTCATATGAAGGTTACGCAGCCAGTAGTAGTATTAGAGTGTGGGGGGGTCGCGCTTTTCCTTCTAGTACAACCCGATTATAATCTATATATTATATGATATGTACGTGGAAATAATTCTTAGAAAATATGTATATTTAACAAAATTAAATTACAATAGATTTATCGCGCGCCTCTATTATAATGTATAATTTTTATTTTATCTAGACTTATCTAAATTATTCCAAGTAAAATTATCTATTACGAACATATTAATTCATAGTAAACTGACAAAGACAGGTTGCTCTAGCCAACGCTACTTTTATCGCATAGCGTACATTTCCATCGCGCGATGTCCTCTCGATGTTCTCGCTACAACTCTCTACCCCGCCGCACTGCAGGCTCTGGTTGAGATCCGCGAGAAGGAGATTGAAGTAGACATGACCATCGTACCCATAGAAGAGGCGTACATCCTACTGGCTAAGTACAACTTGACCTTCAACGACGGTAACCCTGAACGGGTGGACTCGCTGTCTTACGGCTGGAGTAAACTCAGAACTCAGGTACGTCCTGACCTAGCAACTGAAACTTGTACGGAGAAGTCATTAAACACTTTCATTTATATTATTGTTTTACAATATGTCACTTTAATATATATATATATATATATATATATATATATATATATATAGGTCACCATCTTACATCATGTTTTTATATATATATATATATATATATATATATATATATATATATATATATATATATGTATATATATATATATATATGTAAACCATTCATATGGTGACATTGATTATATATATAAAAACATGATGTAAGATGGTGACCTTGATATGATAACCTTGATTACAGATTCAAGAGGTTCAGAATCACTTGATGATCATTCAGCCTCAATTCAAATCTAATCTATTGAACTTGGTCGAGAAATACAAAGACGATAGTAGTGATTTCACGCTGGATTACGATGATAAGTTTGTCCACTATAAAAGTAGTTCACTAGTCAATGTGACTAGTTGACCACTATACTATTGTTGTCCAGTTGACCACTTATCCACTTGTTATCTCAATAACTTCACCATTTGTTCAAACACACTTATGTTATCTCACTGCCTCATTAACTAATATCATCTTATATATCGCCCTCATATACATCTATATAATAATGAATCACTATTAATGTGTACCTATTAATGTATACAATGAAATAGTGTACATGCATCGCTAACTCACTCTCATCACACCCACGTAGGGGTCCCATGGTAGACGGAATAGTGCCCAGAGAGGCCTCCGATCGTCTCACTATCTATCAGTCTAAGTTCGACGAACTGTGGAACAAGTTTCAGACGTATTCGGGAGGCGAGGAACTATTCGGTCTGCCCATCACAGACTACCCAGACATACAGAAGATACGCAAGGAGCTGATGCTGCTGCAGAAACTGTACTCGCTGTACAATGAAGTACTAGAAAAGGTCTTCGTCTCATTCCTTTAACATTCGATATCGCATTATTATATTACATAGGTAGATATGTAATATATTGTAATAAATAAAAAGTAGAAACTAGTACAATATAATATGACACCTAACGTAAATATCAATTACAACAAATGTGCTATTGTATTCATACATGCTTCAATATTCATAGCAATTATGTGAGTTAATAGTATACAATAAAAGTACGATATTATTTAATGACATATATATATATATATATATGATTTTTTATTATATATATATAATTTATTAGTATAATATTTAAATATTTGAAAGATTATTTACATAAATATTGCGAATACTTTGAGTACAGGTGAATGGTTACAATGATATCGCGTGGGTTGAGATAGACTTGGAGAAGATAAATGGAGAACTACAAGATTTCCAGGCAAAGTTAGCATCTTTAATGCTGATTATTTTTACATTTATAATATGTTATATATATATATAAACTAGTTTGTGTCAGAAAGCGGAAGTTTTCTCTCTAAAACACCCACGTGGAGACAATATATAATTTCCCACCTAGATTTGTGATGAATATGTACAATTACATATATATTGTATACATCATAATATATACATAATAGTATAAGATCCTATTACTATTACAATAATATGGTAATCGTATATAATTTGCATTTTATTAAAATTTCCCGCAAAAACAAAAATTGTTTCTGAGCCCCAAATTTAAATTCGAACACATGATTTTATTAATAAATCAGCCCCGATTTCTACGTCTAACCCCCGGTTATCTCTCTCTCTCCGCCGATCAGATGCCGCAAGCTTCCGAAGGCGTTGAAGGAGTGGCAGGCGTACGACGAGCTCCGTCAGACTATCGATGACTTCAACGAGACCTGCCCCCTACTGGAGATGATGTCCAACAAAGCGATGGTCGGCCGGCACTGGGAACGTATCTCTGTGCTCACTAAACACCCATTCGACGTCGAGTCCGATAACTTCCTGCTCCGTAACCTGATGGAGGCTCCCCTACTGCCCAATAAAGAGGACATCGAAGAGATCTGCATAGCCGCCGTCAAGGAGAAGGACATCGAAGCTAAACTCAACGTGGTGATCAACGATTGGTCGGCTCAACTTCTCAGCTTCGCGCAGTTCAAAACCAGGGGAGAACTGCTGCTTAAAGGTTCACTTGTAACTAGAATTTAACTTTATTCATCGCATTCATACTAGTACTTAATATATTAATATATATATGATGAGGTTAATAAATAGCACTAAAATAGGCTATATATTGTAATTTATATTTACTTTACGTTGTTTATATAAATAACAACATTTGAATTATACAAAAAATGGTATTAATTAAAGACTTAACGTCCATATTATACTATTTTTTATATAAGATATATATAGGGCTAGAATATAGGTTAATTTCTAATAAAATGAGAGTTTAATTTGTCTATCGTGAATTTACTAACTATGTGTAATTTAAATAGAGATATATATATATAAGTTAATGTCCCTGTTCATTAACGAGTACACTACTCTCCACCAGGTGACAGCACCGGTGAGATAGTCACCCTAATGGAGGACAGTCTAATGGTGTTGGGCTCGTTGCTAAGCAACCGTTACAACGTACCGTTCAAGCCGAAGATCCAGGAATGGGTTCAGAAGCTCACCGGAACCACGGAGATCATTGAGAACTGGATGACAGTGCAGAACCTGTGGATCTATCTCGAGGCTGTGTTCGTGGGTGGAGACATCGCTAAACAACTCCCCCAGGAGGCGAAACGTTTCAGTAACATCGACAAGTCGTGGATTAAGGTTACGTTCGATATCTATAAGAGTCTCAATTTGGTTTGAGCTCATTACGTAATAGTCTTGGTTCGTTTTTTGCCTGTAGAGTAAAAGTCTTGGGTAGGCATCATTTACCCAAAGGCATGGCTCTATCAAAATACTTAGCGTAATTTATATACAAGTATCGATACTTCAAAATTTGTGTTCGAAAAAGTATCGATACTACAACAATTTTGTTTGAACAAATTCAAAAAGTGAGTTCGAAAAAATATCAATACTTCAAAAAGGGAGTTCATTTAAAGTACTAGTACCCAGTGTGGGTATGATTTTAGGCTACCAGTGTGAGTTATAAATATGTATTCACACTATGTATTAACCATACCCATGTATACCAACAAAGATGATAATGCTATAATTTGTAAATGAATTATTATCTAGTTTATCGAATTATTACTGGTGACCTATGACCTATATAACTATAGTCATTCGAAAATAATATCTGGGCAGATTATTTATCATATGGTAGCGATCGGTAGATACCCAGATATAATACCCAGTGTAGGTATCACATTCACAAGCTGTATTGGCTTCCAGTTTTGTTACCCAGACTGGGTATATGTAAATATATAAACCCAGTCTGCGTACAAAGACACCAATATCGGTGGCCAAATCTTACATCTACGAATACGGCCTACTTAGATCATGCAAAAGGCTCACGAGAACCCCAACGTGGTGCAGTGTTGCATGGGAGATGATACTCTGTCTCAGCTGTTGCCGCACATACTCGAACAGCTCGAACTCTGCCAGAAATCACTGACCGGTTAGTTAGCTAGCTTGTATCGTTAGTTATCTGCCGAGTCTTAAGTCGCGTTCACACCACAAGATGTAGCGCGATATCGGCTCCAACTTGTTATAGCTAATATCGATGTCTTCAAATTATTATTAGTACATATATTAAATATCGAGCAAGTAATTTAAAAGAAATTATTTGAATGATCTACTATCTGTCTATATAAACTGGGCCGATATCGTGTGTGATTACGACTTTCAAGACCTTTCTTATTGCTACATTTTAGTATTTTAGAATGCTTACTTTACCGATGCCATATCGCGCTACATTGAATCAGCTAACCTATACTATGCGTGTGTATTATTCAGGATACTTGGAACAAAAGCGTCTGCTGTTCCCTCGTTTCTTCTTCGTCTCGGATCCTTCACTGCTGGAGATCCTGGGACAAGCTTCAGACTCACACACCATACAGGTTTACCACACAACCACCTCGCTATTATAGCTAACACGCATCTATCTATGTTCAATCTGATCTATATCTGTTGTTTATTTATAATTATATTATTACATTTTTTGCATCAATAAACATAATGTAGAAATTCACTCATATATTCATGCATATATACATATATATATATATATATAATTATTATACTGACATTTCTAACTGACGTATATATGTGGTGAATGTAACACATGTATAGCTCCTACATTCAGACATACTTACAACACACATATTATCACTGTATATACGCATCCATAGGCTCATCTGTTGAGCGTGTTCGATAACGTAAAGAGCGTGCTATTCGATGAGAAGATATACGATCAGATCCGAAGTCTCGTGTCTCAAGAGGGAGAGGTCGTAGATCTAGAGAAGGTCGTCATGGCTCAGGTCTGTCAACCCTCCCTCACTCCCTCCCTCGTCATGTTTTAAAACAGAAGTATTCATCCCATTACGATTTCCATTAACTTACGCATATAAGTTAATGTTATATACTTTATAAACTTGCGTTGAATTACTTATAATAACGCGTGGCATCATTAACGAAATACCTACGTATATAATATATTTATTTATTGAAATCACAAATATATATATTGAATACACAATACAAATTGTGGATACATATAATAATGTGTGTACTACTACTACTACTACTACTACTACTACTACTACTACTACTACTACTACTACTACTACTACTACTACTACTACTACTACTACTACTACTACTACTACTACTGCTGCTGCTGCTGCTGCTGCTGCTGCTGCTGCTGCTGCTGCTGCTGCTGCTGCTACTACTACTACTACTACTACTACTACTACTACTACTACTACTACTACTACTACTACTACTACTACTACTACTACTACTACTACTACTACTACTACTACTACTACTACTACTACTACTACTACTACTACTACTACTACTACTACTACTACTACTACTACTACTACTACTACTACTACTACTACTACTACTACTACTACTACTACTACTACTACTACTACTACTACTACTACTACTACTACTACTACTACTACTACTACTACTACTACTACTACTACTACTACTACTACTACTACTACTACTAATGCTGCTGCTGATGCTGCTGTATTTTGTATTGCGTCACACTATAGTGCAACGAGTGCTGTTAGTACTATTTATTTTAAAGTGCTACTGCTGAAATAAATGCGGCTTAAATTGTGCGAATACAATTAAATGTTATATCGCAATTGCAAGTGCTATTTATATAGTAGTATTTATCATAGAGAGTTAGTGCGCGAGTATAGCTTAGTTGATAGTTGCCTAACACCTGGATATATATACTATAACATCTCACACAGGGTAATGTGGAGGGTTGGCTACTAGAGCTGAAGAATATGATGATGAGTTCTATTCACAGCATCATCCGCAATACATCCATAGCCATCGCTGACAGTAACTTCAACCTCAAGGAGTTTGAGGATTCATACCCCGCTCAGGTTAGGATACCATTCTCCTCGTATGTCCTTCTCATATGTCCTTCTCGTATGTCCTTCTCGTATGTCCTTCTCGTATGTTCTCCTCGTATATCCTCGCTCTATCTTATATAAAAATATATTTATTAAAATTTGCAATATAATCATATTTATATAAAATATTAGAAAAGTAAATTTATTAACTTTTTAAATTATCGAGTTAATTTCATTCGTGCATATCTTTCAATGGTTTTGCGGAGAATTTGAGATTTTATTTTAGAATTTCAGAGTCGGATATATATTTATACTTTTTGACTATATTTATATAATAATATTATTTCTATGATGTCTTGAAATAAATTCAATATTCTTGTTTTTCAATCTGAGATTATATTGTCATTGGAAAATTTCTTTTTTACTATAATTATATTTTTACACATTGTTCATATCGACCCCTATTTCACCAATAACGGATGTTATCCTCGTCTCTTCTATCTTTACATATTTAACATACAAGTATACACACTCATTAAGACCTATAGAGAGCCCACACTTAACCTACACCATACTACCACCACTCTATTACACAAACTCTCCTCCGATATCACTACCACAACCTTTTCGATTAGATTGGTCTTCTGGGCATACAGATGTTGTGGACGCGCGAGTCCGAAATCGCGATCGGTCAAGCGCGACAAGATAAGAAGGTCATGATCACAGCCAATCAGCGGTTCATCGACCTACTGAATCAGCTTATCGACATCACCACCATGGATCTTACGAAGATTGAACGTACCAAGTACGAAACGTTGATCACTATTCACGTCCATCAGAGGGACATCTTTGAGGAACTAGTTAGTATGTAATAGTGCATGGTTGTTATATAATAGTGCACGGGTGTTATGTAACAATGATCGTGTGTGGTATCATTACCGTAATTAATGGTTATTTATGATATTGAAGTAGTAACTTTAATAACAAACATTTCTTTTCGTAAACTATTTATATTTGATTACATTATTTATGTATATAGACATATATACACACATTCACAGTGTCCCACACTCACATACCCACACCCCCTCCGACGCACACACCTACACACGCGCGCGCCCCTACCCCCCCCCGTATACATACAGTGTATGTCATACACTCACCTACGCACAAACCACAGGTAAAGCTACACGTGAAATCGATCACTGACTTCGAGTGGCTGAAACAGTCGCGGTTCTACTTCAAGGAGGAGGAGGACAAGTGTATCATCTCGATCACTGACATCGACTTCCTCTACCAGAACGAGTACCTCGGCTGTACCGATCGACTGGTCATCACGCCTCTCACCGATAGGTGTTACATTACCCTGGCTCAGGCGCTGGGCATGGCTCTAGGAGGGGCTCCGGCGGGTCCCGCGGGTTTGTTACCACGCCGATTATATTCCACTACCGGCTTTCGTTAACGTTCATTAAATAGCGATTGGGTTTGAGGGTGCATTGATTTTTATTAGTTCTATTTATTATTTTACATCTATTTTATGGATCTGAATGGGTTTAAACCCGCATCCTATGCCTGCGTATCTGATGCTTTAGATTGCTGAACTACCCTGACAGTTATCTAATTATACTTTATATAGAAGCCTCTCATCTTTATATATATACCTCTATAGTTTATTAACCTCTATAAACTTATATTATATAGAGCATTAACTAAGAAGTTGGGTGGTCTCGTAACCTCTGTTTCACCTCTAGGAACTGGTAAAACTGAATCCGTCAAGGACATGGGCCGATGTCTGGGCAAGTACGTGGTTGTGTTCAACTGCTCCGATCAGATGGACTACAGGGGTCTGGGCAGAATCTACAAAGGTCAGTGTTATAAAGTTGTGTATAATGAACAAAACGTCAAGGCTTAGGTATATTTATTAATAGAATCAATGCTTTGTACCACGGTCCTTTATATACACGTGTCGTGTGCGTAGAATAGAACGTGGCGTGCGTAGTGCTCACCGTATATGGTGACATTTCTATGGCACGTAGGCCGTCGCTCGTATGCCATATAAGGTAAGATATGCTAGGCATGAAATGCGTACACACGCCGTACGTTGCCGAACGACGTGTAAAACGAAAACAATATAACAGTCAGCATCACCGTCGCAGTAACGCCTACCTCTGTAGCTGTCCATCAATAGTCGTATATCGCGTTACTTTTACATTAACATCACTCGAAGTACAGCAATTGTTGAATTTAAATAGTGCTTTCCTATGCATTAATTCGCTCTAATTCCATTTTATTGATATTCTACTTATAAATTAAATATAATATTATAACGAATAGATACATTATTATAGCCTACCGCGGTTTTCAGTATATCAACCCCGCCTATTCCTAACAATGAATACATTAACGCATACCGGCTACACTATACACTCCCACACCCTACCACTATAACCGACCGGCCTTCCGTTAACCCCACCCCCCCCCCATCTCCCTCGCTAGGCCTGGCACAATCTGGAGCGTGGGGCTGTTTCGACGAGTTCAACCGTATAGATCTGCCTGTACTATCAGTAGCAGCCCAACAGATCGCCATTGTACTGACGGCTAAGAAGGAACGCAAGACCGAGTTCGTCTTCACCGACGGGGACATCGTGTCCTTGAACCCTGAGTTCGGCATCTTCTTGACCATGGTAGGTGTACTTATTACGGCCACTCGCAGTGCTCCATTACGGCCACTCCATTGTAGGCTCTCTGTACGTCGGCTTTGTCATTATTCACGTTATTCAATAGTATTCTTAGTAGTATATCGGAATAACGACTTCATCGATGATAATACGATTCGCATATATACTACTTTAATCCTTACGCCTATATTCTTATATTATACATCATTCTTAGTGATCGTTGTCAAGCACATCTCTGTGCCCTTATTAATGCTTACCTTCGCGCACCCGTCCATGCCACCATTAACACCCTTATGTCATACATTCACATACCTCGTATCGACATGCCCCCACACTCACGCCCCCCCCACCCCCATAGAACCCCGGATACGCCGGTAGACAGGAGCTACCCGAAAATCTGAAGATTAACTTCCGAACCGTAGCTATGATGGTACCAGACAGGGGTATCATCATCAGGGTAAAGCTTGCCGCCTGCGGGTTCCAACAGAATGTAGTCCTCGCTAAGAAGTTCTTCACTCTGTACAAGCTCTGCGAAGAACAGCTCAGCAAACAGGTTTGACCTTGCAGTGACCTTGCCACCATCGCTGCTAACATCACAATAGTGGTGATAGAGGTGGTAACAGCCGTGTTGTTACGCATGTATGAGTATTAATTACCAAATACTTATACGATATTACTTTAGTTTTGTAAATAATATATAATATTAAATTAAACTTAATAAATAATATTCTACCTCTAAGGAGAATATTACAGTGTAGTTATTTATATATTAATATCAAATAAATATAATATTACATAAATATATAATAATATATATATATATATATATATATAATGATACTGTTATTGTATAATAGGATGAAGTAAATGTGTGTGGAGGTTATAGAATATAATTTCTGACTGCATATAAGAGTATTGTTTTTATAACAGGAAACTTTATCAGATTAACTGATAGACACTCTTGTCCATTGTTGTCCATTGGACAGTCTACTTAGACAGTCCATTTGGCAGTCTGTTGATACTTTACGTAGATAGAATGACCACTGTCAATCCATCTGTCAACTTTCCGTGGTATAAGAATTACATGTTAAGATAGTTATATTTATTGAATTCCGTAGTATAATTTTATATATATTAATGGATTTATTAAACATTCTACTCTGGTATGCCGTTAATAGAATGTATCTCAAATGATATCGTGAATACCCTATCTAACCCGCTGAACCACCCCCGCCCCACAGGTGCATTATGATTTCGGTCTGCGTAACATCCTATCCGTACTGAGAACCCTCGGCTCGGCTAAGAGACAGAAACCCGAAGACGGGGAACCTACCACAGTGATGCGTGTCCTTAGGGACATGAACCTCTCTAAACTAGTCGACGACGACGAACCTCTGTTCATGTCCTTGATTGACGATCTGTTCCCGGGCATGGTGCTCGATAAGGCTGGCTACCCCGAAATGGAGGCTGCCATCGAACATCAGGTGTGTGTAGTAGGGGCCTGGGAAGGCGGGGGGGAGTAGGTCTCGCATTACTAGGTGGTGGGTGTCGAGTCAAGTTCGGCTATCCAACATTGCCTATCAGTTTCCCTATTTGCTGATCCTCAATTAGCGTTAGCGATTATCTACTCTTACGCGATCCATTTGCGATTCGGATTATTTTGAATTTATATATCTAGATTTGTATTACGATCACGATCTCTGAGTTAACAAGATCCTCACCGATCACATGATCATGTTGAGGATTGCACAGTGGCGCCCCCCCCCATCACTATTCACACTGCTCACACTGCTAGTTCATGTTCCTCGATAATACCTGCCTAATGTGAATACAATGCACAACTTGACCTTGAGAATATGATAGCCATCACTCACCCGCATTCATTACTATTGTACTACGATGTCTTATTAGATATATCTGATAATAAATATTTGTAATAATATTACTATAATTATTATTCTGAATAATATGTTCAATGTAATCATATTTACATTAATGTCTTAGAAATACAATAATACAATAACAAATTAATTAATTAAATAAATAAAATACATATAATGTATACCAATGCATATAATTTTATATATATATATATAAATATTTATATGCATTTAATAATTGTATTCATTAATGATTATTTATACATAGGTGTCTGAATTTGGTCTGGTAGTACATGCTCCGTGGATATTAAAACTAATCCAACTGTACGAAACACAAAATGTCCGTCACGGTATGATGACCTTGGGACCGGCTGGCTCGGGCAAGACTAAATGCATTCACATCCTGATGAAGGTCACCAATCAATCTTCACATTCATCACTAGATTATATAATACATAATAGTGTATTAAAGTCTATAACGTTGTGTGACACTGAAATCCATTAATGCTATATTTTACTTTATACAAATAAATACGCATAGCACTAAAAACAGAATCACACATAACACCACACATAGCATCACACATAGCATCACACACATCACTAATTAGGATCAAGAATAGAACTATGCGTAGCACTACACTTTGCATTACACATAGAATTATATACAGTACCATATATAGAACACTACTAACGCTACACACCACACATCACCACACACCACACACCACACCCACACCACACACCACACACAGGCTATGTCAGATTGTGGCCGCCCCCACAAAGAACTCCGAATGAACCCCAAGGCTATTACAGCCCCTCAGATGTTCGGCAGACTAGATGTAGCCACTAATGATTGGACGGACGGCATCTTCAGTACCCTCTGGAGACGTACGCACAAAACTAAGAAGGTACCCACACACACATACCCACACACTACTCACGATAGCACACATATATTTAAACCCACATCATAAGCCCCACTAACCCCCACTATAAGCCCCAATCAAACCCTTTATAAGCCCCACTATCCCACACTGTAAGCCCCACTAACCCCCACTATAAGCCCCATTCAAACCCTCTATAAGTGCCACTAACCCCCACTATAAGCCCCATTCAAACCCTCTATAAGCCCCACTAACCCCCACTATAAGCCCCATTCAAACCCTCTATAAGCCCCACTAACCCACACTGTAAGCCCCACTAACCCCCATTATAAGCCCCATTCAAACCCTCTATAAGCCCCACTAACCCCCACTATAAGCCCCATTCAAACCCTTTATAAGCCCCACTAACCCTCTATAAGCCCCACTAACCCGCACTGTACGCCACACTACCCCACTATAATCCCCACTCAACCCCGCTCTAGGGAGATCACATTTGGCTAGTGCTCGATGGTCCCGTAGATGCTATCTGGATTGAGAACTTGAACTCTGTCCTCGATGACAACAAAACTTTGACCCTTGCTAACGGCGACAGAATAACCATGGCTCCCAACTGTAAGATTATCTTTGAAGTTAGTCGACGCTAACTTCAATAATATTATCCTTAGTTATAGCGTTGCTAAATAGCATAATTAATAACTATACTATTATTTAGTTTTAAGGCGTCCTAACTCATAAATTATTTTGAATTGTAAATACAGTTATTCCAATTTACATTCATCAAGTTTATCCGTATAAAATTAAACGAATGCTTCATAATAACGAAGTCTATGCCTTAATATGCCTCCTTAATGAGGGGGTAATTTGCGTGCGCACAACACTCTCCCCTACCCTACCCTACTCTACTTCACCCCCCACCCCCAGGTACACAACATAGATAACGCCTCGCCAGCCACTGTGTCGCGTAACGGTATGGTGTTCATGTCGAGTAGTATCATGGACTGGGACCCCATACTACGGGGCTGGCTGTTGAGCAGACCTCCCGCCCAATCCGATATCATCTTCTCGATGTTCAGTGAGATCTGGGTCGACCTCTACAACTGCGTGACCTTGACTCTTACGCCCAAGATGGAGGTTCGCCTCTAACTATATAATTACATCCGTTGCGAATTTTGAACTCTTTTATTCTATAATGACTTTTAATAATAATAATAATTATTAAAACTTTTAATCACAATTAGTTATATTTTTAAATATTCGCCATTAATATTACTTTTAACAGGAAAAAGATGAATAACAAATAAAATATTAACAATATATTAATATCAATACTAAATGTAGAATAATACAATTATAATCGTTCACCGGCGTAAGTTACATTTTATCAATTTCGATTTCATCTGATAAATAAACTATGTATTCGACTCTAAGGAAATTGTAATTGAGAAATAACTAAGTTATTATCAAAATTATAACTTAATTAATTAACAATATTTCATACATATAATAATTTAATAATGCATATACTTTACTATATTAATTAACATAACAAACTATATAATTAAGTGAATTGAATAAATCAATACTTGATGAAACCGATACACAGATCCTAGAATGCATGTACGTGCGGCAGGCTGTCGACCTATTGGAAGGCCTTATCCCTGCCGCAGAAGACGGTAAAGACATTCAGGCCTCTCACCTCGAGAAGATCATCATATTCGCGGTGATGTGGAGCGTTGGCAGTCTGCTGGAACTAGACGATCGTAGGAAAGTTAGCTCACATAGGTGTCACCGCTAGTGTTGAATAAAAGAAAGTAGATATATTTGTCACTCTCTATTCTACACATTATCGGTGTCACTAAAAGTGTCAGTATCGGTGTAACTAATGGTATCAGTATCGGTGTCACCAATGGTGTCAGTATCGATGTCACTAATGGTGTCCGTACCTGTGTCACTAATGATGTCAGTATCGGTGTCACGGATGGTGTCATTATATGTGTCACTAATGGTGTCAGTATCAGTGTCACTAATGATGTCAGTATAGGTGTCACTATAACATTGTTGACAACACTACATTGTTATGGTGTAGATGTTTAGTACAAAGTAGTTATTACTGATGAGAGCTCTTCACCACTACTACCGGTATCGCTACTGGTACATTAGACATCGCTTACTTATCAGAATTTCATTGCCCTTACCACCGTACCCATCCCGATAGAGAAGTTACTACTCTGTCATAATATATTCTATATGAAGTATAGTAAATTTACAGCGATGTTTTCTGATACCTTTATCACTAGTAGACACGAGTTACCTATCTCCATTAGGTAATGCCGGTATAATGCATAGTTAGATACAAGGGCAGTTAGTTTTCTTGTACGATTCACTATTTAATTAACAGAATATATACAGAAAGGTATAACAAATGTTATCAATATATATATATATATATATATATATGTATAATGATTAAATTATTATTTAATATTTAATATTAATGAGTTATTACCAATTTTTAACTGGAATATTACTCACTTCATTGCCTATTGATGTAGAAACATACACAAACAGTTTGTGGTGTGTGTTTGTTATACATGTGTGTTTGCATTCACACGCATACATTCATATATAGAGACATAGATACATATAAATAAATACACTCTTTCATATACACATACAAACTCATACATATACATACATACACTTACACACTGGTATAAACACATACACACGCAAACATACACCTACACAAACAATCAATTGTACCATAAACGATCGCGTGTGTAACACATGTGACCTATACACACACATATTATATATATATAATGTATACATTCGCTATTTTTATCTATATGTGATATATATTGTTAGATCCACATTATAGAATTATAATTATTAATGATGTGCTTAAAATAAATACTTAAACAACAACAACAACAACAACGCACAGTTGGAGAATGCGATGAGAGAACACGCCAGCAAGCTTCCGTTACCGGATTGCAACGGAGACGAGACTATCTACGAATATGTTGTGAACGAGGCGGGCAACTGGGAACATTGGGACAAGAGGGTTAGCAGCATCATCGTCGTAACCGTGGTAACCACCTGTCCTGAGGTGTCGTTATCTAGGTCACTGTTTGTAGTCTATTTCACACTATGTAGTCACTTAATTCGTAATTCATTTCACATATAATTAATGTTGGTATTTTATAATATATTATTTTTTCGTATATCATATTTATTATGTAATTAAACTTGATGTGAATGATTTTGTATTCTTTATAAAATACACTCCATGAATAGTATTACTATGATAATATATATACTTCGTACTATATAGTAATATATATAAGATATCTTTTTTAAATTTAGATTTTAAATAAATAAATATGCTTTTATATTATGTTTATATTTTATCTATATATATATTATTGAAATATTTATATTAGTAATTTATATAATTTAGAAAAAAAATGTAATCCCATATTCAAAATTGATAATTTGAAAGGAATTATTTTCATTCTAAAGAGATAATTGAGGCAAATAATATAATGGTTTGTCGCCAATATGCACCATTATCGGAAATATTTGTATTTTTAATAGTTTATAATTATATGTTATATTATTATATCGATGAATTTGGTAGATTTGAATGATTTGAATGATGTGAAATAGAAAAATGTGATTAAATACACACAGTAAAAGTTGAGATTATAAAAATACGCAATATAGTACAAATTTCAAGTTTAAGATATGATTTACGAGTATCAGTGAATACCTGATACACGTCGACAAGTCAGCATATCACATATGTTTATGTCATGAACGATCTAGCTATGATATTTACTTTTCTTCTCTATATATTTCTACATAACTAAACTATCTTACGTTATACCCCCCCGCACGCGTTAACCCTACTCGTTCAGGTACCTTCGTACATCTACCCGTCGGACTGTATTCCCGACTACCTGGCTATCCTGGTGCCCAACGTTGACAACACCAGAACAGACTTCCTCATCGAGCTGATCTCCAAACAAGGGAAGGCCATTCTACTCATCGGGGAACAGGCTAGTATTACTATGAGGGTATCCGGCCTACCGGTATAAGGTAGGCCCTATAACCTACCGCACCCCTATACGTGATGAGGGTAGAGCCATACGATTATAAGTGAAAACTTCATCTAAGTTCCTGGATGGGAAGTACTCCACCAAATAACAATAACAATACACTCGCCTATTACCCGTTATCTGATACCATCACCGTCACTAGGGTACTGCTAAGACTGTCATGATTCAGGGCTACTGCAACAAGTTTGATCCTGAACTACAGATACTGAAGAGCTTTAACTTCTCGAGTGCTTCCACCCCGCTGATGTTCCAGGTTCTTACGCTTATACTGTATCTATTGATTACTTGTACTACTTGTACTACATCTATTGTTTACTTGTACTACTTGTACTACATCTATTGTTTACTTGTACTACTTGTACTGTATCTATTGATTACTTGTACTACTTGTACTACATCTATTGTTTACTTGTACTACTTGTACTACATCTATTGTTTACTTGTACTACTTGTACTGTATCTATTGATTACTTGTACTACTTGTACTACATCTATTGTTTACTTGTACTACTTGTACTACATCTATTGTTTACTTGTACTACTTGTACTGTATCTATTGATTACTTGTACTACTTGTACTGTATCTATTGATTACTTGTACTACTTGTACTACATCTATTGTTTACTTGTACTACTTGTACTACATCTATTGTTTACTTGTACTACTTGTACTGTATCTATTGATTACTTGTACTACTTGTACAGCATCTATTATTGTCTCACTATAAGAATTTTATAATTAAATTATTGTTAAAATAAAATCATAATCATCTGTATCCGCATAGTTTTATATACGTATTCGTATTCATTGATGCGGTATAATTATATTTTAATGAATCATCTGATATGTATTTCTATTTGATAAGTGTATTTGATCGAATACACCATCATATATATTATACAAATATATATTTTTATTCTTAACACTTAATATGTATTTGTATGAAATTCTTTTTGAAAAAATTATTTTTATATTTGATAACGATAATAGATACTATTTCTAATTCTTATGTACAATATATATATATATATATATATATATATATATATATATATATATATATATATATATATATATATATATATAAGTACATACTTATATAAATTTACACATGTATATGTTTATCAGTATGCATTAAAAACCATATGCAAATATATATAGAACTGTTTATTGACTTAGAAAATGATGGTCATTTGTAATTGTCATTAAATAATATTTAAGTGGTGATACAAATAATTCATAAACTGGAATATATGATAATATGTAATATGTAATAAATAGTCAAAAATTAAAATAATAAATTAGTAATTAGTTAATAATAATAAATATAATCTTTTTTAATTAGTATTACAAGATTTGATATGATTTATGATTGATATAATTGATGACAGAGAACATTAGAGAGTTACGTTGACAAAAGAATGGGAACCACGTATGGACCTCCAGCAGGTAAAAAGATGTCAGTGTTTATTGATGACATCAACATGCCTATGATTAATGAATGGGGAGATCAGGTTTGTTACTAGGTGGCGATACCATACTACATCACTAGGTGACGACACCATACTACATCACTCTCACAAGTAGATGTTATTTAACTTGATATCATATTCTATATATTTAATGATTATTTTATTAATATAATCAAAAATTACTTAATTATATTTCATATTATCTCATAATTAGTAAAATCTATTATTATCTCAGTATATTTATTTACATTAATACATTATTTTGTATAAAATATGTTATTTCTATAGTACTATGTACTAGTAAGATCTACTACACTCTATCAAATTGTATGATCACACACAGAAATTGATACAAGTTCGCATTGTAATATCATTATTAACATATATATTACCTAGATAATTGTACATAAACACACTCGAATACCATAACCTTTATAACCACACATGACCTCTACGACCTTCACGCGCAGGTGACCAACGAGATCACGCGTCAGATGATGGAACTGCACGGTTTCTTTAACCTCGAGAAACCGGGCGAGTTCACCAGTATCGTGGACATCACGTTGATGGGGGCGATGATTCACCCCGGCGGGGGGCGTAACGACATACCCCAGCGCCTCAAGCGACAGTTTAACATCTTCAACTGCACGATACCCGCGGGCGCCTCCATTGATAAGATCTTCTCCAACATCGGCAACGGGTACTTCATTCCCGTTAGTACGAATAGAGCCGGTCTCTCTCCTGCGGGGAGGATTCGGGGCCAGTTATCTGAGATAATACATTGAACGAGGAAAATCTTAGTGTAATATTTAACACAAAGGAGATAGCTAATGATTTTCCTAGTATAGTCATAACATAAGTTATTTTCTCAGAATATCTGCCCCCTGGTTCCAAATCACTTTTCACTTTTCACAAGTTTAACCCCCTTGACATATAGATATATGCATTTTATAATATTTCGCATTACAAATAACAATACTATTAGCATAATAATACTATTAGTATAGCATAATAATACTCTTAGTATAGGATAATAATACTGTTAGTATAGGATAATAATACTATTAGTATAGCATAATAATACTATTAGTATAGAATAATAATACTATAAGTATAGCATAATAATACTATTAGTATAGCATAATAATACTCTTAGTATAGCATAATAATACTCTTAGTATAGCATAATAATACTCTTAGTATAGCATAATAATACTCTTAGTATAGCATAATAATACTATTAGTATAGCATAATAATACTATTAGTATAGCATAATAATACTCTTAGTATAGCATAATAATACTCTTAGTATAGCATAATAATACTATTAGTATAGTATAATAATACTCTTAGTATAGCATAATAATACTAGTAGCAGTTTGGTACATTAATAATATTATCATACATTATTGTATGCGATTAACTGATAACAAGATATGCGACAATAAAAACAACTACTGAACAAAGTACATCATAATAATAATATTTATTTAATGTAATCACATATATATATTTAATACAATACAAATTGACTCATCATAAAGTCATAGACTTGTACATGTTATAAATAACTGACGGTGGCCCAGGATAATACGATACAAATAGTAACATGTTTACTTTTCTTGTGTTCAACATAATACTTGATGATCAGGAACGAGGCTTCACTGAAGAGATAGGGGAGATCATCACCCTGCTAGTGCCTACTACTAGGAAACTGTGGATGAAAGTGAAGAACAAGATGCTGCCCACTCCCACTAAGTTCCACTATGTGTTCAATCTTAGGGATCTCAGTAGAATCTGGCAGGTTAGACCCCACTGTAAAGGTATATTAGTGTGGCAGGTTAGACCCCTCTGTAAGGGTATATTAGTGTGGCAGGTTACACCCCTCTTAAGGGTATATTAGTGTGGCAGGTTACACCCCTCTTAAGGGTATATTAGTGTGGCAGGTTAGACCCCTCTGTAAGGGTATATTAGTGTGGCAGGTTACACCCCTCTTAAGGGTATATTAGTGTGGCAGGTTAGACCCCTCTGTAAGGGTATATTAGTGTGGCAGGTTAGACCCCTCTGTAAGGGTATATTAGTGTGGCAGGTTACATCCCGTTGTAAGGGTATATTAGTGTGGCAGGTTACACCCCACTGTAAGGGTATATTAGTGTGGCAGGTTACACCCCACTGTAAGGGTATATTAGTGTGGCAGGTTAGACCTAGTTGTAAGGGTATATTAGTGTGGCAGGTTACACCCCTCTGTAAGGGTATATTAGTGTGGCAGGTTACACCCCACTGTAAGGGTATATTAGTGTGGCAGGTTACATCCCGTTGTAAGGGTATATTAGTGTGGCAGGTTACACCCCACTGTAAGGGTATATTAGTGTGGCAGGTTACACCCCTCTGTAAGGGTATATTAGTGTGGCAGGTTACACCCCCCACTGTAAGGGTATATTAGTGTGGCAGGTTACACCCCGCTGTAAGGGTATATTAGTGTGGCAGGTTACATCCCGTTGTAAGGGTATATTAGTGTGGCAGGTTAGACCCCTCTGTAAGGGTATATTAGTGTGGCAGGTTACACCCCCCACTGTAAGGGTATATTAGTGTGGCAGGTTACACCCCCCGCTTAAGGGTATATTAGTGTAGCAGGTTAGACCCCTCGCTTAAGGGTATATTAGTGTGGCAGGTTACACCCCTCTGTAAGGGTATATTAGTGTGGCAGGTTACACCCCTCTGTAAGGGTATATTAGTGTGGCAGGTTAGACCCCCCGCTTAAGGGTATATTAGTGTGGCAGGTTACACCCCACTGTAAGGGTATATTAGTGTGGCAGGTTACATCCCGTTGTAAGGGTATATTAGTGTGGCAGGTTAGACCCCCCGCTTAAGGGTATATTAGTGTGGCAGGTTACACCCCTCTTAAGGGTATATTAGTGTGGCAGGTTACACCCCACTGTAAGGGTATATTAGTGTGGCAGGTTAGACCTAGTTATAAGGGTATATTAGTGTGGCAGGTTACACCCCTCTGTAAGGGTATATTAGTGTGGCAGGTTACACCCCGTTGTAAGGGTATATTAGTGTGGCAGAATATTCATCAGACATACTTCCCTCTTCTACAAAGTGTTAATACCATATTCTCTCATTTATTCATGTTATAATTTATTTTATTATATAGATAATTTATGATATAGTAAGGTATTATTTATTATAGTCTATCAAAAGTTCTAATATTTCCTCTTTATATTGTTGAAATATACACATTTACTCTAAGAATGTCGAATTAATCAATTAAGTGAAAGCACTACAGCGCAACTATACCTATGCTATGATCACATTAATTAACACACGAATCTACCATTACGTTTGATCTTATTAATAAGATCGTATGACTTGTATGACATCTATTTGATACTCTATTGATATCCACTACAAATCTCCACTATAGTGTAATGTATCAGCGGAAACGATATGCTATTTTTATCACAGCATGACTCTCCTGACTACCTAGCATCACTACTCACTCTTAATCACCAATCAGTAACACTTATGCTCTTCCAATACGTTCCTACTTCAGCTAACTCCTAAACAAACTTAAATTTAACTAACACTCGTGCGATATTCCACCACTACCCTCGCAATATCATCCCTACAACAATACCTATGACTCCATCAACTACTAATTTCAAGAAAACTACTGAAAATATATGTATTCAATTTAAAACTTCACCATATACATGGACGGCCTATCGCTTGCTAAGCACATTTTACAGTCCTAATACCGAACAATGTAAAATATAAATGTAAATGTATATCGACGGTTCAAAGAGTTTATTAATTAATTCACGGTTACTTTTATTATCGATACGTCGTCATTATAATGGACAATTATTTTAATTCTACGATATAATTATTCCGACCTAAACGTAAACGTGATCGCATGACCCCCACATCGCATCACATAACGCCCCTCCCTTCCCCCCGCCCCCCACATCACTTAACCCCACCCCGCCCCCCCCATAGGGTATGCTAACGGGCACCGCTAACGTAGTGAACAGCACCGCCATGGTGATGGACCTCTGGAAACACGAAGCCACCCGCGTCATAGCTGATCGCTTCACGATGATCGAGGACAAGGAGTGGTTCGACAAGGCGCTCCGTATCGTCGTGGAGGACGAGTGTGGCTCAGCCCTCGCCGCCAGTATGCAGGACGAACCGTTCTTTGTGGACTTCCTGCGCGAGGCACCCGAGATTACTGGTTAGCCGCCACCCCCCCCCCCCCGTGATGTGTGTGTAGGTGGCAACCGGTATAGTCCGCTCAGATGCTAATTATACGTGTATTACGATACCCCTACAACTTTGATCTAATACCCCTACTACTCTTTTAGTAAGAGCTAGATAATACTCTTATCTAGTCACTCTTATCTAAGAACCAGTATCTCGCTGTGCGTTATGTTTATATATATAGGTGGTCTTAAGCTGCTTTCACACCATAAAATACAGCCCTATATCGGCCCACTTTAAAATCACTCATTTGAAATAGCTGATGTCCGGCTATAAAAATCAGGCAGATATCGAGTTGTTCTTTTGGTGTGAAAGCAGCTGGAATAGTCCGTCTCAGATGCTTTATAATAATACCCGTATTACATTATATCCCTACTACTATTATATAATATGTATACACCACTCTAATCTAACACCTATACTACTCTTATCTATTAACGCTTTGTTCTATCATTAGCGATCCTCAACACACGTAAGTATCATTCAATATTGTTTCTTATGCCTTTATTATGCGTTTCTTATGCCTTTATTAGTTTGGTATTCCCACAACACGAATTGCCCAATCATCGATCGTTACCAGTAGTATTACAGTAGTAGTACGATGAACAATAGTAGTATAGTGTATGTAGTACTAGCCGTACAACGTGCTAACTCGGTTACACTATCACTACCGTAATCACCTTATTAGGAGATGAACCCGAAGACGCAAATCTGGACGCGCCTAAAATCTACGAGCCTATCGATTCCCTTGAACAATTGGGCGAAAAACTCAAGGCTTATCAGGAGTTATATAATGAAGCTACTCGAAGCGGTAAAATGGATTTGGTATTCTTTAAGGTTTACATCTGTTTTAATGATTATAATCGAGTCTTCAAACTATTCATCTATTGATTGCATAACGAATGAAATATTCATTACTGCGTATAATTTATATTATTACGATTATTTTAGATCTTATATTTAACATATACAATATAAAATGTGTTCGTGTAGAATTGTCTACACTATTAAGTATAATAGCTTTCAAATAATACTTTATAAAATATCAATAAGTAAAATGTGTCGTTCACCAAACCCTTAAATCTTATTTAGTAGATATCAACATATTTAATATATATTGCACATTTTCTATACTTATGTTTGTACTGGTCAACATGCTAGACTCACTCGGAGAATAGTCTAGTATCGTGATCCCAACATTAGCTTATCACCAGTAACAATGATGCTAAGGTGATGTCATACGATCACTAGGACGCGATGACAAACCTGGTGAAGATATCCCGAGTGATAAGGACATCTAAAGGACACTCTCTACTGGTGGGGGTCGGGGGGTCGGGTAAGCAATCGCTAACTCGGCTGGCCTCCTACATCGCCGGCTACTCATCCTTCCAGATCACCCTTACTAGGTTACTAGAACATCACAACCGTGCATGGTATAACTACGGTTACATTCCTATTGTCCATATTTACTACTGTTAAACTCTATATGTATATGTCTTATATATATATATATATAAATATTGGGTAATCTAAAATCATGTCTTAACATTGTAAAATCACTCTTATTATACATCACCCTTGCAAACTACCTTTACACCCCCTCCCTCATTACCTGTGTGTTTTATTTGGTTAAGGTGTCAGATATACAGGTAGTAGGGTGTGGGTTTAAACCCCGTCCTGACCTATAAAATAGGTCTTAAATAATATTTAGAAGTGATTTTACATAATTTTGTATGAACGACTTCGATTGGACTTAAAGCCATAGGGTTATAAGTGAAAACTTCATCTTGGATGGGATGAAAGGACTCCACCACAATAAAACAATAACATCACCACCATTACATCTCCCTACAATATGAAACCTATTACTCCCCATTATACCTCACCACCACCCCACTCCCAGATCCTACAACATCGGTAACCTAATGGATGACCTGAAGTACCTGTACCGTACGGCAGGGGGCGACGGTAAGGGCATCACGTTCCTATTCACGGACAACGAGATCAAAGACGAAGCTTTCCTCGAGTACATGAATAACTTGCTGTCTTCCGGCGAGATCTCTAACCTATTCCCTCGGGATGAAATGGACGAGATCCTTCAGGAGCTGATCGGCGTGATGAAGAAGGAGTTCCCCCGTCGTACGCCCACCAATGAGAACCTCTACAACTACTACATGGATCGCGTTAAGGATAATCTTCACGTGGCATTATGTTTCTCACCGGTTAGTGGTGGTGGTGATGGTAGTGGTGGTGATAGTAGTGGTAGTGATGGTGGTGATGGTTGTGATAGTGGTTGTGCTAGGTGTTGGGTTTTATACTAATTAGATGTGTAGTAGTCTGTAATGTCCGTATGCTTATCACAAGTATGTAGCTATAGTTCTTGTATGTAACTATTCGTAATGAATTACAGCATGACTTGTGTGTTGGTTGAGGTGAGTTATCTATAGTACACTATAGGCATGCTTGTGATGATAACACTGTGCACGCCTGTCTCTGCAATTGTAGCGTAGAAGTATACCGAACAATGTTACCAGTGTACTGTTTGGGCGATGATGTACTATGTACCGAGTACATGATAATGTTCAGTCGTACTTATTCACTTTTCAGACACGTCTTTACATTATTATCAATATATTACTTCGATTTTTCCCATTAGCAATTATTTACAAAAATATCGTAAATATGTTATATAATATATATAATATAAATATATATATATATATATATATATATATATATATATATATGTATATATATATATATATATATATTATATATCATATAATATAAATATATATATATATATATATATATATATATATATATATATATGTATATATATATATATATATATATATTATATATCATGTTTATAAAAAATGTTGTTAATTATATTATTTTGTCACTTAAATTATATATATACACAGATATATACACACACATATATACATGCATACGATTAACATTAATATGATTAACATGCATACGATTAACACGTATTACTTGACCCGAAGGTTGGAGAGAAGTTCCGCAACCGTTCGTTAAAGTTCCCTGCCCTCATCACTGGCTGCACGATGAACTGGTTCCAACGGTGGCCCAAGGACGCTCTGGTCGCCGTATCTAACCACTTCCTGTCTAGTTATGACCTCGTGTGTACGCCCGCGGTCAAGCAGGCCGTCGTCAACACCATGGGACTCTTCCAGGTTAGCGTTGACGTTTGGGTTTAGTTACGCTGGCTGAACCTGACAACTCGGGTTGGGTGTTCTCTCGATAAACGTTAACGATTTTTCTAAATTACCTCAAATCTGATAATATTAATAGTGTAACTGCGATAGTAAGTATTCTTTGAGTTTCTTAATTTTGTATAATTTCGTTTCTCTATAAGTCATATAATATTGGGTAAGGATATATTAAATAATACTTTTTGTACTATTTTATTTAGTAAATTGATATCATATTTTACGAATAATTCGTCATAAATTCTATATTAAATATGCTTGTAGTGACACCTATACTGCCATACCATAACTATAGTATACGGTGACTACATCTATTATTGAATCTTTCACCTATAGTAGCTCCCCCTATACTTCATTAACCCCTACCAAACATATACACACGACATAATGACAAGACTAGTAGTATAGTATCCTTAGTATAAGCTAAATATAGCTTCTGGGTATCCCTCCGATTATTATAGCCAATATTCGGTAAATAAATTCATTCATTCATTCAAGACAGTGTATCTAGTACTTCCACCTGTAGTATCACCCAATATAACACATTAACCCATCCACCAATGTACATTAGGACATGATAGCCTAACTGTGATAAAATACTCCCAGCACTAGTAGCTCCCTCTATAACTCACTAACACCCCCATTCTGCACTAGTAACTCCACCTATAACTCACTAACCCCCCCATTCTGTACTAGTAACTCCCCCTATACCTGCTAACCCCGCCCCCTACAGGACATGGTAGCCGAGCTCTGCATAGAGTACTTCCAGCGGTAGTAGCTCCCCCTATAACTGCTAACCCCCCCCCCCATCCAGTACTAGTAGCTCCCCCTATACCCCCTAACCCCGCCCCCTACAGGACATGGTAGCCGAGCTATGTATCGAATACTTCCAGCGATACAGACGGCAGACTCACGTTACGCCCAAGTCTTACCTCAGCTTTATCGCCGGCTACAAGCTTATCTACGGCAAGAAGCTCGGAGAGATCGGGCTACTAGCCGAACGTATGAACACCGGCCTCAAGAAGCTGGTCGAAGCCACCGAGAGCGTGAACGTTCTGTCTAAAGAGCTCGAGGTCAAGGAGAAGGAGCTCGCCATCGCCTCCAAGAAAACAGATCTGGTAATAAGATGAATGTGACATTTAATATATATTTGAATATTTTTTTTAATAAATATAAATAATATATATATATATATATATATTTAGTGATGTAAATGAACATAATTATAAAGTACCGGAACAATCTCAACTACAATTTAGAATGTTTATAAAGTCTCACTATATTTTCAAAACGTACAAGTCTCAGATTGCGTTGTATTAAACACGTCTCTGATCTTGTCTAATAAACAAAATATAAGATCGTATCATTAAAAGATCATACCATTTACAGCATGTAATATATATATATATATATGTGTTATAAATGAAATTCTTAATTTGACACCGCATTCGAACAGGTACTGGCTGAAGTAACTGTCAGTGCTCAAGCAGCAGAGAAGGTCAAAGCTCAAGTTCAAAAGGTCAAGGATAAAGCACAGAAGATTGTCGACGAAATTGGAGTATGTATTTCATTATATCACATTAGTTAAATTTAAAGTATATTATTTTATTGTAAAGATATTGTTATAAAATTTGTTGACTGATTATTTTGTATTATTTATTATTTGATTCTATTGGAAAAATTGGAGTATCGGATTCTAGTTATGTTATTAGTAATTAAAATTTAATTTATAAATAATGTAATTACATTTGGAAACTATTTTCTTAAATGAAATAAATTCAATATATAAATAGTATATAAATATGTTAATCTAAAATATAATAAATGATATATATATATATATATATATATAAAATTAGTATATAAATTATCTATAACAACAGTAATCTAAAATATAAGGTGTTTGATACGAGAACAACAAGTTTTATAATCGGTGTTAACTGAATTCTATTCATTATCAAATATTACCTTACTATATACATATATATATATATATATATATATATATACGAGTACCTATACACTTTGATTACCACACAGGCCGCCAAATCTATCGCCATGGGTAAACTAGAAGCGGCTAAGCCCGCCCTTCAAGAAGCCGAGACCGCCCTACAAACCATTAAGCCCGGTCACATCAGCACCGTAAGGAAGCTGGCCAAGCCGCCTCATCTGATCATGCGTATCATGGACTGTGTGCTGTTACTGTTTCAGCGTCACATCGACGTCATACAGATGGACCCCGATCGTCCGTGCATGAAACCGTCGTGGAGCGAAGCTCTGAAACTTATGAGCGCCGGAACTTTCCTTAACGGGTTGCTCTCGTTTCCCAAGGTCGGTCGTAGTTTGTCGTCGACATGATTCTCTCCTTTTACGAGATTGGTCGTGATTACCTCGCCGAATGGTATGGGTTCTTTTTCCCGAGTATGTTATGGTTATTTGAGATTATCACGAGAGTTGATCTCTTTCCCGCTAGATATTGTATTCCTACTAATTTTTGAACATCTGAATTTCATATTCTTTTATCTTTCCCGATAACTTTATATATATATATATTTTAGTAATTGACTCAATTTATTTCATTTCTCAACTATAACAATTGTTGAATGATAATATCTGGATACTTTTCTCTCGTAATATACTTCTCTCTTCTAACAACTACTAGATGATCTTAAATATATTTACATTTTATCGTTAATATTTCTTGACTATTTTTCTCATATATTCATATGCCTTAATGCCTGAATATATATACGAGAAATTTTACATATAATTATACTGTATGAACTCTTTTCTATAACATTTATAGATGTAAGAGATGTAAGAGTAAGATGTAAGAGTAATAATTTACAAATAAATCACGTACAAATGTCCTGTCACATACAAATGGATAATAATATGAACGCAACGAAGTATATATCAATGTTATATAAGTTATCGTAACGAATGACTAACTTCACCTCACACGCGCGTACAGGATACCATTAATGACGAGACAGTAGAACTGCTAATGCCCTACATGAGGATGGACGACTACAATCTGGAAGGGGCTAAGAAGTCTTGCGGAGATGTAGCTGGTCTTGCCTCGTGGACTAAAGCTATGGTGTCCTTCTTTAGCATCAATAAAGAAGTTCTGCCCCTTAAAGTATGCATCCCCTATCTTCTTTATCACCCCTTCTTTATCTCCCTTATCTATATTATATGTCCTATCTGTCTTATCTATACTATATGCCCTATCTGCCTTATCTTCTATATTGTTCATTAGTTGATATTAACTCATGTTAGTTATCCATATCACATAATTCAATTCTAATCAAATAACGAAGTAGTTACATATGTTAATTCTTTTCATGAAGTCAACTCAACGAGTTATTATTTCACCTTTCATTCATTATAATCATTAATTATTCATTGTATTCAATATGAATTAATTATCACACTCATATAGGTACTTAAAATAAGGGATATTAAGTTAAAAGAAACAGTTTTAAAACTTTGAATACACTATAGTAAATAAGTATAATAATATAATTATATATTAATTATATTAATTACTTAATATAACTATGTAATATACATTCATAGACTTATAATATACATGTATAATGTATAATCTTATACAAATAGTATACATAGTGAAATGGCTATGAAATGGCTATGTATACCTTCATTACTATACTTAGTTGCACTGTGTTTAGTAATGCACCACATTCCCCTATTGTTCAGGCAAATCTAATCGTACACCCGTCACTCACAGGCAAATCTAATCATACAAGAAGCTAAGTTGACGACTGCTAATGCGGATTTGGATGCCGCTCAAGCTCAACTTGACGAGAAACAGAGAGAACTTGACGTTGTGCAAGCTCTTTATGATGAGGCCATGTCTGAAAAACAGGTTAGCCCCCTCTACCCCATACCCGATCACCCTCACCATCTACTTAACCCTCACCCAATCTCTTTACGCATCACCCTATATCCTCTACTTTACCCATCACCCTTTAATCTATTCTTTACCCATCACCTACATCTTTACCTTTAACCTTTATAATCAACAAATTATATATATATATACTAACTCTATGTATATTGTAATATTATACTCCCTGTCTATCCTCTGTACCCTATATAATCTACTAAAAATGTCACTAAATAGACTATATTTAATAGAGGATTTGATTTACTATTTAATAGAGAATAAAGACCACCTAATATTAACCTCTACTATTATCTATTCTAGTATAAATTTATAAAGCCTACGTATATATATATATATATATATATATACATGTATATCACATCATTAAGCCCTACGTATTACTATTCGCCCACTCCTACATCGATTACCCGTGTGACCTTGACATAGTTGACCTATGATTACCATATACACAGAGGCTGATGGACGATGCTGAAGGTTGTCGTAGGAAGATGACGAATGCCTCTGCTCTGATTGGAGGGCTCTCCGGAGAAAGGGTTTGTCTTCGTATACTTCACTAACTTTATACGCAACGCATATGGCATTATTATTATGTTGGTTATTACTATATTGATCTCTATGTAATATTAGTTATTATAATAACTAACTTACCAGTAATAACACTATATCGATCTATATTTAATGTCGGACTATATTGATCTATATTTATTGTTAGTTATTACTATATTGATCTATATTATCATTCTTCATTCAGTTTATATACCCAATATATATCATATATCTGATTATACGATCACGATTAGAAGAACTATGATATATTGTTAGGATAATTATCGTAAACGAATAAATTCAATTACGAATAAAGTTGATTCATTATTTCGTGAATACATTCTTTATTCATGATATGATTTCTATATATAATAACCAATAACCTACAACTATAATGATAGTTAGGCACTGTAGTTAGGTGCTGTATTAATGACTGACCTTGACCTCTAGGTGAGATGGACGTCTTCGAGTAAGGGTTTCCAACAAGAGATCAACCTACTAGTCGGAGACGTGCTGCTGGCTACCGGCTTCCTCTCCTACTCCGGCCCCTTCAACCAAAGCTTCCGCAGCCTCATGCTGCAGAACTGGAAGAAAGAGATGACCATCAATAAGATTCCATTCACTGCGGTTTCTATTTTAAATGATACTAATAATAATGATGATAATTTATTAGAACACATTTTTGATTTGTTTTTATTTTTTTTATATTATATATGTATTTTATTAAACAAAGGGTTTCAAAATAAAATTGAACTTTATCTATTATCGCGCATTGATTTGATTTTTATAATCATTTTTGAACGAAATGTATTTGATTTGATACAAAAAAATAACAATGAGAAAATCTCCTATTTGTGTATCTTTAGATAAAGTTCAACAAAATAAACATAGTTGGTAATCTTTGCGAATACAATTACGAAGATTATATTTAAATATGTATATCATATAATATATGTTATACCTATTTGGCTTACCTCCGTATTTTACTTTATATAACCTACCCAACTAATAATATATCGATGCTATTCGAATATTAATCTTATGTCAAACTATTAATACACACGGATTTATACTTCATATTCATTTAAATATTATCTCACGCGATATAGGAGAAGAATTTAGTGGGCATGTTGGTAGATGGCGCTACCACCTCTGAATGGAACTTGCAGGGTCTGCCCAACGATGAACTGAGTATTCAGAATGGTCTGATCGTAACCAAGGCGTCTAGGTATCCGCTGCTGATTGACCCTCAAGGTCAAGGCAAGGCTTGGATAAAGGAACGTGAGAAGAGCAATGAACTACAGGTATGACTAGACCACTGAACAGAGATGTATAGTACCGACAAACAACTAATATCTACTACTATAGTATACTATAGTACTATAGTACTATATACTACTACTATAGTACTACTATATAATGATTTAAGATATACACTAATAATAATGAACAGCTAACAACTTGATTAGAGAGATATAGTACTAACATCTACTACTAATAATTTAAGATAAATACTAATAATAATGTACACCTTAACCGTGAGATACACTGCTGAAAAATCTAATATGTGCATTATTGATTTCTTTTATTTACACTCAGAATTTTAACCTTATGCAATTGTAGTATCAAGCTTTATGTGTAGATATAAATAAATCAATAATGCACACATTTGATTATTAATATAAGACTATAAATAAATGAATTAATCTGTATAAATTCACCTTTTATTTGAATTAATTTCACGATATGTAATTGTATTACATACAAATTAATTAACGAGTAATTAAATTATGTTATGAAAATCTTTAATAATTTATGATTAATTAAAAAATATGCATTGAAAAAATATCATTGTATTACTATCATCAATAACTGATTAATTATAATAAAAAGAGTTTTAACGAGTCGTAATACTTTATACAGATTACGTCTCTGAATCACAAGTACTTCCGTTCCCATCTGGAGGACGCGCTGTCCTTGGGACGACCTCTACTCATAGAGGATGTTGGGGAAGAACTTGATCCCGCTATAGATAATGTCCTCGAGAAGAATTTCATAAAGTCTGGCCGATCTCTCAAGGTAATGCGCTATAAACGCGTATGCACACCGTTAGGTGTTGTGTATTGTTATGTACGAATATCTACTGTAAATGTGTACTTATATTAAATGTAATTAATTTTGAATATGTATATATATCGTAATGTATGTATTTTATATAACCAAACATATATATATATATATAATGAAAATAATTGTAGATATTCAATTTTATAATATATAACTTAATAGTTAACGATTAGTTTTTAACCAAAAATAGATGTACATCGAACCTATAACATACCCCTGAGCCCTGAAATATCCCCCTCTCCCCGCCCCCCCTAAGGTAAAAGTAGGTGACAAAGAAGTGGACGTAATGGACAACTTCCGTATGTACATCACCACGAAGCTGGGTAACCCCGCCTACACCCCCGAAGTGAGCGCCAAGACCTCCATCATCGACTTCACCGTCACCATCAAGGGGCTCGAGGATCAACTGCTCGGTATCGTCATCCTTACCGAGAAGAAGGTTAACGCCTCGCGCGAGTAGGCCGCAAGTTCGAGCCTCGTCGGCCCCATTTAAATGGGTCTTAACATATATTTAGAAGTGATTTTATATACTTGTGTATACGCACCGAGAAGGGAGTAACTCACTAACACTTCTATGTGCATGTTGTCGGTAAGGAAGAAGTGAATACGTGTTTGTAATACCAGGGAGGATATAGTGATACCAATGATTTTATAGATTTATAAACGATATTTAGTTCCGAAAAATTCGATCTGTATAGATGGCGCTGTTTACGTTAAGATAACTCATTAATAGTTTAACGAGTTCGATTAAGGGGTACTTTGAACAACATATTTTACATTTTAATTATTATAAATATTATACGTTTTAAAGATGATTAAGTAAAATAATGTTTGAAAAAATGATGAAACGATTGCTTCATTTGTGAACAAGTTAAATAAGTATACGTAATTGTGTAAGTGTGATACTAATAAGTATGTTACTATAAAAGGTAATGGTGTATGTGATAGGCAATGTCTAAATCTGAAGATATTAATAATATTAATAATAATAAAATTATTAATACTTTTTAGTTAGATGCTGAGATTAAATTTATTTCAATAGTAATGCTAATAGTTGTAGTATACTGATTAAATAAATGTGTATAAGTTGTGCAGCAAAAATAGAATTATAAATATTGTTAATATTATATCAGATGTGATTATTTACTATCGGAAACTCGTTTTGTTATTTAGTTGCATTTTCGGATTCATTACTGAAAGAGAACGTAATGGGTTTCATTAACTGTATTCTAAGTGAGCGGGTTGTGAGTTTTCATTGTAGGTCCCTTATATGTTAGCATATAAAGTTATATTTACATTAATATATATATACTTTATCATATATCTAGGCAATAACAATGATTGATTTCTTAATTGAAAACCCTATAGAAGAAAAAAATATTATACATATTTTTTTTATATACATATATTACAAACCTATAATAAATGAGTTTTATTATAACACATCACACCGATAACGAAATAGGAACTAGAATCCGAAAGAGTGAAACTACTGGAGGAGGTGTCGGCGAACAAGCGCAAGATGCAGGAACTCGAAGATAACCTCCTCTACAGGTTGACCTCTACTCAGGGGTCGCTCGTAGAGGATGAATCACTCATCGAAGTACTCGGCGTCACCAAGGTCACTTCGCAAGAGGTCAACGAGAAGCTGACGATCGCCGCCGAAACCGAGATCCGCATCAACACCGCTCGAGAAGAGTTTCGCCCTGTGGCAACCAGGGGGAGTGTGCTCTACTTTCTCATCGTGGAGATGTCCATCGTAAACATTATGTATCAGACGTCGCTGAAGCAGTTTCTCGGCATATTCGACATCTCGATGGCGAAATCCACCAAGTCGCCGGTCAACTCTAAACGTATTCACAACATCATAGAATACCTGACATTCGAAGCCTTCAAGTATTCGGCCAGAGGGTTAGTACTAGTCATTGTAGTAGTGTTATACTATGTGTAGTGTGCTATGGGTTGGGTTTATTCTTTATACTGAAGTTTCATTTATATTTGAATAAAATTGCATTCACTTTCACACTACTAATCGTGTGTATAGCGAACATTTTGTAATGTTTCCGAAATTATAACCGAGATCATTAATTAGAAATATAAATGAATTGGATAACATTAATGATGACTACTATAACTTCTCCGTATCGTGCAGGTATTACGAGCAAGATAAGTTCTTGTTCACTATTCTGTTGACTTTGAAGATACAAATTCAATCTAAGAATATTCGCAACGATGAATTCCAATGTTTCATAAAGGGTTTATACTATACGCACGCAAGCATACGATATACTATTACCCTTGTACGCAATTATTTAATTAATTTATAATTATAATTATATATATATATATATTTATATATTACTAATATTTATTTTATTTATTTTTATTTTATAAATATATTTATCGTTCTGTTTTTTTTTCGTTTATACTTGTGAGATTGAAAAATATATAATGTATAAATAATAACTTACTCACTTGTACGGTTGTCTCTCTCTCCCGTTATACATATCCTAATAGTCCACTCTCTTTCTCTCTCTCCTATTATATAATATCATAGTAACAAATTCCCATTCTCTTTCGTTCTCCTACAAACTACCATTGCAACCCATCTCTCTCGCGCCCCATTGCTAAGCCGTAGCGTTACCCCATTGCTAAGCCGTAGTGTTATCCTATTGCTAACCCTTAGTGTTACCCCATTGCTAACCCTTAGTGTTACCCATTGCTAAGCCGATGTCTTACCCCCTCACCACTAGGTGGAGCCGCTCTAGATCTGAACGCCGTCGAGCCGAAGCCCAAGAAGTGGATATCCGACATGACGTGGCTAAACCTAGTCGAGCTCTCCAAGCTGGGACAGTTCGCTCAGATACTCGCGCAGGTCACCAGAAACGATAAGGTTTGTCAGTGGTTACGCCATCGCCTGTGTTACCACACACCTACAATGACCTACTATGTACTACATACTACAATGTACGTCGTGCATTAGCTACCCGTAATCGTACAGCGCGTATTATCACTTTTACAGAATACCTTTATACGTATACACGTATGCATACTTTTATAGAAATGATATTTTTAATTCTAAATAAAATATTCGAGTAACCGTATATTTCTTATTTATTTATTTCGAATTATATCGATTAAAACTGTGTAATATTTGTAGTATTCATACATATACATTATACATATACAGTATATACTATACTATCACCAGCACATCTTAATAGAGAATATATGCTATATGGATGTACTACCCTCTAAATAGAGTATAATGATAACACCCTACCCTCTAAATAGGGTATAATGATAACACTCTACCCTCTAAAGAGGGTATAATGTTAACACCCTAACCTCTAAATAGGGTATAATGATAACACCCTACCCTCTAAATAGGGTATAATGATAACACCCTACCCTCTAAATAGGGTATAATGATAACACTCTACCCTCTAAAGAGGGTATAATTTTAACACCCTAACCTCTAAATAGGGTATAATGATAACACCCTAAGCTCTAAAGAGGGTATAATGATAACACCCTACCCTCTAAATAGGGTATAATGATAACACTCTACCCTCTAAATAGGGTATAATGATAACACTCTACCCTCTAAATAGGGTATAATGTTAACACCCTAACCTCTAAATAGGGTATAATGATAACACTCTACCCTCTAAATAGGGTATAATGATAACACTCTACCCTCTAAATAGGGTATAATCATAACACTCTACCCTCTAAATAGGGTATAATGATAACACCCTAACCTCTAAATAGGGTATAATGATAACACTCTACCCTCTAAATAGGGTATAATGATAACACCCTAACCTCTAAATAGGGTATAATGATAACACCCTAACCTCTAAATAGGGTATAATGATAACACTCTAACCTCTAAAGAGGGTATAATGATAACACCCTACCCTCTAAATAGGGTATAATGATAACACCCTACCCTCTAAATAGGGTATAATGATAACACTCTAAGCTCTAAATACCCTACCCTCTAAATAGGGTATAATGTTAACATCCTACCCTCTAAATAGGGTATAATGATAACACCCTCTCCTCTCTGGTACCCAGGCATGGAAAGATTGGTTTGACGAGGATTCGCCCGAGGAGGCAATCATACCCGATGGTTACACGAGCACTCTGGACCTGTTCCATAAGCTGTTGTTGGTGAGGTCTTGGTGCCCAGACAGGGCTATCCCTATGGCTAAACTATACGTGGCATCGGCTATGGGCAAAGAGGTTCAATATCACCTTACGCGTATGTCTAATATTGATCTTACACTACGCGTTCGCGTGTATTTTAATATTTAATGCGAGTATTTCAAATAGTTCATTACATTTTACACCATATTAAGATACGTAAATACGGCGTTCACTAAATAACATATTTATTTAACGTTTTTATTATTATATAAATTATATAAATAAATCAATATTGTTTACCTAGTATTATGCAGTAATTAAAGATACATTTATATATGATATACATATATATATACATATATTAATACATTTTAAATAATATCACAATATTAAAATATATATATTTAAATATGACTGCAAATAAATTAAATGAATGTATGCATAATTTCTATATTATTAATAAAATTATAATATTTTAGATAACAGGGGGCATTACGTGAGTAAATCAATTTATCGATTACTAATACTATTCAGTAACAATATGGATATTGTGTCTTAGCAAAGCTTGTAATAACTAACAATAATATTCTATTTGTCAATCTTTTAAATTAGGCAAATTTTTCATATATATATATATTAATTATTACGCAACTAATTGTGTCAAGCCATGATAACAATACTTCTATTGTTTAAAATGGAGAATTAGTCACTATCCAATGTTCTATAGAATTTCTACAAATGTCCTGATTCCTCTCACCCATATCTATAACCCAAAATCTGCTTACAACCCTGCTTATACCCAGTTATATCACTGTCGTTACCCTACCTATACTTCTGCATATACCCCTCCTCATATCCTTCCATATACCCCTGCATATACCCCGATTATACCCATCCATATACTACTAATATGCCCCTGCAAATATATTCTACCTATACTGCTGCCTATATCCTTCTCGATACCCCTCCCTTTACTCAGCTTCAATACCTCAATACCCCTCCTCTACCCCTATGATATAACCTCCTCCCCCCCACCGCGTTCAGTACGCTGAAGGAGTTATCCTTGACCTTGAGAACATGTGGGTGGAGAGCACGAACAGGTCGCCTATGTCCTGCTTCCTCAGCATGGGTTCCGATCCCACCGATAATATAGAACGTCTCGCAAAGTCTAAAGGAATAAGTTAGCCTACCGCTTGTTTACTATATATTCTTCGATGTTATATTTAAATCTTTAATTTTGATTTTAGAAGCTTATTTTTATATATTTTTATGAGATTTGCATTAATTTATTAATTATTAATGGAAAAGTTAAGAAGATATATTTCAATTATATTTAGAATGAAATGCAGCATAATTTTTAATTAAATTAACATTTATTTATTTACCTATCTTTGTTTACATTTTTTATAAGTATTGTAATTATTATAAACATACTTGATGTAGATATATTATACTCACTAGTTTGAACACAACGAATAAATATATCATCATATTACGTATCGTTTGGTTATCATTGTATGTTGATGATTTCCCAGAGTGCACTGCGATATCCATGGGTCAAGGTCAGGAGATTCACGCCAGGAAGTTGATGAATCAGAGCATGATAGACGGCGCCTGGGTACTTCTGCAGAACTGCCATCTGGGTCTCAACTACATGGATGAATTCCTCGATGTCGTTAGTATACGTGAATAGGTGTACGATGGTTATGTAATCACGATGATGTAACGCTGTTATGTAATGTAACACCGGTGATGTAACATTATTCTACTTATCATTGAGGTATTTATTTGTATTGAGTTATTTAATTTAAAATATCCTATTTCATTAATTTTATTTATTCTTAATGATCTGCAACACAAACTAGGTATTCTTATCCCATGTTCACCCATCATATATATCGTGCGCTGACAATAGAAAAGATTCTTATTCTTATTTCGATACCTATTAGGAGAAACTTTATATACAAATTATATACAATACAAACAAAAATGTTCTAATAAATAATTATTGTTATTTTTGTATATATTTATAGATAAGAATCTTATCATAAGATAAGAATGTCATCATAGATAGATAACGACTCAACTAGATCCCTGACACCCCCCCCCCCTCCAGGTGAACTCCACCGAGACAATACACACTGCTTTCCGTAGTTGGATCACTACGGAACCTCACCCCCAGTTCCCCATCAACCTGCTTCAGTCCGCTATTAAGTTCACCGCAGAACCCCCACAAGGGGTCAAGGCCGGTATAAAGAGGACGTACGGACTCGTTAATCAGGAGCTGCTCGATATCAGTAATATGGCTCAGTGGAAACCTGGTTCGTATTACATCTTCGTCTCTCCCATCTCTATACCTCTCTCTATCTCTCTCTCTCTCTCTCTCTCTCTCTCTCTCTCTCTCTCTCTCTCTCTCACTCTCTATCTCTATCTCTCTCATTATCTATCTCTATCTCTCTCTCTCTCTCTCTCTCTCTCTCTCTCTCTTTCTCTCTCATTATCTATCTCTATCTCTCTCACTCTCTCTCTCTCTCTAGCTATTTATATATATATATATATATTTATCTCTCTCTCTCTCTCTATCTCTCTCTATCTATTTATATATATATATATATATATATATCTCTATATCCCTCCCCCTCTCTCTCTCTCTCTCTCTCTCTCTCTCTCTCTCTCTCTCTCTCTCTCTCTCTCTCTCACTCTCTATCTCTATCTCTATCTCTCTCTCCTTTCTCTCTCTCTCTCTCTCTCTCTCTCTCTCTCTCTCTCTCTCTCTCTTTCTCTCTCATTATCTATCTCTATCTCTCTCACTCTCTCTCTCTCTCTATCTATTTATATATATATATATAAATATATATCTCTCTCTCTCTCTATCTATATATATATTTATCTCTCTCTCTCTATCTATATATATATATATATATATATATATATATCTCTATATCCCTCCCCCTCTCTCTCTCTCTCTCTCTCTCTCTCTCTCTCTCTCTCTCTCTCTCTCTCTCTCTCTCTATTTATATATCTCTCTCTCTCTCTACATATATATATATATATATCTCTCACTCTCTCTCTCCCTCTCTATCTCTCTATATATCTCTCTTTATCTCTTACTCTATATAAATATATAAAATGATATTGTTAACTAGCGAACAATACGTAATAGTCATATATTATTTAATATCTCTATCTCTCTATCTTGTGATATAATACATTTATTGTGTTACAAATTTATTTAAATATTAATGGTATCACAAAAAAAATAATTGGTCTTCAAAATATATTTGTCTCATGAATGAAGTGTGATATCTGTTGAATATATTGCAATCTAATGCTGTACTACTTGGCATAGGAGAGTTATGGACGATAGCGTCGTAGTATATTATTAAACTCGTGATCACAACATGTATGATGAATATGCTGCCAGAATTACCGACATATTTATACAAAATAATGTATTTTTACATACAGTCGATAATAGTTGTTAATTTCCATATACATTCGTATAACCTACATAACCAGATAGATTACATTAGTGAAATAGAAATATTACTATTTCATACGTCGGCATATTGGCCAGCATATATCCGACCCAGCTTTCTCACGTCACTAAATGTAATGACTTATTACTAATAATTATGCGATATCATTACCTCACGATAACTTTACCCCTACCCCTATCCCTTACCCCTATCCTTTACTCCTATCCCTCCCACCCCTACAGTATTATACGCTGTGGCTTTCCTGCATACGACGGTACAAGAGCGCCGTAAGTTCGGTCCAATCGGCTGGAACATTCCATACGAATTCAACCAATCAGATTTCAGCGCTACCATTCAGTTTGTACAGAATCACTTGGACGACGTGGATCCGCGCAAGGTTTGCTTACCTACACCATAACATCATGTGTTGTCTGTGTATAGTATATAGCATGTTTATTGTGGAATGTAATGAATGTTGTCAAGTTAAAGATTATGATAACCTCAATACTCCATGTTATCCGAGTTCATAGCTAGCTACGCGCCCCAGTGCTACGCGCCCCAAGGCTACGCCCCCCAGGGCTACACACCCCAGTGCTACACGCCCCAGTGCTATATGCCCCAGTCCCTTTTTAATGGGTTTTTATTGATCAGTTACCTAGGGTAACTGACCTCCACTTTTGAATTTTTGCCCATACAAAATCAGATATTTTCATAATCAATTATATAGTCATAGTCTTATTTATTTAGTATAAATCAGTAGGAAATATATTTTATCAGATAGATTTTCATATATAAATTGTTTACATACCTATTTTTTGAAATGTGTTACTACATTTTTAAATCATGTATATTAAAAAAAATATCATAGCTTAGTATTATGATATAATATTTTTTTTAAATAAACAATTATTTTCACCAAAACAAGGCAAGAATACTTTAATCCCCTTAAAATCACCGCCACTCACCATAACATACCATTACACCCTAACCGACCTTGACCTAACCGAACTTTACCTATGCAGGGTATATCATGGGTGACGATACGTTACATGATAGGAGAGGTGCAGTACGGGGGTAGGGTAACGGATGACTACGACAAAAGGCTGCTGATCACCTACGCTAAGGTCTGGTTTGGTGACAACATATGCACTGACTCGTTCCAGTTCTACACCGGTTTGTATGCAGTTTAGTTATATAATAGGTATAGGTATATAATAGGTATAGGTATATAATAGGTATAGGTATATAATAGGTATAGGTATATAATAGGTATAGGTATATAATAGGTATAGGTATATAATAGGTATAGGTATATAATAGGTATAGGTATATAATAGGTATAGGTATATAATAGGTATAGGTATATAATAGGTATAGGTATATAATAGGTATAGGTATATAATAAGTATAATCATATGTATTAGAATAATTTTGTGTTTTTCTGTTTAATTTTCAGGTTTATAGTATTAATATGCCTTTTGCGCCTAAAGGACTTCAAAATAATATAAATTATTTTCTGTTGTTACCACCCGTAATAATATTATATATATATATGTGCTCGAAAACAATTGAAAAGATTCAATTATACGCACAGTTATGATATAATCAATCAAAAGAAAAGAGAGTAGAAAACAATGTCTTGTAATTAATAATAATTATTTTATACATATTTATTTATTATATGTAATTTAGTTTGACTCAATTCGATGATTAAGTACAATATTCAATACTAATATTTCATGTATATCATATATATATATTAGAAATCCTATCATATGTTATTTATGCTAACGATACTGTATTTAAACATAGCGAAGGTTGTCGTTCATAACCACTTGACTTATTGCCAGGTTACAAGATCCCCAAGTGCAAGACAATAGAGGAGTACCGAACCTTCATTGAAACACTGCCCATGGTCGACTCACCTGAAACATTCGGCCTTCATCCTAATGCAGATATCACGTTAGAATCCCAATGATGATGTCCTTAGTCTTGTCCTCATTGTTATCACCTATCTTTGTTTCATACGCATTGGTTACGTAATATATTATGGTTCCATTTTGTTTACCGTATATAAAAAACTGCCTGCGTGGCTCAGTTGGCTAAGGCGTCAGACACACAAGCAGTAGGATGCGAGTACATGCCCCGTCCGAGCCAATAAAATAGTTTTTAAATAATATTTAGAAGTGATCTTGTATAATTGTTTATAAATAAATGGTTTCGAATGTACATTGGAGCCATATGGTTATAAGTGAAAACTTCATCTAAGGGTGTGTTTTTGGACAACCACTGGTGGTTCAACCACAGGTGATCGTGAAACTTGGATTCACTGCATGTAAATATCCAACTGGTAATAAATCCATCTGGTAGTACTATTTATTCTTACCAGACCACCCGTGGTTGTAACATTGATGTAAAGAAAATGTAAAGACTTTCTTTATATTGATGGTGTAGCTTTGAACGCACGCATAATAAGCTCCGCCTATAAACTGAATCTTAAAATACATCACAATCGTGACGTTATTGCTATTTTTAGGTATGCGCGTATTTATTTATTATAAAAAATTAAATTGAAGTTATGCATACATGTATCTCGAGAATGTATGTATGTATTTATGTATATATATAATATGTATTACACACACACACATACACACACATACACACATACACACACACACACACACACACACACACACATATATATATATATATATATATATATATATATATATATATATATTATATTATTATATTTACATATAAAAGTATTTATTAAATTATATTTACTAGTACAAGTATGTTTGTATATATATATATACATATATTTATATATATATAATACATTTTATTTATATATACATATATATATAAATACTTGTTGGTTAGGCACTATATTGATTGAAGCACTAGTGGTTGACCAACAACACTTGCTATAACAATTATACTTGTTTCTACTAACTGCGTACCACCAGTGGCTGACTAAAAACACACCCTAAGTTACCAGAAAGGAATATAAAATTACAATAACACTAACACATATCATATTTATCACGTGTATTCGTAATCTGAAACATATATTATACTATTTAATAATTTACTTAGATGTGGTTTTACCAATCTTAAAATAATATATGTATATTTATGAACGAAATATATGCTATATTTTTAAGATATATCATAAGCATTTAAAAACATACAAATGAAAGACCATACTTTACTTGCAACTCAATATATCTTAGCATTGATAACATTATTAATAATACTTACTGAGTTTATTTTCATATTTCACTTTATATATATATTACTATGAATACTAGAAAATTACTTATAATATGTATTGTAAAGTATATTTGTATAGTATAGCATGTCATAGTTGATTATAACAAATATTTATTTTCTTAGACTTCAAATACTCCATATTTTCATAGCTAAATATTAGAACCAAGCTGTAAGGACGAATTACTAATGATATTTGATTCGAATATTATAAAATTGATGTCACTAACATTATTTAATAAATATTGCATAAGATATATAAAAACATAAATACCTTAACATGAGAGCGGCTTCGAATAAACACTAGAGCCATATGGTTATAAGTGAAAACTTCATCTAAGTTCCTGGTTGGGATGAAAGGACTCCACCAAAATAAAATAACAATATATATATATTTGTATCTACATATATTATTAATTAATACCTTTATTAAAGCCCAACCAAAATAAAAAAGTAAAAGTTACTAAGAGCAGTATATATTTACTGATGTATTTTATTTCAAATCGTATGCATTATTAAAATGCGTTCTACTTTCTACCGCTGACAGATATTCTACGAATCTAGCGAACGTGATGTTGCAGACGATACTGAGCATTCAGCCCAAAGACACTGGAGGTAGCGGTGGGGAGACGAGGGAAGATGTCGTCTATAAACTTGCAGACGACATGCTGAGCAAGCTACCGGACAACTTCGTAGACTACGAGGTTATCATCCATATTATCCTCTTAGGCTATATTAAAGTAGATAAGGAATCATTCAACTTACTCATTTAACAAAAGATGTCTTTTATTTCTAGATCGTATTTCATATATTTTTACGCTTTTCATAATATATTTTAATTATATTTTCGAATATTTTTCATTAATTTTAATTTTTAACGCAACGCATTTATATTCTTCATTTTGTTAATTTCATGTTCTTCTTTCTTTCAATTATATATGTTATTGTAAACACATATACTTTATACCTTCGACTATATATTTGCTCAAATAAAATATCACTGAATCCCTGTCCTGTGATTGGCTCATTGTTCTCGTTACACTCTACTCTACTGGAATAGGTGCGAGATCGCCTTAAGAAAATGGGACACTTAATGCCGCTGAATATCTTCTTGAAACAGGAAGTGAAGAGAATGCAGAAAGTAATCAGCTTGGTTAGTGAAATTTATATTATCTTTATCATCTTTGTAATGTTTATGATCTTTGTAATATATATATTGTCTTTGTAATGTTTATTATCTTTGCGATATTAATTAAAATGCCTACACATAATTATCTGTGTTATTTCTACCCGTTAAGGTCAAAATAACGCTGACCGATTTGAAACTCGCGGTTGAAGGAACAATAATCATGTCGGAACAGTTGAGAGATGCTATCGACAATATCTACGATGCAAGAATTCCTATTATCTGGAAGAAGGTACAGTGAACTCCTCTTTTATTTATTACTAAATATATACACAAATAAACTTTTTTCGATTAAATCATATTTAAATATATTTATAACAAGTGTTACTTTTAAAGTTATTTCATATATGTTCGAGATGATAATTATAATGATAACGATAATTACAATAACGATATATATAATAATCCCCCCCCCCCCGAACACTACAGATCTCCTGGCAATCGTTGACACTCGGATTCTGGTTCACCGATCTGATTGACAGACACGCCCAGTTCTACTCGTGGGTGTTCGAAGGAAGACCGATCTGTTTCATGATGTCTGGCTTCTTCAATCCGCAAGGATTCTTGACCGCGATGAGACAAGAGGTTCGTCTCGGCCACGCCCCCTTTTACATACCTACGCCACATATTCTAGCATTCTCCTGCTATACATTCTCTAGTTTTAACTTAGTAGACTTATTCCACCTAAACTAAATCTAATAAAAGTTCTTATGTAATGGAAAATATATAAATAATACATTTAATTTAATATAATCATAAATAATACAAATTATTTATTTGAAGATAAATTTTGCCTTCTCTCTTTTCTTTCGTAGTCTAATACATTAATTTTGATTTCTCCTAAACACGATGATCTTCGCAAGATGTAATCTTTTCTATAGCCGTCTCCCGTATAATAAACATGTCGTCCTATGACCTATATAGATGTACCGGTCCTATTGACCCTATAACCCCCACCCACCCGCAGGTAACCCGAGCGCATAAAGGTTGGGCCCTGGATCTGGTGGTGCTGGACAACGAGCTCACTAAAGTGATGAAGGAGGACATCTCGACGGCGCCTAACGAAGGCGTCTACGTGTACGGCATGTACATCGACGGGGCCGGCTGGGATAGGCGTAGCGCTAAACTCATCGAACCTTCGCCCAAGGTTTATACCGCGCGCAGTCGAATGAGTTAAGCGAATATATAGTGGACAAGTATACGCTAACGATAACGACGACGTACGTAATTGAAATAAATAAAGATTGATACGAAATTAAGAATGTTAATGATTTACTATTACTATTACATGATAGTCTTCCGTAATCATTGTAAACATTTATTATCTATATGCGGGCTATAGTTCTATTCATTGTTTATGGTGGATTTGCCTATCCTTTACGTTGACAATAGTTACTACGCAGTAACACTTTGTAACATAAAGGATATGTGTGTCCTCGACTTCGTAACCTAGTTATACTTAGCGAAACCGCTGCATTACTTGAAAATTACGTAAATATATTTCATGAGAAACGATCCGATCGAACTTATAATTTATAACCAAATATACATTATGAACACATCATAAGAACAACTTATTCTAATTGTACAGAGATTAATGTTCATCTGGTGAATGTATTTACTAAATCATATGGAGAGTTTTCATTTTTTTATTGACAAATAAGAGTTATTATTATAAGACGGCGAAACATATGATTTTTGAAATAAATATATAACAGTAACAATAAGTATAATAAATAAACATTTATAAATACAACGGTAATATACTGATAAAAATAAACATTAAAATGATATTAACATTTTTATAATTTTTTTTTAAAACTGATATTAAAATTATTTTAAAATTAATATTTTTATGTCTCAATCTCATCATCTTATAATTACATATAATTCTATTACTAAAAATATTTATAGATCTTAATATAATTAATAAGACATACAAATAGCACTGTAGTCTGTAGTCATTTCATTATTTACTTTAAAAGTTATCATACTTTTAGTAAACAAATTATTTCCTATCTTTACCATGTAAATATTCATATGTTTAGTCGACCCTTAATATCGATAATTATAGATACCATTAGTTATCGATTAATTAATCATACATTTAGTTTGTAATTTATTATTATTAAATTCTTTATTGAAAAAATTCTAAACTAATATTTATTGAATATAAAATACGATTGCAATATAATTTGCGCTTTTCAACTTATATTCGTTAGTTATTGAATACATATCCTATCCTATAGGTAATATTCATTTTTGTGATTATATACATTAATTCATAGCCACATCCTGTCTATTTATAGTTTTTTACTGTACATAAAAGTGGTAAATATTACTCTACGCTAGCTAATAACTATAGTTATATAATATCTATGGATATGTTGGTATAGTAATATAATAACCCCATTTAATAACTATAGTTATTTATAGATATATCTACGCTATTTATTAATATATAATTGTATTATAATTTGTCTATTGTTTTTTAAGTATTTTTTAATTATTTCATTAGCAAGTTCACAATATAGTACATTACAAACCCTACAAACTTGTTGTAGCATTGATAGCTATACACACGTGTCTGTTTATGTGACATGAATGGGTACAATGATTATAATGATTACAATTAGTGTAAATCATTCTATATTAGTTATTTATCGACATACAGCCTACCCTATAATAAATATTAATTTATTAATAATAATTAGTTATTTATACGTCTATTTATATATTTGTTAGTCTACTTATATTAATAAGTGAATATACTAGAATTTAGTAGACCACAGTCTATAGGGGTTATAAAATCTGTGATTATCTTAAGTTGTTGAGCTAATCATCTAATATATCAAGAATTATACAACAAATAAATGTAAAATTTGAAACTTGAAATTAGATTTCTATATGACATCCAAATATACATTTAATTTGCGTTTATTTACATATATCATAGAGCTATAGAGGATTATTTCTCTAGCTCTATGACATATATAGATGAAAACCATATAAAATTTGAGAGATTCGTTCGAACCTATTTAGAAGCAATAAGTAATAGAATATTTGTATTCAAACTTATTTGTTTATAACAAACGAGTCATTAGTAACGACTGTATCAGTAAGAGCTGTTTACATCCTTCATTAATTTCTATTTTTTCTCGTGTTTATTTAATAACGTACGGTATCTATAGGAAATATTTAAATGTCGACTATAAATTTGCTTACATGAAATATCACTCAACAACGCATTCTAATCTAAACTATTAATAATCATCATTACATAATCGCCAATACTCGCCCAGGTACTGTACACCGCGATGCCGGTGGTGCACGTATTCGCTATCAACGGAGATCGTAGGTCCTCCCCCACGCTGTACGATTGCCCCGTCTACAAGAAACCCAACCGTACAGATCTCACCTTCATATTCGCGCTACTGTTGAAGACCTCTCGTGACCCCGATCATTGGACGATGCGCGGCGTCGCGTTATTGTGCGACACCAAATAGGTGGCGCCGTCGCGTTTTAAGTTGTTATTCGCATTCGATTATTACTGTATTTTTTTTATTCCGATATATTAATAAAGTTTTATTATTATTTTATATGTATTTTATTTATTTTGACTAATTAATAAAATTTTAATAAAATATTTATGTGTATATATATATATTTACTTTATGTTCAGATTTAGCTAGCACTGGGGTTTTTGTGTGTTAGTAAATAATCCTATATCTCTACTTATTATCATTTTATTATTGTAATATGAGTCCAACACAAAACCCATATTTAATATTCTAAATTTTTGGGATTTTTTGCAAATCTGGTCTTATGTAATCTTAGATTTATATTTTATGTAAAACACAAATCTATGTATGTAATAATATATGAATCCGATTTTAGATACTAGTAGCATAATTTATTTATTATACTATTATATTATGTTAACATATGTTAATATATATTAAATTATATATATATATATATATAATTATTATAATAATATATATATACAATAATTATTATAATAATATATATTTAATATAATATTAATGTATTATTAAATTAATGTTCATACTTATTAAGTATCTTAAGTAATATTACACAATATATGACATAATAATTATCATGATAATGTAATATAATAATAAATGTATATATAAATAATGTATTATTAAATAATGTTCATACTTAAGTAATATTACAAAATATATGACATAATCATTATCATAATCATGATAATGTAATATAATAATAAATTTATATAGACATATAATGATATAAACAACAGCTTATGTATTAACACATATATCAATATGCTATGGGATTATCAGGGCTTATACACCAGTTCAATAAGTATTTTCAAAAATATTCATAATTGTGGGCATACTTCTTCAACCCGATGAAAATGACGTGAAATTCAGTAACATGCAATTAAATCAGAGTCAATAAGTAGGTTATTTGAATATTAAGTACATATTTAAATCCTATTATCTTCTATGGCCTGAGTATATATTCCTGTTTATAAATTTTAATTTTATTTATATTTATACTTGCTAACACATATATATATATTTATATGCCTAATCAAGAAATTAACAAAGGGTATACATTTAATTTAAAATAACAATATATTTATATTTAAAATAATAATAATTTACATACTTCATTCTATATGTACGTATTATAATATTCTTATATTTAGTATTTATTCTATTTTAAGGACAACTTTGCCCTAAACGTTCTTATAAATTTCTATAACTGTATACATATAATCGATATAATCTTATATTATACACATAATGCAATATAAACATTATTATTTTAATAAATATATATATATTTATAAATAAATATATTTTATATCTAAAGATATATAATACACAATTTAAGAAAATATTTTTTTTTGGAAAAATGCTTTTACATAGCAACGATCGACATTCGTCTAACGTGTCCACTTAATATTTTCAATTATAACTTTATTATTAAGTTAATTTTATCAACATCTTTTAGTTTATTATGATGACATATTATAATACGATATCAATTATAATATTATATGAACTTTAATAAACATGAATTGAATACATACTATATTATAACACTTCGATCAAATATTATAATAATAATTATTATAATTATTATAATTATAATAATTGGTGTCTGATAAATGTCTTAATAAATAATTCATAATTAATACAATATTATATGGACCATACCCATAGATCTAGACAATTCTCTCTAGATATATGACCATACCATACAATATATTGTAATTTTAAATTAAATTAATATTTATATATTATTATAATATAATTATTATATAATTACCATAATCATTATTATTATGATAATCATTATCATAGGTATATCGTAGGTATATCCGATTATCAGATTATTATATTTATATTGTATATCATTATGATAATCATATCATATATTATATATATATATATATATATATATATATATATATTATATAGGTATAACAATGAGATTTTTTCTAGTGATGTTAGTTTAAAATAATTAGTACCATTGGAAAGAGCATGAAAAAGTAATATAAGAGTCATATATTAATTTTGTAATCAGATAACTAAATAAAAAGTTATAGATCAAAAACTGGTAAATTTATGAGCTAAAAATTAGCCAATATTTACATGTAAAGTATACAAATTGTTTGGTCATGAAAACAAAATTTAATGTACAGAACTTGTTAATTAATATTATACATCAATTTTTTTACACATTGTTCTTTTAAATATATTCTACTATATAGATTTATAAAATTTATTTTATTTTTTCAAAATGGTCATATAAGGCTAAATTTTCAACTGGCCATTTATTTTTTAATATTTTTTTATATAATTTTTAATATTTTTTTTTAAATACATTTTTTTACTTATAAATTATTATTAGTTATACAATATATTAAAAAAATGATATTACTTTTGCAAAATATTTTAAATTTTGTTTATAAAATTATATTTTTATAAATAAATTTTCTAGCATTATTTCCATTAAAAATAACCTAATTAATATGTATATATACAATTAATTGAATAATAGTTATCTATAATTTATGTATTTAAATTTCCATTTTAAATGGTCTGCATCCAATATAGCAAGCGTATTTTTTGATTACTAATATAATGGGTTAAAATAATCATTTAAGTTTCCACACTAGTTTACATCATAATAAATAGTAAGAATGAAATATGGTATATAATATCAGATACATTTGTATTATTTTAAATTATCTATCGATATATAAAATATGTTACATCTAAACCCGTAAATTGTTAGCAAAACCTACAGGAGCCATATTCTATATTCTCCTCTTAAATAGAATATTTATGTATATGTATTTATAAAATCAAATGAATAATATTTATGTACAATGAAATTATTTAAATTTTATTTTAAAAGAGATAATATTAATGTAAATGATTTTTCAATAGCAGAATTACATAATTCCATTATCTTAGAAGCCTCCAATCTTTTATTTGCATTACTGCTGGCCGCAACATTCATCTGAAGTTTCATACATCACCTATATATTAGATAAGTGCAGTAAATTAATAAGGGACAATATTTAAAAAACTATATGATTATATTATATAGGAATTATACTCGAAAAAGATGATTAGATAAGATGATTAAATGGTTTTGGGAGATCTATTGAGTTAACCTAAATGTGTTAACAGAAGAATTCCATAATTCCGGTATCTTTTCACAGCTTTGTTTCCAATGTTTATAGGCGTTAGCAGCAGGCCGCAAAATGCATCTGATGTTCATACATAACCTATAAAGTAGGGGATGTTACTATATCAAGGGGGTGTTAGTGACAATAACAGATGTTCAAATCAATTTATCAACAATCATTATAAGTTGCTTCATTCACCTTATCCCTCAGTAATTTTATTGTTAACAATATCACGTTAAATAATGTGTACACCCCCCCCCCACATTATAATCGCAGCGACAATAATTTTTAACTGGTGGTCGTATACTACTGCATTTAAGTTAGTTATTTGTATACTCACTAACATAAGCTATTTATTTTAAAATTCAATTCGTTTACCTTATTTCTGTTTACAATTTTTAATGATGATTGATGTCAATATTTTATACACTTTTTCAGTGTGTATACATTACTTTGTAAATAGAAACACAGTTTTAAGTATCTCATCTAGGTAATCAAATTCTCAATATAGTAAATTTTCCTCCTATTTAAAGAGTTTCTATTTACTCTAACTAGTAATGAAACTTGATTATAATTTTCTAATTGATATATTCTGGAAAAACACATACTGGCATTCCATTTAATAATATAAATTCGCAGTGAATTGTAATAAGTTTATTGTTGAATACTTACCAGTGATCTTGTGCGCACAGATACTACATATTAATATAAATAATTATGTATAAATAGTAAAATTCACACAGCACGAAATCAACAAACCACACGTGATCACTAGTTAGTAATCAGTGGTTACCTTGTTATATTGTGAACTCATCAATGTAGTTTATTCAATGTAGTATAAGCAAAGATTTTGCGAAGCAAAGATATAACACTCCCTATGCATGCAACGTAATTTAGTAATATCCCCAACCGCTGCTAGCAGTAGTATCGAAATCACTGAAATAGATTTAGGTTCGGCTCTGTTTGCATACAACAATGTTTTCATTGCTCTATTAAATTACATGCAATATAAATTAACTTTTACTTACTAAATATATACTTATAGCATTTAAAACATACATATCATATTTGTTTGTTATATATTAGTAATGAACACTTAGTTTTCATCATATAAATATTAATTTAAAGCATATTATTTAACATTTTAAAAGTGTATAGTTAAATACGAATTTACATTATAAACAAGGCATAGTTCCTAAAAGTAACCCGCTATAGGTGGCACCAGGGTATTTTGTATACAAATTCGAATTACACGATTTCGCGTAAGTGTTATATCTTTCCTTCGGAAAATCTTTGGTATAAGTATTTAATTATTTGTAGAATGTGAAAAATAATCTTTACACCACTCCACAAATACAGTTTTATCTGTTTCTAAAACTGTCTTTAATTCTACAATTAAATCCTTTAATTTTAATATAAAAACTAGAATCTAAATTAAATTTATTATTACAGTCACAGAGATGCCACTTTTTAATAAATATATATATAACTATAAATACATATTAATAAATATATAATATAACCAACTTTTTCAGTTTCAGTTAGAGTTAAATTCATCAGTTTGAGGTGTACGATACTTTTCAAGCAATTGAACAGACATATTTGAGCTAAAATAAGAACATCTTTATATTAAATATATGTATAATACATACAATATATCAATAAGTTATTATTTATTTATCAAATAAAATTGTAATAAGTACATGCATGTAATTTAAACTATAATTATCATTGTAATAGCAATACATATCTTAAATATTTTTATATAAATTTTAATAAATACAAATTTTAAATGTGTATTAAATAAACTCAAATAACAAATTAATTAATAACATTTATAATTAATATTAGAATTATTTAAATACAATATAATTACTATTTAATATATTATATAAAATAAATATAAGTTAATGCACAAAAATCGCAAATGCATAGTTTTATTATACATTTATGAGAATTTAAATAGATCCATTATACCATTATAATTACTTGTATCTTTGTAAAAAAAAATCATTTGTTTTAAGATTGACAGATTTTAATATTAAAATATAAATATGTAAGTTTACTAGGCACGTTCAACTATCTTAATTATTAATTTATAAGTAAATAAAATATATTAATAATAATCTACAATATTTGAAGAACTCTGTGCTGTATATATTTAATAATAATAATATAGATAACTTAGTTAATTTTACAATTTAAATAAATATCGTTTTTAAAAAACGTCATAAATTGCATTTTTTTTGTAATAGTATTAATCTTAAAAGTTCATATTCATATTACTATAGATCGTGATTAAATATAATATTATACTTATAATATTAAATAATAAACAGTGTATATGTATAATCTATAAAATATGTGTTAAATAAAATTTACATTATTAAATAGCGCAATACATATTAAAATATTTATTAATAATAATTAAAATTTATTAAACAATTTTAATTATTAAATAAATATAATATTATTAATCGGTATAATAAGAGTGTATTATATAACATAGTTATTGTAATAACCTAACTACTCATTCTAATAGTTATATTTAAATATATATTTATTTATAAATTAACTATATATTTAAAAAACGCATCATCTTACCTTGACTTTCAAAATATTAAAGGAAGTGAGTTTGATTTATTTTTTATTATTATGACAGGATAATAAATCATATTCCACTAATTGTTATTAATTATGATTGGAGCAAAGATATCAATTATTAATAATTATTGTAAAACATTTTAAAATGATCGTTTTTTTTTAAATTTAAATAAATAAATGAATGCGTATTCGATGACCAATAAGATGCTTTGAACTTTTTTGAATCTCATTGTTATACCTATATTATATATTATATACATATATATATATATATATATATATATATATATATATATATATATATATATATATATATATATATATATATATATATATACAGCTTCATTCTAATATTATTTTGAATTAATTTAAGTGTTAAAATTTAAAATTAAACTTAAAATAAATTTAATAACATATAACAATAACAATAACAATAACATATTCTATCTAAACTAGTATAATTAAACATTTAATCTAGTAAATTATAATAATTGTATAGTAGTTAAGTGAATCTACAAAAGCATATCTATATTGGTAGTACTTTAATATGTTAAGTACATTACAAATACCTTTAGTTATAATCACAGAAATAGTACTTATTTAAAGATTATAACTTATAAAGTTGACTCATTCTAGCGATTATAGAACTTTAATAAACGTTTGATTAGATTATAATCATGTTCTATATTAATTATTGGAAGAAAACTGCTTTTATATGTTACTGTATATATTTAATACATTTATTAACAAATTATATAACGTGACAAATATTCATAAATAAATAAAACAAATATTGAATTATGTGTAATCCCATACCGTCAGTTAATAATTACAATGCATTACATGTTAGTAATGATTAGTAAGCATCTGTTCGCTTGTGTTAATACCCACTCATGTAATGGCTGTAGAAAGAGAGGACATGTGTATTCCTGGTGTATCAGTCGTTATCGCATGCATGTTACATGCGACTTGTAACGATTGAAATTATTTCATTTATATAATTGAAATATATTTTATGAACTAAATGCGTACTCTACTAATATATATAGGCATATACATAGCACATAGTTGCACCATTGCATTATTTTCACAGTAACAATAAATGGTTTTATATTATTTATTTTTTAAATGTAATATATTTTGTTATTTTCAATAACCTAAATTATCCGTTATTTAATCCGTTATCGTTAAACTTATATTTCAAGATTAATACTATAATTTAAATATTTTCTTAAATAAACTTCAATTAATTAATAAATTAATAACGAATTAAAGAAATACGGAACAGTAAACGAGAGGAATTAAAACAAAGTAACGAATAACTAAAATATAACAAACAAATCATTACAACAATATTTAAATTTATAAATATAATCAAAACAAATCAACGAATTACTATATAATCGTTTAGATAACACTACGCCGACCTACTAATTAGTCGTAATATGCTGAGAGAGCCTCGCTATCGAACATGACACATGCGCGCATAAGCGTAAATACCAGTTAATACAGCCCCCCCCCGCGTGAGATGCACACATGTCCGACGTGAAATCTAACCCCGCCCCCCGCTTCCGGCTCCTCCCTCGCAGAGTTAAACTCATCGGCTGGCTAATGGACTACTTCGTAACGGTGACCATTACGGTTCTCAAGGTCATCCTGCCAATCTACGACGCCGTCTGCTTCCTGCCCTATCTGGTGATGAACCGAAGCCCCTCCAAGTACATCAAGTCGCAGAAAGATAAGGTTAGAGTGATACATATGACTGACCGAGGCTGCGGGTCTACAAAAGAGAATCGAGTTGAGAGACGTACGCCACTTATATTTTAAATTATGAATTTTGTACGAATTTTTATTGCGCAGTTAACATTTATAAAGTAGAATAGAGGTAACGCGCGCCTCTTAACCCGATTCTACTTCTGTAGAACCGCAGCCTAAAGGGGCGTCGACACGATCTGTATATTACACAGTCGTCGCTTACAAAATAGAACGTGTTCTATTATCACCTTACAGACAATACGAACAGCAATGCTGTATCGCGTGACAAGCGTTTTACGATCAAGCGAATACCACTTAATGGTGTGATATCTGTAGCAGGACCAATGTACACTCAGTTGATACATTGCGTAGATAGACAACTGTAATGTGTCCGTCTGTCCACGAGCATCACACGCTAGTTATCTTCATTCAATTCCATACTGTAATTTATATATTGATTCATTAAAACTACTCTGGCATGGCTTCAATAGAAAGCATCTAAAATTAAATAATTAATACATATATATATATATATATATATATATATATCTATATATGTTATATATGTTATATATTACTGTGTTTCCTTGTATCTCACCATATAATAAAGCGACTGAACAATGTACATTAGTCAATACAGTAGATACTATCTAGTAGATAGTACATGTTAAGGTGTTATATTCATATGTTTTACATGTGTGTGTATTGGTAGTAGATGGTTTTAATGTATGTATACACTATAGTTTTCTTAGGAGTCAGACTGTGTGTATTCAATAAGAAATAAGCCTATTTTATAATGGGTAGTAAAACTTTATTCTATTTATAGATTCGTATTTACAATTCACACTATATTTCTTATCATATATAAGGGCCACGATTTAGTATACAGTGTATATAGGAACTTTGAAGATACTACTAATATATTATATAATAATATACCTATAAAGAATGTAATGTTACTGTTAAAATAATATGTTTATTACTAATAATTTATTAGTTTAAAAGTTATTTTTCCGGCAATATTAATATTATATCTATTTACAACTCTATTGAAATAATAACTTTAATATTGATTTACACTTACATTTATTTCCTATCTCAGTAATTCCAGTATTATTAAACATGAAGCATAATACATGAAGCTCTATTCTGAATGTAACTATATTCATCATTCTAATAAATTAATGGAATTAGTACATTAGTTGTATTCCTATTAAGAATGTGTGCGTAGGTTTACTATGTTTAAATATAGCATTATAATGCCAAATAACAGAAAGATAAGGGATTTACTTCCGTTATTTATATTGTATTATCTCTTTAGAAATTATAGTTATATAGTAGTGTAATGAAATAATGTATTTGTTATTTTTAGATAAAGTATACTTATATATATATATACAACATTATTAAATATTTAAAACAAACATACTAAACTCGTATTCTTATCTTCGGTGGTAATTCTATATTATCCTAGGTATACATTACATGAATCATGCAATATGTATTCTAATATAAAAATATAAGAATTAACTCATAATAAAATTAATACTATAATAATAAAATGTAATTTAACTTTTATGAAATCTATATATTTATTAATTTATTAAAAATACATATATATATATATATATATATATTATCAGGGTTGTTTGTTTTTGTGTGGGTTTATTTGGTTGTTATGGTTTTTCTTGGGATAACAATTTTAAATTCCATGGAAGAATTTTAAATATCTTTTATATTCAAAGTAATTGATTTGATGTATTTATATATTTGCATATACACATCATAACAATAATTAACATTATATGATCTATTATCATATAAAATTATATAATAGTATTATATTGATTCTCTATAATTAATATTTAGTTATTAACAAAGAACGAATTGATATATAATTAATTTTTTATTCTAATTTAATTTTATATACAATATTTCCAATAAAACAAATATTGTTATAAAATCTATATACATATGCAAACTATACAATGTATATGCCTATATATATATGTCCAGTTATACACTCATTGTAAATTCACCTATTCAATTAGAATATGGTCACACTATATACATTATATGCAATTCATATATTATTAACACATCATTAAACAAACATGCCTGGCAAAAATATAACTTTAGTTTGGACAATGAAATGTAGTGTAGTGTATATAATATAGTATATATTATATAGTATATATTATATACATAATTGATAAACAACTCTGAAATATATACATATTATTTAGTAGATAAAATACTTTTGAATACTTTATTATGTTGAAAACAATACATAATAATGATAATTATTAATATAAGTTATAGATTTTATAAATATTATTTTATAACAATATTCTAAATAAATTATATTAT
>OZ025240.1:66816996-67141996 GCA_964019155.1 Osedax fenrisi | reverse complement strand
AGCACAGCTCCGTATGCATACCACCGAGTCTATCTATCCCACACACACACACTTCATACACACACACACACACACTAACACACACTACATTCTACTATCAGTGGTGACGCTGTACGCGACTCTAGGAGAAGAGGGAATCATCCACGCCATCAACGAAACAGAAGTGAAATACATTTTCACCAGTATCGATCTCATACACCACTTTAAAGTTAGTCGAAACGTACAGACATTGTTCCTATTGTCTGAGAACTATTCCTGTATCTCATTTGTTTATCGACTAAATTTCTCTTAATATTCAATATTATTATTTAATTGGTTATTATTATTTGATTATATTTTATTTTCAATATATGTATCTAAATCTAATAAAGATTATTTTGTCGATAAAATAATAGTAGATATTAAATAATGTATGTCGATCTATGTTTTCATCGATATATTAGCAAGAATAAGGACATTAATCATCAGTCCTTGTACTCGATATTATATAGACAAAAGTATTTTCTATAATAATATTTATATTCTTATAAATTTAATAATTTAGAAATTAACTCAACTAAAATGCAACACATATCAGTTAAATAGTAACCATTGTATGTGTGTGTTATTATAGGTAGTTAGTCGATTAGATAACATAAGTTCCCTATAAATATAAACATATAATGCATAAAGATTACAATAATAATAATATAAAACTGGATAGCAACAAGAAATATTGTGTTATGTATTGTATCATCATTATTCAATGATCCAAGGTAAATATATTTGTAAACAATTTCTATTAATTTTAAACGAAAAAAGATCTAAAAAATGGTCAAATATTATTGCGTCTTACGGAATACTTCTAATAATTTATACCGCTGCATGTGGAATATTATGGTATGGATATTAGGGATTTTCTATAAATAGTAAATATGTAAATAAATAACATTTATTAATAGTAAATTATCAAATATTTACATTTTATATATGTAAAGTTATATAAGTACTACTTATTTATGAGTTCTTTCATTTTTATACAAATACATATATATATATATATGTGTATGTATAGTTTATATAAATATGTATATATCTTTTATGTTAATAAGAATGATTGATTTATAGAATAGACTCCACGTAGCTTTGCTGTATGCATAAGTATATAGTATAAGTATATAAGTATAATGTAATAAGTGTATAGTATATAGTAATAAGAATTTAGTGCAGTACACACATATATTTCATAATAGTGTTTCACTGAGATAAGTATTACGAAGCGATCAGCATATTAGCCAGCATACTATTGAGTTCTTCAGTGACGCCCACTTCTTAGCATCACATTGTAACTCCTCCCACTTCTTAGAATCACATTGTAACTCTGCCCAATTCTTATCATCACATTGTAACTCTGCCTAATTCTTGTCATCACTTTATAACTCCGCCCACTCTTCTACACAGGAAGAAGGTAAGATGCCGTCCATTAAGCACATCATATACATGGCTCAACCTTTCACCACCAAGTTTAAATCATCCGACTATCCTAAACAATTCAAGATCCATTCTTTCAACGCTATCTGCGAATCCGGAAAAATCTTCAAAGGTAAATACATAATTCTTATAAATATATAGATAAATGTTCATATAGTTATTATTGTGGTAGTTAGTTAATTGAATTAATTTATATTGTTAGAAATGGATAGTAATTATTTCCTGTGTATATAATAACATTACATATATTTAGTATCTATAATTAAATTTATTTATATATTATTACGTTTTTCTGAATTTTCTTTAGATTCAATTAAATGTAAATAATTGTATTACAATGAATAATGTATTCACGAGAATATATACGTGTTAAATGGTATATGTTGGTACCATTATTGTACATAGATATGTCAATATAAATAATACATTTATATATATACATATATATATTAAAATAGATATAAATATATACGCTAGTAAGAACACGTCGACATTAAGGGCATGTTAAATTTAGCACCACCTCATCTCTCACATACACACGCCCTCACACACAAACACTCTCACATACAGGCCCCGCGATAAAGAAACCCGTAAGAGAAGACCTCGCCGTTATTCTGTTCACTAGTGGCAGCACGGGTCCCCCTAAAGGTGTGATGATCTCCCACGGTAACCTGATGTGCGGAATGTCAGGACAAATTGAACGTATCACCGATCTAAGGTTGTAGCTTACTCCTCGAATTGTGATGGTGTACGTGAAAATATTGAAATATATAGATATATTAGTTAGGAATAACAAATTGGAAAAAATATCTATCAAATATTAAAAATTATGTAAATACTAATTAATATGCTGAATATTGTTATAATATTTTATTTTATTTAATATTATGTCTCTAAATTTAAATTTAATTTCAAGTAATAATTTTATTATAAGATAAAAGATTTACTTTGAATCTAAACTAGTTAATATTTCTGCATTCATCTCATTGACTCTTTATATATTTCTCTAATTTCTTGTATCCGATGTGAAGCACTGTGAATTAAGCCACTCCCCTTTTCGCTTTGGATCAATGATCACAAATATTCTCCCTAAAGTGGCCTATATGTTGGACAACACGAGGCCTACTATCTTACCACAATCAATATCACATAGTGTTTTCTCATTACCACGTTCACTGTTCACCAATGTTCTCAACTCATCTAGTTCCTGTGTGTATAGATGTCACTTTAACACATCAATAGCTTACAGAGGGGGTAGTGAAGTGTTGGTGAAGATGTATTTAATATTTGTCCGTTTAGAGTTTGACCACCTCTCCTCATACATCTTTATAGGTATCCCATTACTCTAGTTAGATCTATCACTCTAATTATATTCATAAGCTATTTGTATCTATAGTTGATATATATTATTTGATACACATTATAGAATTATTATTATTAACGACGCGTTTAAATAAATACTTTCAACAACAACAACCTAGATCTCTCTCCATCTCTCTCCATCTGTCTCCATCTCTCTCCATCTCTCTCTCATCCAGCATCCCTCTCCTAGTAGTAGCCTTACCAGCGCTTACTGTGAATATCTTGATGTTTTTAATGAAAGTGATTTTAGTTTTAGCGAGAATTATTGATATTCTTTATTCACTGTTAATCTTAGTATGTGTTTCAATGGTAATCCTAGAGTGGGATATTCCCTACATTCATAGTATTATATTAAATATATTGTATTAAAATTTAATTTTACTTTTAAATTTATTAATATTGCCAAAAAATCAAGGTAAACATAAATAAACAAACAAAGTTGTTTGTTTATAATTTAAATACTTCTATTTTTTTAAATAAGATGTGTTTTCTTCTGAAAGAAAACTAAATTAAGTTAAACTAATTTAGTTATATTAACTTGGTTAAGCGCATTTATTTATGATTATCGTAATACAAATATATATATATATATATATTATATATAATTTACCATAATTGTTATTACTCTATTGATAGTGATGATGTCATCTTTTAGAACTACTTCCTTATATGGGTACCATTATACCCATATAGTATCGTACAAAGTGACATGACTACGCGATGTCAGGTGACCAATCTTCACACTACTATATTACGACATGTGTCACATGATTAACAAACGTTCCGAAAGTAAACAATAAAAACTTGTTTATTTACAATATTATAACTATAAATTCTATTTATAATTAGGGGGTTTAACTGTCAAATAAAGCTATACTATGTCAAGTTTATCTATATATTATTTATATAGTCTATATAAACATTTATATATATATATATATATATATATACTACGTAGTTTCATAATTGATTGGGAAAATAAGTCAATATTTAATGATTATAATTTATACAATTTAAAATTCTATTCAAAATTTAAGTATTATAAAATTATGCTAGCTGGAGACGGCTACATCTAATCCATACACCTGCACACATCGCTCTAAATACATATATATCGTTTACCTACCTTGACACATACATAGCTCTATAAACATCTACGTATAATCCTCTACATCCCACATACATAGCTCTAAAGATATCTATATCTAACCCTCTACCCCCACATCCACAGCTATAGAGACATCTATGTCTAACCCTCTACCCCCACACCCACAGCTCTATATACATCTATGTCTAAACCTCTACCCCCACACCCACAGCTCTAAAGATATCTACATCGGCTACCTACCATTAGCTCACGTTCTAGAGCTAGCCTGCGAGATCAGCTGTAGTTGCTACGGTGTTCCAATTGGCTACTCGTCCGCCCACACCCTTACCGACCAGTCCACTAAGATCATCAAGGGCTGTAAGGGCGACGCATCCGAACTTCAGCCCACTTTAATGGCAGCCGTACCGGTTTGTTTACGTACCATTAACAACATCCGAGTTCCTCGATGGAATGAGAGGACTACACGAGTTATCGATAACGATAACAATATGTTAAGCCTTAGACATGCGCGTTAAGTTAGAAATGCAATCAATCTCGCCCAAGTAACACGCGCGTATGATTACATCATCATCGTCGTGGTTATCGTTGCCATAATAACACCGCCTCGTCACCCCACCCCTCGTTAGGCTATAATGGACCGCATGTACAAAGTGGTGTGGGCGAAGCTGGACGACAGCACGCTGTTTCAACGCGAGCTCTTCAAACTCATGTACCAGTACAAGATCAAACACCGCAACAACGGACTCGCCACGCCCATCGTCGATAGGTTTCTAATCGTTGCTAACACCTCCACCACCACCGCCGCCACCACCACCACCACCATTGCCACCACCATTGCCACCACCGCCACGATATCTTGATATCGAATATAGCCCACTTTTGCCATTATGGTCTACGTGTTCATCTACTTTTACATTGAAACCATACAAAGCCATACATTAAGGCCTTATCTTATCGATTCACTAGTGTATATACACTCAACCTGATTATACATTCTATCTCCATCTCTCTATATAAATCCCGCTAATATTTGTATTCCTTTTAATTTATCTTAATGGCAGGCAATACATTTGAAAGATACAGATTTTAATTGTCTACTAAAACGTTTATAATTTGAGAGATTATTAACAGAATGACTCATTTGTTATTACTTTTATCTTTCATATCTGTATGTTTTGCTACTCTAGAATACGTTATACCGAGTATAAGATTAGGAATTTACATATGTTGCTAATAATGAAGTTTACAAATTATAAAATAAGTACAACAATGATTAATAAATTTATATGACAAATATGCCGAACACGACTTTCATCACCTAATCCGTCGTACTTTCAGATTAATATTCCAGAAGATCCGCAACATCTTGGGTGGCCACGTTCGTGTGATGTTATCCGGTGGGGCACCCCTTTCCAAGGAGACTCAGTGCTTCATGAACGTGTGCTTCTGTTGTCCAGTAGGTCAAGGCTACGGTCTTACGGAAACATGCGGTGCGGGCACCGTACAAGAAAGTTAGCCTAGATTACAGCTACATTGTATTTATACGTCGGTTAGACGTGAGAAATGTTTCAGAATTATCGCTTGTTGTTACGCGATAAAATGAATGTACAATTTTAAATCTACAGCAAAATTAGTGAATGATATGTTACTTTTTCTAAACCATATGATTCATTTAACTGAATTATTATTGATGATACATCATTAAGTGTATTAATAAATCTATTTTATCAAGAATTAATATTATATTTATTATTAACTATATATTATAATTATTTACTTGTAAATTTTATTTTTTTTATTAACACCATATCTTATTTAAAATAGTAAAATAAGTGGCTAAACCTATCGTTCTTATATATATATATGAGATAACTATTATATAATCGTAATTAACACTAACCAATGCTTTAATTAGCGACCGACTTAAGTTTTGGGCGAGTTGGATCTCCATTATTCTGTAACCAGGTGAAACTGATCGACTGGGATGAAGGTTAGCACTTCAGCCTTTGAATACTACTACTACTACTACTACTACTACTACTACTACTACTTCTACTACTACTACTACTACTACTACTACTACTACTACTACTACTACTACTACTACTACTACTACTACTACTACTACTACTACTACTACTACTACTACTACTACTACTACTACTACTACTACTACTACTACTACTACTACTACTACTACTACTACTACTACTACTACTACTACTACTACTACTACTACTACTACTACTACTACTACTACTACTACTACTACTACTACTACTACTACTACTACTACTACTACTACTACTACTACTACTACTACTACTACTACTACTACTACTACTACTACTACTACTACTACTACTACTACTACTACTACTACTACTACTACTACTACTAATATTACTACTACTACTACTACTAATATTACTACTACTACTACTACTACTACTACTACTACTACTACTACTACTACTACTACTACTAGTACCACTACTACATCTACTACTACTACTACTACTACTACTGCTACTACTACTACTACTACTACTACTACTACTACTACTACTACCACTACTACTACTACTATACTATTCTTTACTACTACGACCATCACAGGTAACTATACAACCCGAGATAAACCATACCCACGGGGTGAGATAGTGTTCGGTGGAGGCAATATCGCGATGGGTTACTTCAAACGTGACGAGGATACGGCGCGTGACTTCTACACCGACTCTGAAGGAATGCGCTGGTTCCGCAGCGGAGATATCGGCCAATGGCATGACGACGGAGCTCTAGAGATTATAGGTAAGCATATCTTCGGTGTTTATATTTCACTACAATTATGATTACTACTTATATATGTTAATACTATTACTTATACTTATACTTTACTAATATTACTATTACACTGATACTTAATTTACAAAGTTTTACTTAGGTTTACGATGTTAATAATTTTATTAAAATATTTGTTGATAAACAACTTAATTTATTATATGATTCAGTTAAACAATTATAATATTTATTGATAATAAGTAATAAACTATTTATTATATATTATATAATCATAATTTTTTAATTTATTAACATTACTACTACCTACAAATATTGAGATATATCATTATTTAAAAAATAGTGCCTAACTCAAAACTCCTAATGATTATTTACTATACCTAATCACAATCTAAACGTGTTCATTGCGCTGACATCCATTCCCCTCGATCAGACAGAAAGAAAGATTTAGTGAAACTACAACTCGGGGAATACGTCGCGTTGAGCAAGATTGAAACCGCGCTGAAACTCTGCCCCCTGGTGGACAATGTATGCGTGATCGCGAACAGCCTCTTCAACTACGTGATGTGCATCGTTGTTCCCAATGATAAGAGTCTTCTTCGATTCTCTTCTCGTTACACGAACGTCATTAATGTTAGACTACCGAACGATTCTCTCTACCCAACCAGATGATACTTGTTACCTACCTACCTAATAGATATTACTACCACACTACAACTATGGTTTATAATCCATACACTATATTTATTCAAATAAATGTTCATATTAAACGAATCCAACTTTGTTCAAATTTGTAATCTTCTAATCTATCAATTATCTCGCGTATGTTAAATATACCGATACGATGCATAACTAAGTATGACGTAATCATTGCGATTATATAATTCTAACTCTCTTCTATTCAGTGTAATTCGTGCGATAGCATCGGAACACAAGAACTGGTGGAGTTATGCAATAACGAGCAGATTTCAAAGGCAGTTCTTCATGAATTACAGGAGTACGGTAAATCATGTTAGTACATGCTGGTCGCTTCATTGCTAACATGTAATTATACATCGTAATGAATACAATGTAATTACATTTTTTTATTTATTATATTCGATATATGCGATTGAAATTTTATTAATAATATATTAATCGTAAAATAAATTTCGGAGAAGACTAAAATTTAAAATAATTATGTTCGCGTAGATTATTTGTTTACTTTAAAATTATCATTGTTGACGAATAATTTAAATATTTAAATATTTTATTTAGTGATTTTTAAAATCCGTATATATATAAACTGCGTCGATAATAATCGTAAATTATTAATGTTTAACGTATTAACTCATGTTTAACGTAAATATTAATGTTTTCAGCGAAGTTGACCTCCTACGAGATTCCCCAACGCATTCATCTCTGCGTGGAACAATGGACGCCGGACAATGGCCTAGTTACATCGACCAATAAGATTAAGCGACGCCAAATCGAACTCCACTACGCTCAAGAGATAGAGAAGATCTATAGGTAATAGGAGTACATGTCATCGAATCAGAGAGCTCTGTTGATACACTATCTCCGATGTAGGGGAGACTTAAATATACGTCCGAATATTTAATACTACAACTAGTCCGAGATACTTACTACAATTCCGTGTGAACTACAACCCTGCACCCCCCTTCGATATATAACACGAGGAAATGTAGAGAGAGAGCAAGATACTACTTATGAAACTGTATATAAACGTATATATTATATATATATATCAATGTGAATATTATGAATTTTATTATTTATTTATTTAGCTGGCGTTCGATCACCGATTGAACTATTGACCTTTTAATCGGTTATTATCAATATATTTGCGAGCGAAGTCATATGTAATGGTGCCGTATTATAATAATGCGAAACAACTCACCAGGATTATTTATTATATCTTTGTTAACATATTTATCTGGTAGTCTCGTTGAATGCCAGCAGTTATTTCCTACATTCACTTAGAGTTCCTGAATAAATAATATTTTAATAAATAAGCTTTTAAACGTTTATATATTTAACACGATATTATTATGTACTATTAATTATTATTAAAACATCGAACTCCTTATCATAACTGTATTTAAATTAATTAATTTTCTATTAAATATTATTTTATTTCTATATAATACCAAACTATTTTACTTTTATACTATGTTGAATATTCAAGCTTTACATAATACAATTATTTGACGTATTTATTTATTATAATAATATAGATGAACAATTAACTAAATAAATGATAAAAAGTAACACGACCTTGTGTAACGTAATTTTATAATGCATACATTTTTATATTTAAATATCTCGTTTCAAAATATAGTTGAAATAATTGTTTTTGTTGAATAACAACATTTTATTTTATAAAATACTGGCCAAATTTGTAAAATTATATTTATATATAAAGTTGTATACCGTATCTCGACTAGAGGTAAACATTTGTAAATTATACTATATATAGTTATTAACTATAGGGGCACTAATGATATCGGAATATATAATAAACAATTATATTTTTATAAATCTGAAATAAATATGATTCTTTTCATATATATCGTGTACACAAATTTGAGTGATCGTATTGTATAATGATGAGTCATATATAATGTATAATCAAGTAAATATAATAATTGTGTATAGAGTAGCATTATAATTTAATTATATTAATTATTGTATTTAGCTGGTTGTAAAATTATTTATTTAAAAATAATTTAGTATTATATTTATTAAAAAATGTGTTTAACACTAATTATATTAATATAATATCAATAATCTATTTATATGTGAATATGATCAAGAAATACTATATACAAACATAGTCAACATTTAATGCATGTTCTAGAAGTATTTAGAATATATCTAGATGAATAAAATATGATTGAGTTTAATAAAATGAAATAAATAATTTGTTATATTAATATCAAATATAAATTAATATTCAAAATTATATAATATATAAATATATTACATAAACGAATATCACAAATGTAAATATATAAAGTTTATGAATTACGATATTTAAATGTTTATTTCAATATAAAAATTTAGAATTTATAAAATTAAATTTATCTGACTTTCATACATCTGATTTTATATTATATGTAATCATTTATTGAAATAACCTTACACTTTATCTATAATTTTATATACATAACATGATTATTAAAGTAATTCAATTTTACAAATAATACCCAATATCAAAATGAATATAATCGAAATGATATATTGACAAATTATTTATTTTTAAATTTTCAAAATAAAAAACCAATACAATTGCCACTTTTTCATTAAGTATTAGTTAAGTCATTAACATGTAAATAATTGTTTCACACTATTTTCCAATAAACATATATTAATACCTACTTCCCACTTATTAATTTGTATTTTCAACTGCCATACTAATATTATTACTTTCCACTTTATACATTTAGTTTTCACCAGCCCCTTTTATAATACGACCACTAGATACTACGTATCTCACCCTTCACTATTTTCTCTTAATAATAATCCGACTACTAATCCTAATGATCTTTATATGCAACTAGAAATCTTGTTATCCATTTTTCCTGCTCCTATATTCTATTTCATTCTAATTCATAACTTCCTCTCAATCATATTATTCATCGAATGATCTCAAATTAATAATCTAGAGTATACATACAAAATTAGGTTGACTATTTGATTTAGTTCTGCCCATGATATTTCTTCAATCATGTATTTTACTTCATAAATGTATGTTTCTGATGTCCAGTTAGTCAAGAACATAGTCTTACAGAGACCTGCAGTTCTGGCATTATACAATAAAGTTAGTTTTCATTTATTGTTATTCATACTTCGGCCTGGATTAAGAAATATTTCAGAATTTTCGATAACCTATATATGAAAGTTCAAAATATATAAAAAACGTGAACGATAACTTATAAACAATAATATATAAAAATCTTAAACCATCCAAATTGAATTATATAAATCAATTATATATATATATATATATATTAATGTTGCAAATGAACTATAATTTTCGAAATTTTATATTTTATATTTAAAATTAGTTTTTAGTTGAACATTTCGAACTATTCAAAATTGTGGTATAACACTTTTGTATACTGTATTGAACATTTTGTTATTGAACAAATATGAGATTTTAATTAAAATACTTTATTTTTAGTTATTTATTAATATATAAAAATTAAAATATATATTAACTCAACAATTTCTATTGATTGGTTGATAATTTATTTAAACAAATACATGGCCGAAAATATAATCGAAAGTATAAAGTATAAATATTTGCTAACGATAACATACGTTATAGAAATAAACAAAGAATAATACGAAATTAAAAAATTAAAGAAATTAAAACGTTTATACAGTTACCGTAAAAATAAACGAAAAACAATCGAAAGTAGAAATAAATCATATAGTAAAAATAAACGAAAAATTATCAAAATATAAATAAAAGATAGAGTAGAAATAATCGAAAATAGAAATAAAATACATTATTTTGTAAGTGGCATCGAAATATTCACTTTAACTTTATAGAATTCTTCTTATCTTTGTACCCTGTTTTAGTAATAAATTATTAGTTATATAGTTTAATATTTAAATGTTAAATTTTAAATATATTATAAACAGAACATGTTAAAAATCACTTAAACCAATACTAGAATGAAACAAACAAATAATGTAATACTTACCAAAATCTGTAATAATAGTAGGTAGTACTTTATTAATTTTATATTTTAATTGTATAATAAATTTGAAACATATATATATATACAAACAGATATAAATAATCCAATATACCTATACAAAAACAGTTAATAAAATATACCAATAATATTACGAAACAAACAATATAATACTTATCACTATAATCTGAAATAATAGAAAATTATTAATATTGTATTTTAGTAATATAATACATTTAAAACATATATACAAAATATATATAAAACAAACATAACTAAAATAATACTTCCCACTTTATCTGTAATAATAATGAATTATTAATTTTATATTATAGTATATTTGAAATATAGATATAAAAAACCCGAATTTTCTATAACAAAAACAAATTATTTTTTTAAAAACCCGAAGAGATAATGTAATAATTAAGATACAAAATGAAACATAAATCAATATAAAATTATAAATTTCTGTTAAAAAAAAGTTGTTTATCAAAACAGATTTTGTTTATTTTATTTTTTAAATATGAAACAATACAGATTTTATTATATCATTATTTAATGAATTCCATATATTAACTGATCTATTATTAATTATATTTTTAATCGTATTATCATAATTATCTGGATAATTATGTATTACATTTAATTTTTTACAATTACCTCTAGTTCTACAATTATTCGAAATGTTAAGAATATCACCTATATCTGTATAATTATTTGAAATTTTAAAAATTGTGGTTAGATCTATTTTTAATCTTCTAAGTTTAAGTGATTCTAATTTAAAATATACCAATCTCTATATATGATTTATAATTATATTTGATGAATTTGTATATCCTACGCATCTTGTAATTAATCTTCTAGTAAATAATCTTTGCACTCTTTCAATTTGGTCTATGAGACTACGAAATTTACTAACCTTTGAAAAGGGTGGCCAAATTATGGATGCATGTTCTAAACTTGGTCTGTAATACATTTCATATGCATTTAATAATGTTATAGGGTGATTGATTTTGTAGTAATGCAATTAAATTAAATTTTTATTAAATAAAATGTTATAACATTTTATAAAATTTTTATAAAATAAACATATTGATTATATTTGTAAAAAGCTTATTTTTCTTTGAATTCAATTTTTAGATGTATTATACATTAATTTAGTACATTTCATATTAGGATTAATATAGTTAATATTAAAGTTACTAATTATAATTTAACATTAATTATAATTATAACTTGATATTAAATATAATTAATATATTAAAAATAAATTATTTATTAAAATAAATAAAAATTTAACTTAGTATATAAAATGTGATGCAATAATTTTTAATAGTTTGAAATATAAATGTTCACCTTGAAACTTTTTTTAATGTTCAAAGTTTATGAATATCCATTATGTTCGATACAATTTCTAACTATTTGAGTTGATTTGCAACACTAGTTTTCATTCATAGTTAAGTTATTAATATATTAGATTGTTATATAAAATTATATTCGTATTTAATTAATAAATAATTTATTATTATAATATTAAGTTAACATTATAATTAATGTTAAATTATAATTAATAACTAATAGCTATATTAATTCTAATATTAAATTTATATGTATAATAATATTTATAATTTATAATATGAAATTTAATTTATCCAAAAATCAAAAAAAAAAAACCTAAGACTAATAAAATAATTGTAAATTTCATTTAATAATTTATAATTTCGAAATAATATTGAACTATTCTATAAGTGTATATTTCAGATTCAATTGAATCAAACTTTGTCTTTTAATTTGAATATGAAATAAATTTTAAAATTAACAAATTAATCGAATCAAATTTTTCTAATAGCAGCATAATATACTTTAAAAATTAATAGCAGCATAATATTAGCATAATAGCAGCATAATAGCAGCATAACAGCAGGATAATAGAATTAACAATTAATAGAAGCATAATAGCAGCATAATAGACATTTAATAGCAGCATAATAGCACAATGTAAACATTTGAGGCTCTAACATATGCTGTTATGCTGCTATTATGATGCTATTACTGTTAGCTGAGAATGGAAAATATATATTTCTGATATCAAAAAGTTTTAAAAAGAGAAAATTTTAAGTATGTGCTAAGTATATTCAAGTATATATCCTAGATGCCCTTTCGTTTTTTATTGTATAGATAAGGTGAATATATTTTATATTTCACTATTATGATATTTATTATAATTTACCATACCTCCCTATATTTTGATCACGTGAAAATCTATCAAAACATCCTTTTCGTTTCTTCCAGTGTATGATCGAACGTTAGTTTAAAGTTTGTAATATAAATTTGTTTTAAACATGTTAAAACCAACAACTTAATTTTAAGTTCTTAAAGGGGTTTCACACCAACTCGAACGCAATTATTAACTCTAATAATTAGAGGTTAAAGTTTAACTTTAATATTTAAATCCAATATTTAAAATAAAATAAATGCTTATCTGTAAAAGTGGTTTCACACAACTCAAACGCAATTATTAACTCTAAAAAACTAGGTGTAAAACCTCTTTTAAAAAATATACTAATAATTAAAATGAATCTAAGGTTATTGATTATATTATATAATTAATCTGTTTGTAACTATTTCAAATAGTATTTGGGATATTCCTTATCTGGCATATTCTGTCGAAATTAATAACCAATCTTAGAATCTATTTCTAATAATGAGAAAAAATTGTTATATTCATAACATTATTATTTAAATATTAATTAAAATATATTCACATAATAATAAATATTATGGATATGAGATTTTTATATTAAATATTTATGAGAATGAGATTTTTTTTATATTGATTATATATTAATAACATTAAAGCTCATTAAATTCTATAATATACATTATATTTTAGTTTTTTTTTAATTTTCATTAATGACTTAATTAATTAACTTATGAATACAAATGTTTTGTTATAAATTATAACTTATAATCAACAAATATATTGTAAACATTTGACATGGGAATTATTATGATACTTATTATTATATCATAGGGATAAATGTATGTTTTAATTATACAATTAAATTCAAATGAAATAATAATATAATATAAAAAAACGAATTGAATTAATTTAAAATTAATCAATAAAAATCAATTCAAATTAAAACGTATTCAAATGAAATAATAAATATATATTTATATAAAATAATATATATATATATATATATATATATATATATATATATATATATTATAGTTATTAATACATTTATTATATGAGTTATGAGACATTTGTAATAGTCATATTCTATATATATTAAGGGTGCAAGCTCGGGTTGGGGTTTACCATGTTTATTCTAGCTCTAGCCTAAATGCTAAGGATACTAAACTAATAAAGATAATGAGGTATTTTTTTGTATTCAATAGATATTATTCTACTATATAAAAGTATTGACTTTATATAAATATAATTTATTTAAAATGATGTAAACCATATAGATTAAAATAGTTGAAATATTTTTTATTAAAAATGTGAAGTTTATTATAATTTATTTTTAAAATATAAATAATAATATAGTATTACATGTTAATTACACACAGTAAAAATTCAGATAATAATATTTTAATCAAATAAGTAGTAGGCTTTTTCATATGCTTACTATTAAAAATAAAAAATGGAGAAAATGACATTCAAAGATTTAAAAAAATAAATAATCTTGTCAATTTCATATGATTTTTAATTAGATTGATCTCGTAAAACACTTTATATTGATAGAAATACTCAAACACAATTTAAAATATTTTACAATGTGATAAATAAGATAATGAATATGGATAATACGTAATAAAAAATAAATAAAAAAATAAAAATATTATACATATTTAACGTCAGCTTGCACCCTTAATAATGTTTAATCATAATACATAAATATATATATATGAAATACTATATTTACTCGAACCGCATTAAACTAGGCATAAGATATTTGTTATATATACAATATTAACAAAATATATATATTTACCTTCCGTATTGCTCAGTTGACTAAGACGTCAGACACATAAGCAGTAGGACGCGGATATATATATATATATATATATAAACTATATAAACACATGTAATATATGTACATACGCATGCTAAACATAGTGTATACGTCATATGTGTGTATTTAATTCTGTCTATAGATAATATCAATGTATGTCTATTAGATATCACTTTTAATTCGTCAATGATATGAATATATAGGCAGCAAACTTTCGTCTCACGCCTCATATTTTGATCAAGTGATCTGGTTATGAAGATTTTTTACATAATTAAAATGTATTATATTAATAATATTCACAATATTAATATATATAATGAATATTTTAATAATAATATTTCTAGTTTTTAAAATATTTATATTTTAAAAAAGGGAAACAAATTTACAAAAACTGATTAATATTTTTGAAATATAATTATCTAAAATATTTCTAAATAAATATTAAATAAAAATATTAAATCTGTAAGTTTTTGTCATTTTATTTTACTCTTAATTTTATTAAAATAGTTAGTATTCTGAAATTACATTTTTGATACTTTATAGATAATTTTAACCTATAATATTTTGACATTTTGTAGAGTATATATTCATTAAACAATTTAAAAAATAAAAATCTTTAAAACAAATTAGATTAATATTCCTGAATATATGTACCATTAGGTTAACAAGTAGATGTGATGTAATCCTGTGAGATTTCTATCTTCAAGAACAGAGTATTACATGAATGTGTTTTTCTGATGTCCAGTTCCTCAAGGATATAGTGTTACTGAAACCTGCAGTGCTGGCATTATACAATAAAGTTAGTTTTCATTCATTGTTATTCATACTTCGGCCAGGATTACGAAATGTTTCAGAATTATTGATTTTCTAATGCAATATAATAAATTATTAGCCGTAAAACATCTATAACTATCAACTTTTTCAAAAACTAGCTATATATATAAATTATGTATATACAAATAAACCAATAATTGATAATTATTATCATATATATATATTTTCTTTATATTGGAAATAATTATTTTAAAATATATTATTATATATTTTTATTTTTGTATATTCAATTTTCGATGAGCGGATAGATTCATTTTATAGTAGTTTTGCGGCATGTAGTGGAGTGAGAGTTTATGTATTGGAGAAAGTACATATAGTAGGGTGAGTGTATGTAGTAAATTGTGGATGTAATAACATCTTTATGAAAGTCTTCTTACAATAATATTACATCAATTCTTATATCTCGTCTTTGACATTTTCTGACGAATTTCTGTATCGGGTAAACCTGAGTGTATGAAGTCATAAGTTTTATTGATGATCATATTTTAGAAAACTTATTATATATAGTGGAAATATCTGAGAGAGGCGGTGATGGCAAGCATAGATAGTAGATATATGTTTGCATTATCCGGTATATAGATAAGTGATTTAATTTTAATAATTAATTTCAACGATTAATTAATTTTGTGAATAATTACTTATCAGAGGGTCATCAGAATGATTTTATTTGTGATTGGTCTAGTTTTGTTAGTGTAATTTAATATATATATATATATATATATATATATATATGTGTGTGTGTGTGTGTGTGTGTGTGTGTGTGTGTGTGTGTGTGTAGTAGTAGTAGTAGTAGTAGTAAATTGATTTATTCACAAAAATCCAATTTTCAAAAAAAATTTCGGATGTGATATATATATATAATATTAATGTTATGGCGACATCCATAATTTAAATAAATTATAATAAATGTAGTAAAGTAAGGTGTGGGTATATGTAACTTACAGGAGGGTACTATTTGATGATCTTAATTTAGTTATTTCTTTAAGTTTAATAGAGTCTCTAATGTATTTAGGAAGATTGTTATATATGGCAGTATGTATAATATTTAAGGTTTTATAGGTGGATCTTTGTTTAAATGTAAGCCAGTTTAGTTTTTTTCGGTAGTCTGTGGTGTGTGTTCGTTTAGGTAGTTTAAAAATGAGTCTGCATGTTTGATTTATTATTTTGTTAAGTCGTCTTTCTTGAAATTTAGGTATATCAGTAAGTATGGAGTTACAATAATCAAGTTCTGATATTATATAAGCGGAGGTTAATATTTTGAGGGATGATTGATTCAGAAGGTGTTTTATTTGTTTTAATTGATATAGTTTATTATTACATTGTTTAACTATAGATGAGATTTGTGTATTTAGCGTTAGGTGTTTATCAAGTATAACACCTAAGGTAGTTATATTAGTTTTTATTTCTATTTCAGTATTAGCTATTTTAATATGTGTGAGTGGGAGTGGGATTAGTCGTTTGCTATGAAATATAATACAATCTGTTTTTAGTTTATTAAATTTTAAATAGTTGTTGTTAATAAAATATTTCAGATATTATTAAATATTTCAATTTCAGTAGTTAATTTATATATTTTGGTTAGAGTTTCGTTTAGGTTATTGAAAGTAGTTGATGTGTATAGTTGTGTATCATCTGCATACATGTGGTAATTAATATTATGTGAATTTATTATGGAATTAATGTCGGATGTATAAATATTAAAGAGCAGAGGTCCGAGAACACTTCCTTGAGGGACTCCTATTTCAGGACAGTTATATGTATTGAATGGTTTATTGGATTTTATATTAAAAGTTCTTCCTGTTAAGTATGACTGTATTAGTTGAATTATTGATTGGTGAATTCCGATGGATTTTAGTTTTTTATAAAGTATCATATGGTTTATTGTATCAAATGCAGCTGTTAGGTCGAATTGTATAAGTATTACGTATTTGTTGTTATGGATATTATAAGATATATATTTAGTAAGGTCTAATAGTAAAGTCTCAGTATTGTGTTTTCGTTTATATGCAGTTTGTCTTGGATTATCTAAGTTATTATTCGTTATATAGTTGGTAAGGTGGTTTGCTATTATTTTGTCTATAATTTTAGATAGAAAAGATAGATTGTATATTGGTCTGTAGTTTTTAGTAAGTGTTTTGTCAAGTGATGAGTTTTTCAGTATTGGTGTAATGATTGTATGTTTTATTAATAGTGGAAATTGTGACTGTTCTATGCATTTATTAATCAGTTCCGTGTATGTAAGGCAAACATAATTAAGGTTTTTTTTCAGTGTGTGTGTGTCTGTGTTTATATATATAAAGTAAAGTTATAAAATATTTATATATTTATATTTAATAAATATTATTTATTGAAATTAAGATTTTTATTAATATTTATATGTATGAACTTCATGAACCTAGTCTAAGAATGATAATAAGCTAGCATTAACCAATTATATAAATAATAACTTCTTATACCTTTATATACAATTACTATAACTATTTAAGATATTATTTTAGTAATTAATGAATAATTATAGAAGTCAATTAAAGTATATAATACAATTTATTATTAAATAAATTTATTCATAATATATAAAATATATAATGGTTTCCAGGGAGTTGTTTGTTGTTTAAGTATTTCAATTATTTCATTGATATACAAACAGTAAGAATTCCTCATTCCTTTCTCTAAAATTTGTTAAAAAATCACAAATATAGTAAAAATAAAGAAAATTAACGGAAATGTAATGAATTTATTTCAATAGTATTTGGTATATTTTAATGTATAATAATTAAAAATAAAAATGTACATAGTTAATAGATAGATAGATAGATATATGGTTTATTGAGTGTTGACACACAAAATGACATGAAACAATAATGTAATGATAAATAATAAATGACAATAAGAATGATGGTTTACACATGTCATAAGTAAAATAATATAAAAATATACATAATATTAACATAAAGTACAGTATTACTTTAGTTATGAATTAGTATGCATAATATATGATGTAACTTTGCTGATTAATGTTATAATAAATGTAAATTCTATGATATAAATAATAATGATATAGAGTTTTATTTAAAAAGTGGCAATATTACAATATATGACCGTGATATTTTATATAAAAACAAATAAATATTTATATCATTATATGTCAGCTATTGAAAACATAATTTTAATATTTAAATAACCGAATTTTGAGGAATAAAGCCTTTACCTGGTGATTCTAATCAAAATGTAATATCAATACATTTCCCTACATATTAACTTGATAATATTTTCCATTGTCTTTTCAGGATGTCAAATATTGCCTTGATATACAAACAGTAACAATTCCTCATTCCTTTCTCCTTTGAATTTTGATAAATTTAATGATATCAATCTCAGATTTGGATTTTATTTTCGCAAAATTTTCACCATCTTTTTAGTTATAATCAACAATAGGTGGAGGTGAAAAGGGGCGTCGAATTCAGCTATGAGATGGTAACCTGCGATCTCCCCATCGTAGTCTGAAGTCCTGCCATCTAGTATGATTACAATAGTACTATAGTAGTTTTATAAGAAGCTTGAGTTAATAACAATAGCTTATGGAAGGTAATCTCGATAATCTAAAGGAAGTTCACAAATTTACCAAAATAAATTATCTACACTTAATTTTAAAAATAAAACGCAGATATTTCAAATTTCAATATTTGAAAAATAGTTATTAATGTTAAAATATGAAAAATATATGATTTATGTATAGATTTTATTATAATCGATATATTATAATGATCGATATCATACTTTATAGACGTGATTTTTAGTTGCATAACAAAATATGTTCAATAGGATATCAAAGTTGAAAAGCTCTTAACGCACAATAGATAGCGTTATTTCTCCATTGTTTTCATGTGAATTACTAGAGAAGTTACCTATGTTGTCAGCATTAGTTCATTAGTCATGAATTCCATGTAAATATTATGATACCCCCCCCCCCGGTGGACATCTAGAGGTCCACACAGCAAGGGGCATGTCTCTTTAGAATTTATTAATTTATTATTTGGTTGCTTTAGGATTCCTGTTCTTCCCCGCATTATTTTTATAATATGATTGGCCATAGAATTTTGTAGTTGAAATATATTTACAATAATTCTCCATCTAAACTTGAATATGAATTATCTATATAAATACCAATCTAAATATTAGATTGAAATATATGCTGCTAAACCATAATGCAAAACGATAAAATCATGCACCCGTAAAATTAATTTTCCAAAATATACATATGAACTGTTCTTTCTACAACTAGCTTACTATAACATTGAAATGATCTAAGCTCAGCATCCATTTCTCTAAAATAATTCTTCCATTTAGTCTTTTAGACCAGATTGTACACACCTATTACGGCTATACTATCCAGCATGGCGCTCCACACACTTTACCATTTATTTGGTTGTTGAGTCACAAGGTATCGGATTCAATTTTATTTCAATTCTTCTATTATAAAAATATATAACCCACATATTATTAATTCTTTTATTTCTATTATGTATTCTCTCAAGAATTCATTGTGTAGGTTTTGTTTGTCCATAGGTTATAGTTACCAGAAATAAAGTGTTTGGTTAAATTTGTATTAAAAATGTACAGAGTGATATATACATACATAATATGTATTACATATATACATATACACATACATATATACAAATATGTAATGAAAATGATGACACTAATGTTCTGGCTTGCTCCTCCTCCATCATCATCATCATCGTTATAGTAGTAGTAGTAACGGGTGTATTCGACGAAGATTATTTACTATCTAATACTAAAATAGCCGTTGTCCAGTCCAGTCCAGTTATCTAGTCTAGTCGAGTCGAGCATGATAATAACGAATCGAGATCATTATAACTGCCGTGTTTACTTCTTCATTTTGCTTTTGTGATGTTTTCTCACCTTATCGACATAAGCCACAACTAGTTTCACTATCTTTACGACGTTAACATGCTTGGTAGCCATTAATTTATGTACTGCCTTACGCATGATATCTTTGTAGTCGACTTTATCGATGCGTTTCTCAGTATAGAACGGCTTCAGCACGATTTTTACTCTTCGATGATATGTTTGCGGTGTTTCTTTTTTGCCGGTTTGTTGTTGCTTCCAACTATGTGATTCTTTTTCTGATCGAGATATGATAAAACGATTATTTTCAATATAGCCACTTGTGTTGCTACTTGTTATATGTATGTAAACCCACCCACTGCAAGTTTCACATCTGTAGACTTTTCATGTACATTTTTTATTAATTTATTTGTAGAATGAATTAAAAAAATTATATTCATCAATTTAGGAAACTATTAATCAATTTATTACGGATATGTACATTATTATTAAAATAGAAATATTGTTATATATCAGATTACAAAGAAAGTTAAGAGTTGAAAATATGAACATCTGAAAAAGCGATTAGCGATTATATTACGCTCAATATTTACTGGCAGTCCTAGTTGCAACATAGAAAACAAGATTCAATGGTTTACGTACAGGAATAAGGAACTCCGGATTTATATATTACATTTACCTACAATCCTAAATGGATCGAAATCACAAAATAATTAGAAGACGACACTAGACATGATATTATTGCGAAAGTATTCCATCAAAAATTAATTAAATCAATGAATTTATTTAACAAAGCGCAGGTATTTGGAGAATTTGGAGATATTTTATACATACTGTGGAATGGCATAAAAGAGGATTCATGCTTCACAAATTTATGAATATATATCAGAAAAAACGTACGAATAAAAAAATTGATAATGAATTCTATGAAGTACTAATGACGCACGGTCCATGTGCTATTAATAACCTAATCAATAACAAATCACCATTTAGTAAAGAAGGTATACCATTACCCATCCAATTGATTTCTTAGGTTTTATTCAAGCTGGAGAGGATGGATATCCCAAATGCAGAAGTTAAATAATGGAGGAGAAAAATTATCAAAAGAAATAATATGCAAGTTTACATTAATAATTGTTTTTTTTAGGATTGGATAGTTTATTTTAACACCAATATGGTAAAACAATTACCCTCACTGGTGTGGAAACGTAATAAATAAACAAAAACAGTCAAATAAAAACTGAATATACAAATAAAATAGCTAAGTAATAAATAAAATTAGGATCACGATCAAGATCAATGAATATGTTAATTTAGATAGTCTGAGACAATACGCAAAAGTACGTGGTGACTTCAATTTACGTAATTAGTACGGCAGTATATTCCATCTGGCTGGTGCAATTCTAGAGAAAGCATTGCATTGCATCCATTTGGCAGCTCGAGTAGAGCAGCATCAGAAGAACGCAGATGCTGGAGAATCTGACGACGAACAAGCAAGCCATGTAGATATCCAGGTCTGCCTAGAATTAATGTTTTATGCATTAAGCATAGTAAACTAAATTCACACCGTTTTTTAAACGGTAACCATTTCATATTATGTTGGTGCATGTCAGTTAAAGAGTGCTCGCATCGCTTAAGCCTATGTATTAATCTGACAGATGATCGAATAATTCGGTCAACTTTTTTAGCTTCGGTGTTCTTAATACCATACAAAAGAGAACAACAGTAATCTAATCTAGACAACACTAGAGCATTTACGAGGCGCTTAGTGATATTAGTAGAGCAATAGTTTCTAATATGGCACATTTTTCTCAAATAAAAATAGATAAGAATAGATGAGTAATTTCTTACTGTCCACTATTATCTAAAATATTTAAAGCACATTTAAATGTAGAATTTTTAATTCTGTTAAAAGTATTAAATTTATATATAAATATATTAATAAGGGTACAGATATGTCAATGGTAGCATGACAAGAAAATAGAGAAAGAAATGAAATTTCGGATTACTAATTGGGTCGATATGTAGGATTGTACGAGGCATTTTGGATACTATTGCAGTTTCCTATACATTAAATATATGATGTAAATTGCAATTTGCAAATTTTTTATTTTCAAATTGCAGCCTGCAATAATACATTTAACTGTCCATTTAGAAAATGGACAAAGGGTGTATACAAATAATATTTCAAAACAAAATTTACAATCCCAATGAAACTACTTTAACAAAATTATTTAAACCGCGTAGAGAAAATGAATTCGCAAGTTACTATATAAATAAGTAGGTCAATATTATATATAGAATTCGCTAAATGGAAAAAAAGAAATCAAGGTACCAGGCTTGATGGTTATAGTGATATCAGGAGAGGAAAAGAGTTGGTATAAATTACAATACACTACATTTTTTGATTGGTGAATATTTTTATATCTGTCATTCGAATACTTAATAACTGTCATCTGTGAAATATTTAGATAGGCCTGAACTTTACGCGGTCCACTAGAAAATGACAATCAATGGAATAATACAATTAACGATGCAATTTTATTAAAATCTCCAAAATTATTATGTGTAATGTTTCTAATCCTCTTAGGATATGGAGATAAATAAGATTGCAGTGAAGATTACCTATTTAAATATTAATCCCTCTGCAATTTACAGTGATAATATATTTAATTTAGCTTTCATCTGTATCAAAGATAAATTATAAGAACTTGGTTGTAGAAAGTTACTACATTATGGATTACTTACGATAAAAGATAACATCACCTCTCAGTAACGATGTTATCATAGAAACTTCATATAATACGAAGATTGAATTTGTATATTAAAGAAGAATTTGTATAATGAAGACAAATTTACTGATGAACAAAAATACATTTATTTATTAATCTAGGAAGAATTAATAAAAAAAAAATAAAATAGTCATGTTATCAATGCAGCAGATGAAAGGCAAAATATTTGTAATCTATTATTATTACATGTACGCTTCATGAAGATGATTTCTATAGCAGTAGTATCTTCTGTAATTGCATCGACCCTACTTCAATCTGAAAGAACTATACATTCAATGTTTAAATTACCACTGGATTTATCGGATACGGAAAATACATCATGCAATATTTCTAGGAATATTGGTGTAGCTCACCTAATATGGAAATGTTAATTCATAGTATAGGATGAATTCACTATATATCATAAGGGAGGAATTCAAGCTAACAATCATTACTGAAAGATATTCGAAATAATTATTTAAAAATGGGAGGAATTACTGTATTATTTACAGGAGATTTCTGTTATATATTATCTATTACACCCAATATCCGGTATTGAAATAGACAAACTTAATGCATCTTTATAATATTTATATTTTATACAATACAATTCAATACAATTATTAAATATTTGTTACAAGAAATATGAGATTATTAATAAATGATGATTCGGAAACTGCAATATTACAAATAATTTAATCATGCTCGAGATATTAATGTAAATTCTATGGAAAATTCTATAAGTTTCGATAGAATAATGAAGATATAGAATTAAGAAATTTTTTGTATCCAGATTTCCAGGCAAATTATAAAGATATAGAATCGGATGGCTATCTAAAAAATGTATTCTTACATCGATAAATGAAATTGTTTATAAAATTAAAGATTTAATTATTAAATGAAATTCCTGATGAAATGAAACAGTAGAATTATCTAAAAATAAAATCCTATTCTCCTTTAATCAAGATATTTTCTCTCCAAGATTATACCTGTATACGACCATGGTAATTGAATTTTTTCAAAAAAACATTACATTTTCTCTACTAGAAAATGTCTTTTGAAAAGATATAAAATGTATTCAATAGTATTCATGCGTATATTCAAATAAATATATAGTAACCTTTGGAAAAATTGACCATACTACGCTATTAAGGCATTCATTAGCATTTTGAGTGAGACCATTGACGCATCCTAACAGCAGCTCATCTCTAGTCATCGCATTCATCTTCTCAGCTATTCCTGGAAAGATCTTTGTCTCACACATGGATGGATAATTTCCATTCTAATATATAATGCATTTATTTCAGTAATTATTTTAGTATTTGGTATATTTTAATGTATAATGTATAATTAAAAATAAAAATGTACATAGTTAATGTTATAATAATCGTAAATTCTATGATATAAATAATAATAATATAGAGTTTTATTTAAAAAGTGGCAGTGTTACAGGACCGTGATATTTTATATAAAAACAAATAAATATTTATATCATTATATGTCAGATATTGAAAATATAATTTTTAATTTTTAAATAACCGAATATTGAGGAATAATGGCTTTACCTGGTGATTCTAATCAAAATATAATATCAATACATTTCCCTACATATTAACTTGATAATAATTCCATTGTTTTTTCAGTATGTCAAATATTGCCTTGATATACAAACAGTAACAATTCCTCATTCCTTTCTCCTTTGAATTTTGATAAATTTAATGATATCAATCTCAGATTAGGCTTTTATTTTCGCAACCTTTCCACTTAATTTTAAAAATAAAACGCAGATATTTCAAATTTAAATAATTGAAAAATAGTTATTAATGTTAAAATATGAAAAATATATGATTTATGTATAGATTTTATTATAATCGATATATTATAATGATCGATATCATACTTTGTAGACGTGATTTTTGGTTGCATAACAAGATATGTTCAATAGGATATCAAAGTTGAAAAGCTCTTAACGCACAATAGATAGCGTTATTTCTCCATTGTTTTCATGTGAATTACTAGAGAAGTTACCTATGTTGTCAGCATTAGTTCATTAGTCATGAATTCCATGTAAATATTATGATACCCCCCCCCGGTGGACATCTAGAGGTCCACACAGCAAGGGGCATGTCTCTTTAGAATTTATTAATTTATTATTTGGTTGCTTTAGGATTCCTGTTCTTCCCCGCATTATTTTTATAATATGATTGGCCATAGAATTTTGTAGTTGAAATATATTTACAATAATTCTCCATCTAAACTTGAATATGAATTATCTATATAAATACCAATCTCAATATTAGATTGAAATATATGCTGCTAAACCATAATGCAAAACGATAAAATCATGCACCCGTAAAATTAATTTTCCAAAATATACATATGAACTGTTCTTTCTACAACTAGCTTACTATAACATTGAAATGATCTAAGCTCAGCATCCATTTATCTAAAATAATTCTTCCATTTAGTCTTTTAGACCAGATTGTACACACCTATTACGGCTATACTATCCAGCATGGCGCTCCACACACTTAACCATTTATTTGGTTGGTGAGTCACAAGATATCGGATTCAATTTTATTTCAATTCTTCTATTAAAAATATATAACCCACATACCATTAATTCTTTTATTTCTATTATGTATTCTCTCAAGAATTCATTGTCTAGGTTTTGTTTGTCCATAGGTTATAGTTACCAGAAATACAGTGTTTGGTTAAATTTGTATTAAAAATGTACAGAGTGACATATACATACATATACACATACATATACAAATATGTAATTAAAATGATGACACTAATGTTCTGGCTTGCTCCTCCATCATCATCGTTATAGTAGTAGTAGTAATAGGTGTATACGACAAAGATTATTAACTATACAATACTAAAATAGCCGTTGTCCAGTTCATTCATTTATCTAGTTAGGTTCTCCAGTCCAGTCCAGTTATCTAGTCCAGTTATCTAGTCCAGTCGAGTCGAGCATGATAATAACGAATCGAGATCATTATAACTGCCTTGTTTACTTCTTCATTTCGCTTTCGTAATGTTGTCTCACCTTATCGACATAAGCCACAACTAGTTTCACGATCTTTACGACGTTAACATGCTTGGTAGCCATTAATTTATGTACTGCCTTACGCATGATATCCTTGTAGTCCATTTTATCGATGCGTTTCTCAGTTTAGAACGGCTTCAGCACGATTTTTACTCTTCGATGATACGTTATATTTGCGGTTTTTCTTGTTTGCCGGTTTGTTGTTGCTTCCAACTATGTGATTCTTTTTCTGATCGAGATATGATAAGACAGTTATTTTCAATATAGCGACTTGTGTTGCTATATGTATGTAAACCCACCCTCTGCAAGTTTCATATCTGTAGACTTTTCATGTACATTTTTTATTAATTTATTTGTATATATATATTTTTTTTAAATTTATTTTTATCCTTTGACCCCATCCTGGAACTTAGATTAATATATATACTTATAACCATATATGGCTCTAATATCCTTTTGAAGCTTTGACATATCTGTAGTAATTCCAAATATAACTTTAGAGACTTTTGATAACTTATAGTATTGAATACAATTTATTATTAAATAAATATATTCATAACATATATAATATATAATTTAATTAATTTGATAAAATAATAATTAAAAAAAAATAATCATTTACTTTATTTTTAATATTGTTATATACAGGTAACCTGTAACAGGTTATTTAACTGAATGAACAGTCGCTATTATAAACCTTATAATCTTCGTTGATTTTTAATTTTCATTTTAATTTTTAATGACCTTTCACTGTTTATATATTAATTATATATGTTATATATATTATATATATATATATAACATATATATTATATAATTTATTTATAATAATCACAAATTATCCTGTGATAATGAATTTATGTATTTGATTATCTCCCTAGAGATTGGTTTTCTATAAAATAGGCGACTGTATAACTTACTAGATATATATGTGTACTGTTATTTTCAATTATGTTTATTATCAATGAAAACACCAAGTAACTTATACTGGTGTATACTTATACACTGTATAGCGTGATATTTTATATAAAAAAAATAAATATTTATATTATTATATGTCAGATATTGAAAACATAATTTTTAATATTTAAATAACCGAATTTTGAGGAATAAAGCCTTTACCTGGTGATTCTAATCAACATATAATATCAATACATTTCCCTACATATTAACTTGATAATAATCTAATAATGATGCAAATCCCAGATTTGAATTTTATCTTCTAAACTTTTTTTACCAATCTTTTAGTCATAATCAATAATAGGAGGAGTTGAAAAGGGGCGTGGAACTCAGCTATGACCTCCACCTCGTAGTGTGTAGTGATGACATCTAGTATGATTACAATAGTACTATAGTAGTTAAAGTACTTAATATATACCATATAGTAACAGTAATAGTTGATAGAACGAATGTATGTGTTATACAAGATTATTCTTACGCGTTGAGATAAATATATATTTATATTTTGAAAGTCATAATAACGAATATATAGAGTAAACATTATTAATATGTTAAATGATTTCAATATCAATATAACATTAAGGTAATTTTTATTTTTATTTTATTTATATACACAACCATTTTTTGTAGTAATTTTTGAAACATTAACACTTAGCATAAATATTGATAGCATTTAGTAATAAATCTAAATCTCACATTTATTAATATTATTTAAAATCATTATTTATTTAGAAATACATTTCGCTAGGTTATTTTTAGAAGTAACATCAGCATATGATGGTTTGGAATTTTCGTTATCAGATACCATAGTATGAAGTAGATCCAATTTTGATTTAGTTTCATTCAATTGAACTTAAATTTTTGTTATTAGAGTATGATTCGTTTCAAGTTCTATAATTTATAATTTCAATATGATACGTTATTATCATTATTCTGCTACGACATCGTGACCCACGCTTGATTTAGTAATCGGTGGGGCTCTCTTCTTACATCTCACTTTTCTGAGATACAAGATGGCAAAGTATCGGTGAGTTTACACGAAAATGATACATCCGTTCATTAATTTCAAAGTTATATGATATGTAGGTTGAACAATAGTTTCATCAGATAGGCTGAGTTGATCTGTTTCTCTACTAGGTTTTTAATGATTGCAATATACTATATAATAATACATAGTATGACGTACATTCTATGATATAAATAATACTAATAATATAGTTATATATAAAAAGTAGTAATATTACAATATAGGACCATGATACAAGAAAAAATACATATTTATATCATAATTCTATTTCATACATTGAAACAATAATTTTTAATATTTTATTGACCTAATTTTGAGGAATAAAGCCTTTACAACCTGGTGAACTTAATTGATTCTGATACAAATATAATATATCAATACATTTCCATATATATTAACTTTATAATATTATCTACATATTTCAGTAGAATATTATATCAATCATATACTTTCCAAAAAATTAGGGGATATTGTAGGGCATTGTATGATCTATGTAATTTATAATTTATATAATTTGTAATTTATCCTTTGGATTCCTTCTTCTTTATGCTGCAAAATGTTGTTGATAAGTTAGAATACTATGTCTATGAAATACTGTAACAGTGGGGTGTGAATGCATAAATATAATATATACATATATTAATATTAGTTTAACTTTATTTAAATATAAAAATACAAGCATGACTATTGTAAATAAAAGCTGAAACAGTTTTAATTTATATTTTTTAAAATTCACATTCACACCACCGACGGTTGTCCACCGTTATCATTGATAATTATATTTATTGCATTTGAAAATCAATAATTCTTGATTTAAAGGTATTTCCTGGTTGATATACAACTTATGAATATCTCTGGTGAAAATTAACTTAGTTACACATTCGTATTTTATTACTATTTTTGCATAATTTAATTGACCGAATTAAACATCTTATAAAATGCCATTTTACACAATAACTTATATAATCGTAACTAACACTAACTTTAACATCACCTAGCAACTGACATACGTTTCTGGCGAGTTGGATCTCAATTCTTCTGTAACCAGGTGAAACTGATCGATTGGATTGAAAGTTAGCACTATTTGCACAGCCTTTGAATACTGAATGCTCTACTAATACTTCTACTACCATTTCTACAGATTAAAATCTATTTTTACAAGGTTATTACAATTTAAGTAGTGTGTATTTATTTTTATATGCTTGTTTTCTAATATGAATACTATTTTATTCAATATACAAAAATTATATTTTAAATAAATTAACATTATTTTTATTATTATTTTACATATGATTTTCAACAAATCATAATGAAGATCATTTTAGTTTAGTTTCATAATATGTATATTAATTTTTATAATTACATTATATTTTATTATTTCATTATAATTTTATATTTATTATTTAATTGATGTAATACTAAAATTATTAAAATTTATTATGAAACAAAAATGATATATTTTTAATTCAATTCATTAATTATAATTGTTTTAATATTCATCAGTATATGCCTAGATAGATTTTAGTTTTTCTTTATCAATTGTATATTTTTGGAGTATTTTATACATTATCTTGAATATATAGTAATTGTATATTGTTTATAAATTATATTAACAATGTATAGAAATATTTATACATGGATTTCATACAGTATATTTATAATATAAAATATCTAATAATTGACTTTTATATTTATTTTATAATTTTAATAAAATAATTATATATTATATATATTTTTAATTTAATTAACATTAATATGTAAATATAAATATTTATTAATTTGTATTGTGTCAATTACTTATATAATATATATATATATATTATTCTTCCTAATTGCACTCTTCCTTGCATCTCAATCACATATCCATAACTCACTCGCTCGCTCTAAGATTAATATTCCTAAATATACGTACCGCTAGGTTAACAAGTAACTGTGATGCCATCCCGTGAGATTTCTATCTTCAAGAATACAATACTACATGAATGTATGTTTCTGATGTTCAGTTTGTCAAGTATATAGTCTTACTGAAACCCGCAGTGCTGGAATAATACAATAAAGTTAGTTTTCATTCATTGTTATTCATACTTCTGCCAGGATTACGAAATGTTTCAGAATTGTTGATTTTCTAATGCAATAAACTACATTAGTAGCAGTAAAATGCATGTATCAAAAGTAATGAATGATATATTAATTTTTCTTAAATCATCCAATATTAATTATGTATATAGAAATAAACTAGAAATTAATAATTAATTTTAACATTGACTCAGGACTAGCTCTGTTCAATGTTTACACACATATGTGTGATATTATATAGGAGTTAAGGGTGGCACGGGGTTTTGGTTTACATGTAAAAGATACAAAAAAGAACTACTTTTCAAAACATAATTCACTAAATAATATTTAATAAAATTATTAACTTTTTTTTAGTTGTATACTGATTAATCGATAATTATATTCCTGGTTTTTTTTTTAATATCTAAGAGTTATGTACTTCCAAATTATCAACAACAAATTTACAAAATAATATTTTAAAAATAATTATAAATTCGTATTTATTAAAAATTCACAAAAATAAAGCTATATATATTAAGATGTAATGCAAAAAAAATATAAAGTTTCATCTAAGAAAATGAGTTTTGAAAATATTTTGTTCAGCTTCTAAATATAGCTTCGATATAAGCTTCTAAATTTTAATTTTTCATACCAATTTGTTGACGTTATAATATTTATAATACATATAATATATACTTTTATAGGACCTAGTATATAACATTTTAAGATAATTAATACATTTTAATATTTTAGATAATTAAAAGTTTAATGAATCCCTATTAAGGATTAATGAAACTATGTTTAAAAAATAAATAGTTATAAATAAATCACCTTTTAAAATCACCTATAATAATATACTAAAATAACTTATTAGTAAATTTGCAGATTTCAATATAAAAATGATGTTTGTTATATTTTTTATAAATAAATATATATATATATATATTAAATAATTTGCAGATTTCAATATAAAAATGATGTTTGTTATATTTTTTATAAATAAATATATATATATATATATTAAATAATTTTAATTTTATTTTTGGTTTACTGGAGACATATATAGATTAGTGATTTAATTGAAATTAATTAGTTTATTTACATTTTAATTTAATCACATCACTTTAGTAAATCGGTGAACTTAGATATATCTGGACTACGATTACCAGCTACTACATATAAGAGTATTCACCAGAATATATGAATATGAACACATGAATACACGACGATGACATTAATTTAACTAACTTATACGTAAGCTTGATTATCTGCTACATCGGAGGTTCATTCTACCGGCTACTTGGTACTATCTTCGACTACAACTGAAACACCTCGATCTACATACACAATTCCTATTATTATTATCGCAATTACTATTTTAATATAGATAATTAGTATAACAATAACATCCCTGCTATCAATAACTATTTACCATGTAATTCCTACCAGCTAACTATCACTTTGCAAGCCTTCAACCATCTTCGATTATCTCTAAATCATGGACCGATGTTAATAACCCCCCTCCCTCTTATTGTTATAAGTCAAATATTGATATATAATAGATATAATATTAACTAACGTTTATTAGTTTCTAGAGTTCAGATCAGAGGTCGAGCACAGATTATGAGATATTTAAATAACACAGTCCATTACATCTCTTCCGTTCTCTCAGTAAGACCTTCACCCATGGAATTCTTTTCTTGAGAACTTCCGCCAATAGGCAACAATGGTTATGTTGCCCTCGTCTGTAGGACTCTACAGACCGCATCCCTCTGTCTTTTACAAGTCCAACTGCTGAGGTCGACTCCTAACCCTGGATGACCTCCTAACGGATGGCAACGGATTATCTGCGACTACAGGGGTTCTTGGAATTTCTTTTCCCACGATATCTTCACTATTCTCTATAGTGATCTCTAGGCTCTTGATCGTCTACTCTCGACGATGGTTCTGGAGGTAATAGTTCAATAGTTCTGTAGTTTTATCCAGGCTATCGAATTGCTTATCTCTTCGATCACCCCCTCCACCCAGGTTCCTTTCGACCAGAAATCTACTGCGAAAACGGTTTCTCCTGGCTCAAATTTCGTCGACCTTTCTGTGACCTCCAATTCCTTCGTAGGTCTTAGACAATCTAAACCGGATCGTATAGTTCGCGAAATTAACACCACCCCTGGTGATATACCAGTACTTGTACCAGTACCAGTGTGTGGTGTCAACCGATATCGTAATAGAATCTTGTTTATTCTTTTCTGTATCTTACCTTCCCCTTCGGAGCTCCTCATTGCATTTTTAAAAGTTTGTACCGCTTTCTCCGCTAGACCATTCGATGCTGGGTGGTATGGTGGCGTGAATATGTGTTTAATCTGATTCGATCGCATATAGGTCGCAAACTCTTCGCTGTTGAAATTAGTTCCATTGTCTGATACTAATACTTCTGGAAATCCGTGCGTTGTAAAAACCTTATCCAATTCATCGATTTTCCTGCTTGATGTTACTATCGTCATAGGTATAACTTCTAGCCATTTCGAATGTGCGTCCACCATTAGCATAAACATTTGTCCTATAAATGGACCTGCAAAATCGATGTGGATGTTTTGCCAATTACATTTTGCTTCGGGCCAAGATTCATATGAGCTATTATTCTGCTACCGAGTTGACTGACACCCTGCACACTCCCTAACTATAGCTTCAATATCATCATCTAATGATGGCCACCAGTAGTAGCTTCTTGCTAGACCTTTCATCCCACTGATGCCTGGGTGTCCTTCATGGAGAAGTCTTAATATCTCAGTTTTTATTTCTAAAGGTACCACTACTCTTGCCCCCCACATTATCAGTTCTTCTTCTACCGATAATTCTGCTTTCCTTCTATAGTAACTCTTCAAGTTTTCGGGTATAGGTTCCTTTTCCGGCCACCCCTCTTCAATAAACCTCTTTATAGTTTGTAGTTCATTACTTTTCTTCGTGGCTATTTGGGTTTCTTTCACTCCTAATTAACTTTCAATTTCTTTTAGTATAAATATTATTTCCTCCGGAATTGGAACTTCTTCTTTATCCCCTTTTGATCGATTTCTCGGTAATCTACTTAAAGCATCAGCATGGGCAATCTTCGTTCCTGGTAAATACCTGAACTCATATTCGGAAGTTGACAATATTAGTGCCCATCTCTTTATCCTACCTGATACCATAGTAGGTACCTCTCTCTCTGTACTAAACAATCTTTTTAAAGATTGATGGTCATTGGCAATTATAAATTTGTGTCCAAAGAGATATCTGTGGAATTTTTTCACCCCAAATACTACCCCTAGTGCTTCTTTTTCAATTTGTGAATAGTTTTTTTCTGCCGGTGCCAGTGTTCTTGAGGCAAAAGCAATTGGTCTTTCTGACCCTATCTTCCATTATGTGTGCCATGACGGCGCCTATACCATACTGAGATGCATCACATGTGAGTATTATCTTCTTCTCTATATCAAAGTGTATTAAAGATCTGCGCTCAGTAGATGACTCTTAGAGTCTTCAAAAGACTTCTGGCACTCTCTCGTCCACAACCAACGTGCATTCTTCTTTAACAAGGCATGCATTGGACCCAGTAGGCTCGACATGTTTTTCAAAAACTTACTATAATAGTTTAGCATACCTAAGTATGCTCTCAGTTGGGTGGTGTTTTGCCGTGTTTGAGCTTCTGTGATTGCTTCCATCTTCCTCGGTACCGGTTTTAGCCCTTCTTTATTTATCAAATATCCAAGATATTCCACCTCCTTCTTCATAAACTGACATTTATTTTCATTAATTCGTATCCCGGCTTCCTTCAACCTATGCAGTACCATCGACACATTATCAGTATGATCTCTTTCTGATGATCCCGTTATTAGGATATCATCTAAATACCCACTTACGTGTTTGAGCCCTTTCAGTAAATTGTCCATGACTCGCTGGAAAATGGCTGGAGCTGAGGCTATGCCAAAACATAATCTATTGTATTGGAACAATCCCAAATGGGTATTAATTGTAGTATATGGCTTGGATTCGTTAGATAGTGGCATCTGTAAGTATGCATTTGATAAATCTAGTGTTGTAAACATTTGACCACCTGCTAAGTTAGCGTATAAGTCATCTATCCGTGGTATCGGATAACTGTCTAATTTACATACTTTATTCAAAGTAATCTTATAGTCCCCACATATTCGAACTGAACCATCTTTCTTCAGGAAAGGTACAATGGGTGTTGCCCACTCCGAATTGCTAACTTCTTCTATTACTCCTGCTTCTTTTAGTCTTACCAGTTCCTCACCTACCTTGTCTTTCATTGCGTAAGGTACCGATCTTGCCTTAAAGAACTTAGGTATTGCATCCTTATCTGGATATAGTTTCCCTTCGACTCCTACCATCGTTCCCAATCCTTCCTTAAAGACTTCTGGAAAACTCTCCTTCCATCTTCCTCCATCTCTAGTCAGTGAATTGCATGGGAATTCTCCAGTCTAGTCATAGCTTGTTTATAAGGTCCCGTCACGCTATATTTGGAACTGATCCCTTTACCACATATAATCTCACTCGTTTGTTATTATCTATATCGACTTCAATTTTCCCTAGTACCGGTACTAACTCACCCGTAAATGATCTCAACTTTATGTTTGATGTTTTTAATTCCGGTCGCTTATTCCCCTTTCCCAATTTTGTCCAGGTTTTCTCGGATATAATTGATATAGCTGCACCTGTATCAACTTGTAGTTTGCAAGCCACATTGTTCAATCTAATTGTACTAGTGATGACTCCGTCACTTTCGGTACGTATGTTAAACATACTATATATCTGCTCTTCTTCTGAAGATGTTGAGTCTTCTCTGCTTACGGCATGTGTTTGTTTGTTTTCTCTTCTTCTACACATATTCTTCAAATGACCGATTTTTCCGCAATTAAAGCATTTCGCATTTTTAAAACGACACTCGGAATTCTATGTCCAGTTCTTCCACATATCATACACTTCGTTTGGTTGTTAGAATTCTGATTATATTTCTGTTTAACTTCTTTATTCTTCATAAAGTGTATTGGTAGTGGTTCTGGTACTCTCTCCAAAATAACCATGTTTCCTTCGGCTTTAAAAAATGCACCACATTATCCCAACATAACTCCTGAACATCCACAAAAGCGTTATATTATCTAAAAATCTCTTCCTAAATTCCATGAATGAATCTCGTACCTTGGTAATTAAACATATTAGAAAAAAAGAATTAAACTTTTAAGTTAATTTCATCTCTTTTACATTTCTCTACCTTAAGTTTCCCAACTCTGCTATCTCAACTTTAAAATTTAAAGGTCGTACTTCCTTCATAATATTTACAACATTTAGAGCTCTGGAAATATTTGTACTCTATATTCTAGTCCACTAAATTTTGTAAAGAATTTTATCATCTATCTATCCTGGTTTACTTTCTCAATCTACGAAGCTCAATATTGGTAATGTGCTATATCATGCATTTATATCAAATCTTACTCCTAATGATATAAACACATTAATACTTGTTAACTTTATTATACCAATTTAAAACTACCCCGGTATATATACTAGAGTTACCTCATTAAATGGTATAATTCCACACTATCCACAACAATTATTTAAAGTCAACCCAACTGTTGATTTCAACACTTCCACTTCCACAATTATCCCAGTTGTTCATTCACTAAAGTCTACTCATACACCTACACCATACGATCATAATTCATCTTCACTAATGAAATCTGAATATTCTATTACTATGAAATCATACTGAACAGAAAGACGTATGAAGAATAGCGATGAAAGGCAGAAGAAGTTAGAAACAGGCTCCTCAAGAGAAGAACTTTGAGATATTGCTCCAAGACCTCCCTCCCATATGTGCTAACCAACCAATAATATGCATTGCGGTCAAATGTGACACCGTGGATGAAGTTTAATTTTTTATGATTTTTCATGTTTGCTATTCAAAGCCGGATGTAGATCTAAGCATAGACGCTAAGTTATCATCTGTAAACATATTTGCAGATATATTTTATAGGCAATAATGAAGACGAAGTTACTAGAAGAAATGAACATTTTCCATTTTTACGACATAGCCTGCTAAAAGAACTACAATATTTATTATATAACAATAAAGATAAGATTAAAGAAATTAAATATTTGTAAGAAATAAATAATGAATGAAATTTAAATTAGTAATTAAAGAAAATAAAGAACAACCGATAAAAATGCTAGACGATTCAATAAACACACAACAAATGAAGTAGAACTATTAATGATTGGCAATGGCACTAATAAAAGAGATATTATTATAAATAAAAGATATTCTACAATACAATGTTTATAATTGAAACATATCCATCTTACGATTGTCTCTACTATCTACTGATAATTTGGGTCTACAGGTCAATTGTATAGACAACCTAAAATAATCAAATGGAATAAAGCAGTATTGATAAAAATATATACTAATGATATATGAAATAAAATTAATACCTTATTTTCAATATCTAAATAATTTATCAACAATATTTAGTTAATTAAGGTCATAACATTATGCATTATATATTAACTCATTGATAACAAATTTTGTTATCAAATTAATTGATAATCAAATGTATTGCTAGATTTTATTTTATATTGCATAACATTACTTTTTCTATCATTTTTTTTAATAACCGTTTTTGATAATGATAATACGATATTAGTATTTAAACCAGGAACAAACCAGAATAAAACGAAATTAAACCCATATGACCCGACATTTAAGAAACCCAACCCGAAATCATATTTTGATACTCGAAACCATCCGGGTAGTCAAGTAATCGAAACTTCTCGAGACCATTTACAACACTAATGTGATATATTATGTTCTCCATCTTTTTTAATAATTAATCATCTGTCATCACAGATCATGAGTCATATCAGAGTTTAATGCCCCTGTTCATCTCCCCTTATTGTTGATTAAAAAGATGTTGAAAAGATGAAAAATGCATGAATTGCTATTAACCTGTTAACCTGTGCCGTCGAGTCGTATCCGACCCCTGGCGACATCGATGACAGCATCTCTACATCTCCTCCTACATCTTGAGGCTCGAATCATGTTGAAGATAGTTCCATAGAAGTTTTTCTTTATGCTATCAAGCCATCTTTGCCGTGGTCTCCCTCTGCTTCTATAACCCCCCATTCTTCCTACCATTACTTCATATTCCATTCCGCCTGCTCTTATAACATGGCCAAAGTAACATAATGATGCCTTATCTATCCTTGACTCAAGCATCCATTCTGGTTTTATATTATCAATAATCCATACATTTGTCTTTCTGTCGATCCATGTTACTCTTAGTAGACGTCTCCAGCACCACAACTCAAAAGCATAAATCATCTTTCTCTCAAGCTTTCTCATTGTCCAAGATTCTGCTCCATATAAGACTAGGGAAAACTAAAGCTTTTACAAGCCTAATCTTTGTTCTGAGGGTAATTCCTCTATCATTCCAGATTTTCGTTAATCCCCCATTGCAGATCTGCCCATTTCTAACCTTCTGCGTATTTCCTTCTCACAGAATCCATACTTGGTTATTAGAGATCCCAGGAAAATAAAGTGTGACACTACTTCAATATGTTTGCCATCTACTACCATTTCTACTTGGTCTTCAGTCATCATTACTTTAGTTTTGCATACATTTAAATAAAGACCTGCCTTTTCACTAGCCAACTTTAATCTTTCCATAATTGCTATTAGATCGTTTTTAGTTTCAGCGATCAGTGTTGTGTCGTCAGCATATCACAGGTTAGTAATCCTTCTACCTCCAATACTGATTCCCCCATCCCAATCTTCTAATGCCTCTCTCATTATGTTTTCTGCATATATGTTAAACAGTAAAGGGGATAAAATACATCCTTGTCTATATGTTTATAGTATCAGTTTCATCGAATTCTGTAATAATTTCTGTATTTCCATTATTCATTGTTCTGACATTCCATGTCTTTTACTGGAGTAGTTTCACGTTGCTTTCTCCAGCGCAGTGTTGAAGCCGTCAATGGGGTTGCCAGAACGCCCTCGAGTAGATATGAAGTTGCCGTTGTCCTTACTAGATCATCCGCCTCGTAGACTATTTCTATCGCTGCTCGGTAGAAAAGACTCTTGTTTTATTTATGTTACTATAAGAAATGTTAGACTAGTTTTGTTAGAAGCCAGTCATACCCATGCAATGTTTAGCCGGCCAGTCGAGGTTGTTTACAAGGGTTACCCGACGTGCTGTTCACGACTACTTGGAGGTAATTGCATCAGTTGAGTACTGTGTATGGACAGATGATCCTGAACAACCCATTTTCAAAGTATATTGTATAGGGTTCGACTGTTCAGAAACCATCCGTACTACCATACACAATACCCCAAATATATCTCATAATGGTCAGAGAGAACGACTAATATAATATTACACTATAGATAATTATACCACAAATACACCACAGATATAAATGTTAGAATGAAGGAGACAGATTAACCTTTTTTAAGATTTAACCAGGAAAAACTATGGACAGAAAATTATGAAAATGTAAAATATACAATGAATAACGATGGTGAAGCGCTCAATTTAGGACAAATAGGTATTTTTCCGTCTTATTGTACTGGAAGTTCCGTATACGAGAAATGCATTAAGATGTAATGGCATATGTAAGAATATTTGGAAATCGGATTTATTTATAACCTTCACCTGTAATACGGAAGGGAAAGAAATTAAAGAACTACTATTTAATAATCAAAAGGCAATTCATAGACATGATATAATGATGAAAGTATTCCGGTAAAATGTTTTAAAATTAGTGGACTCGATGAAGAATGCTGATATATTTGAAAAGAAAATATGCTATATGTACACTAATGGAAAAAGAGGGATTTACCACATGCCCATTTACTAAGTTGGTTACAAGAAAGTATTAAACCAACTCAAGTAGTATAATAAGTGCAGAGATTCCTAATATAGAAGATGAAAAACTATACAATACTGTTAAAAAAAACATTATTCATAGCCTTGTGAATATTTAAATACAAATTATCCATTTTTTTCAAAATAATGGAAAATGTTTAAAGAATTTTATAGAAGAAACACAAACTGGTAGAAATACTGGTTATCCTTTATATAGAAGAAAGCAAACTGGTAGAAATACTGGTTATCCTTTATATAGAAGAAACGCAAACTGGTAGAAATACTGGTTATCCTTTCTATAGAAGAAACACAAACTGGTAGAAATACTGGTTATACTTTGTATAGAAGAAACGAAAACTGGTATAAATACTGGTTATCCTTTGTATAGAAGAAACACAAACTGGTAGAAATACTGGTTATCCTTTGTATAGAAGAAATGTAAACTGGTATAAATACTGGTTATCCTTTGTATAGAAGAAGGCATGAAAAGTATGGCAGATAGATTGAAACATGAAAATGATACATTGAAAAGATATACAAATAGATAATAGATGGATTGTACCTTATTGCCCATTATTATCTAAAATATGAATGCACATATCAATGTTAAATTTAAAATGTGCAATTCAGTAAAATCAATAATATATATTTGCAAATATATTAATAAAGGTTTGAATATGGCTATAGTTGAATTAGAATTAACTCATGAATGCTATGAGATTTAAATATATCAGATGGCTAGATATATAAATAGTAATAAATAATACGCAGAATACTAGATTTTTAAATCATCAAAGATATCCAGCCATTATTAAATTAATGAATCTTTTAGAGAATGGGCAAAGAATTTATTTCAATGAGAGAAATTTTAGGGAAATATTTCAAGTACCTCCGAAGAGGATTCTTATATTTGTCTTCGATTTATGCATGATTCACAATTTTGTGAAGAATATTATATCAAGATATCCCGCAATATTATATTTGTAAGGTAGAAAATATAATATGATAAAGGAAACTACAAGGAGATCGAATTAATGAATGAATATTGAAATAATCTACCATTGGAAGAATATATACGGTTCACCCAAAGAATCTGGAATGTTTCTATCTTCAGATTTTATTAACTACTCTGAACAGTATCATTCGAAGATATTAAAACAGTTGATGGAGTAATATAAGAAGGAATATGCTATGTTGGAGAGTTATTAGGAGATTACGAACACTGGGATAGCTAACAATAAAAGAAGCAACTATATCTAGATCTCCTATAAAAATAAGAGAATTATTGCAATGAAGATTTTTCACTGCAAAAGAATAGATATACCAACATTATGACTGGAGAAATATAAGTATGAACAAAGATATAGAAACAATACTGAAGAATTGTAATGACAAAATATTTCTTAAATCTTTGGCATGTATGCAAGGAATAATTAAAATAATGGGAGGTGATCCCTTGCAGAAAATGGATTTGAAAATATTTACATATTATCCTCTATATCAGAAGAACATAACTATTATAGGATTCTCCAAATAGACGAGATTAAAGTAAATGATGAATAACGAATAGTATACAATAATATATTGCAGAGTGTTAATAATGAAGAAGGGAAATTATTATTTATATATGCTCCAGATGGAACCGACAAAACTTTTTTAATAAATTTATTATTAGGTAATAATAAAAGTATGGGAAAAGAACAGTTGGCTGTGGCATCAGTCGGTATCGCAGCTAATTTACTACTAAGTGGAAGAACCGCGTATTTTGTATTTAAAAATCCTATACAAATAAATGAAAATTCAATTTGCAGCATAATGTGATATTCAAAAGAAGCAAAAAAAATCAGAAACTGTAAATTCATTATATATGATGAGAGCACAATGGCACATAAATACGCTCTTGAAGCAGTAGATAGAATGCTAAGAGTTATAGTAAATGGTGGAAAAATTTGATGAGAGGAATAACGTTATTACTAAGCAGAGATTTCAGACAAATTTTAACTATAGTATAATGGAATGAAAGATGATCATATAAATATCCTGTACATTAATATTGTGAAGATACATAGAAATAATGACTGCATAAAAATGCCAGTATATTTATCAATATAATCTTCGATTCACATTGTTCTAATTTATGATCTATACATAGAATCTTTTTATTTATGATATACAAATATATGGCAACTATTATTCATAAACAATAGATATAAATAGATCATGTATAATGTAAATAGTTAAATTATTAATTAATAACCAAATATTAATTATAGATTAATTATTGAATTTAGCGAACATTAGATCAAAATCTGAAGTTGCATTTAATATTATACAAAAGAAGAAAGGAATGATCAAATTCTTACTGTTTATTGATAACAAAAATAAATAAGGAACAATTTCCTATGAATAAGAGTATATAATTACACCAATACTTAAAACTACATATAGACAAACTTTTCTCTGAAAACTACAGACCTATATCGAAGGTTTTTTTTTTATCAAGGTTCATAGAAAAAATAATTGCAAAAAACCATATAACCTACATGAATAATAAATAAGGTACTACAATATAAATTAACCGTCAAATGAAAATATATTTGCCAATATCTAAAACAATTATAACTAATACTTGTACTACTAATTGTATCACCTACATTTGATACCATCAATCATAAAATACTCAACACTTCTTATAATTAGGAATTACTGTATTATTTATATGTGATTTACATCAGATATTAGTTAGTATACCAAAAGGTACTAAATATATGATAAATATACTTTAAAATATTATTATTTATAGAATAAAATATGAATTTGTCATAAATAAGAAATATGAGATTATTAATAAATTATAATTGTTAAGCAACATATTTTGCACCGGAAATGGAAATATTAATACTAATTTAATGAATAAATTCTATTAAATTACAAATCGATTTTTTTAAAGTAAATCGATAGAATCAAATAATTTTTTTATAATTATTTTCAGGTATATTAAAAAAGTAAAGATTGATATCTGAAATATTATATATAAATAGTATTTATTGCACTAACAATTGAAATTGTTTATAAAAGTAATGAAGAATTATTAAATGAAAATGTATAAACCTATCTGTAATTTGACAAACCAAGATGATAATTGAATTATTCAAATTCATTGCAACCTCTTGGATTTGCTCCGCACAATTTAATAGTGAAATTAGGTACTTCTATTATAGTGTTGATAAATATTTAATCTACTAGATTGTGCAATAGAACTAAATTTGTATACAATACCACAATCAAGGTCTCATCAAATTTAGCGGTAAACATGTTTACATTTAAACTCTCGGTAAACATGATCATGAACTAATGAACAATATTTATAAAAGTATTTATAAATATTTACTAATTTATATATATATAGAGTAATTACTCTACTACTACTGTATTAATATATTCAATTATATATTAACAATAGTATGACTTTATTTAAATATAAAAATACATTCATAACTTTTATAAATAGAAATGCTGAAATATTTAATATATATGGTACTTTATATTGATTTATAAATTCTCATTCTTACCACCGTTATAATTCATAATTATGTTTATTGCATCTGAAAATCAATAATTCTGGATTTTAAAATATTTCCTGGTTGATATACAACTTATGAATATCTCTGATGAAAATTAACTTAGTTATATATTTTTATTTTATTATTATGATTGCGAAATCAATATTCAATTGAGCGATAAATACATCTTATAAAATGCTATTTTACATAATAATTTATATAATCGTAACTAACACTAACTTTAACATCACCTAGCAACTTACATAAGTTTCTGGCATGTTGGATTTCCATTATTCTGTAACCAGGTGAAACTGATAGACTGGATGAAAGTTAGCACTATTCATTTTAATTTTAATTTAATTGTAAGCAGAAGATAATGAAGGTTTATAGTTATTTATTAATAATGATTATAAAATTGTTTATATTTATTTCATTAATCATTTGAATAAATTATTTTAATATAATTAAATATTCGAACAGGTAAATCTAGCTGTTGTTTCTCGGATGTATATTTAAAGATAGATTTGAAATTGGTAGAAATTCTAAAATGCAAGTGCCGCAATAAAATTTATACGAATTATTGATTTGACATTTTACCGTCTAAATGTAAATGTATGGAAAATAGTCAAAAGCACCTATGAGTCCAAATAACGAGGTAGAAATAATATATATATATATATATATGAAATCCTATATATATATATTTAATTATTATTTTAATAGAATATATGGAAACTGAATATAATTAAAGTAAAAATTATCTTATTCAAATAACAAACGATAAGGAATTCCTATTTATAAAACCTAACGGAAAACTGGTTTTATATCTCATTTAATTTCACTATAAAATGTTAGTTGTTATTTTATAAATGTAACTAGTCTTATAACATAATTAATATGTAAATAAAGTCAACTGATATAATGATGACCTTAATCATTAATGACTTACATAATAAATTCATGCAATATTATAATATCTATTATTAATATTGGAAATAAATTTAAATTTACATTAAATGTTATATATTATATACAATTATTTATTTTTCTAAATAAAGGTATATAGAATATTTAGGAAATAATTATTTATAAAATATTTCAAGATCATTTAGAATTATTATTTGGTGAGATTCGTGGACCGGAGGCTTTTCATCCTACTCATCAGTATATGCATATCTACATATAAAAAGTATGAGGTTTATATAATGTAATACTATACGTTTAATAATTATTTTATTATTTATATATTATATAATAGGTGAAATGTAAAACTTTAAATTGCAAAGACTTTTGAGATATCTGGCTTCTGTCGACGAAATCATACTCTACATTCATTCACTTATCATACGAATAAACCTTATATTGATGATATACTACCAGTAATTGAACTAATACAAACTTAACATGTTTGAAAGATTGATAGAACACCATTGATCAGACCATATCAACATATTTGTAATCCAAAATCAGGTTGGTAAAAATTATTTTAAATACATTTAAAATTAGTTTAGATTATTTAATGATATAATATTATATATTTATGCATATTAGTATATAACATATATATCTGGCAAAATATATAATATATTGGCAAATATCAAATTAAAAAATGAAGGAAATAAGAGACCACATGAATCGGTAAATAAAATAATTGATGAACTACTATTAAATCAACAGAATTATTTCTAAAAAATAATTATTAAAATACCATTAACAGACAGATCTTTAGTAAGACCAATATATTACATAATGTAAATATTCACCTATTACCTAGAGACTTTTATAAAATGACAATAGATACAGATGAATCTAAACATGTAATATTTATAGATGAAATGATAGATTTATTAATAAATTCCAAAATTTGGTATTTGGATGGAACTTTTTAAATTATAAACAAATTATCTATATATGTATATATTATATATTTATCATACTAAATACACTAATTCGCTATTCTGTACATAGAAATATGGGTTCCTGGATATCCAAAGTCACTACCGAGGTACCGACAAGATATCGGAAGTACACCCGACCCGAAGTATCTCGGTATGCGCAAACGTTACAAAAGTTAAAAGGTAACAACATAATATGTCATTTAAATGCAACATTTTCATAGATAAATCAAAATAACTATCGCAAGAGATGGTTAGATTAACAGTAAAGCACTCATATTAATCTATATATATATATATATATATATTATTTGATATTTGTTAAGTCTACTACTACTACTACTACTACTAATATATTATAATAGGAATCAAAATAGAATGCGCAACCGAAATATAAGATTAAAGTAAACTATATGAATAATAGCAAAGTATATATATACATGCTTTTATAAGGAGGAAACCAACTGGCCCGTAACGGGGGTTAGTTGTACATTTATAGTATAATTATGTATATATATTATATTATATTACAGGGATCAGAAATAACATAAGAACATCATTACAAGATACCTCAACATATCCTTTACGTGGAACAATGGCTGAGTTATGTCGACCAATTAGATTAAGAGGGTATGCGGGTTGTGGAAATATTTCAAATATTTTAAAAAATGTAAAAATATATTATTTGAAAAATATCAAATTTAGTTCTTATAAACAACATTCCCCTCTACAATAAGCTGTTTACAGAATTAAAATAACTTAATTATTTTTAGATTAATAGACTTTTAAAAATAAATAAAAATCCATATCCATATCTTATACATTGAATTCTCACAAGCAGCGTACCCCCTTAAGTTAATGCCTGACTACATTCGAGAAATAAAGAAGATATATATGTGAACTTTATAAATGTTATTAATTATTTATTTCGCTGGTTTCAGATCATTGCATTCTATAGTCTCTTCCATCACCTTATTATCCATAATATCTGTGTGTGAGTCATCGATATGAGTGTGCGATCTATTAATAGAAATGTGTGCTGGACTCACCAGGATTATTTTTGATCTCCTTCTTAATCTGTCTAACGATAGTCTTGTTGAAAGCCAGCAGATATTTCCTACATTGGCGCAGGGTTCCTGTAGAATAAATAATTTAATTTTAAATAATTTATTACGATGATTTATTTACTAAATAGTATATAAATTAATGTATAAATTCAATATATAAATATTAGCATGAGTCATGCTGCATGACATACCCAGTTATTATTTAGTTAGATAATTATCCTATATTTTGTATATTCAAAATGTAATTTAAGTTATAGTGATATATACATATATACTTAATAGTAAATGCAATAAAATAATAATATTTTAATCTTTTTAATAATAAAATTTACATTATTGTTTTCTCAAATAAAAAATATAGATTATTTTATAAAAATCAAACAATATAAAAATGTCATATAATAACTATTATATAATTAATAAAGATAAGAAGCATATATATTACTTATTTTATCACTATATTTATTTGTCATTAGTAAAACTAGATGCAAAGTTTTACTTGGAATAATTAGTTTACTGTACATCTATGCATTCAAAAGAGTTTCCTCAGATAATATAATAGCTATAACTAACATAATTATGACCGAATACTTTCATCAATATAATTGTTATTAAAAGATAAATTCATATTTTTATTACTATATAAATAAACATCCTATATATATAATTACATTAGTGAATAAAGTATTAGCAAAGGGCTTTAGTATTACCAAAGCCCGGGGTATTACTATGATTAGAATACATGCAACATGTATGAATAATACATTTATAATCTATACATATAATATTCATAATACACTTAATTATTTAGAAGACATACATTGAAGACTCAATACAATGATTTTATGTCACATTTCAAACATCAGATGTTCATTAACAATATTACCATATAAACAAATAATATATGAAAATTATTTTTAATATATTTTATTTTATAATTAAATATAATCTTTATTTATTTTAAAATGGTTTATTGATTACAAATCATGTAGTAATCATGAGCGTCATGAATAGGAAACAAAAATGAAGGAAAGGAAGGGTATGACCTATTTTAGAAATGAAAAGATAAATAGATGATCAAAGAATCACCTTACAACGTATGTGTGGCACATGTATGCTGATGATTCATTATCTAACTCGACTCTCTCTCTTTTTATATTATTCTTGTAGCAATTGAAAAATCAGACTTTTAGTCCGATTACTTGTAATAGTTTATGAGGTCATAGCTGAGTTTGACTCTCCACCAAAACAATATCAATAGTTTATCAGTGTAGTCTGGATAATGAATTCATCTTTTGTAATAAAATTGAATATATAGGTGAAAGTCTTCGATTACTGACCCCGTTCTCATATCTCAACTATAAGAGATATCAACAAATTATATATATATGAACTGTTAGTAATTTAATGAAAAATATGAATAAGTATTTTATTATAAAAGATATATAATCCTAAAATTGTTATTTAATAAAATGTAATATTCTGTTTTTACTTTTTAAATATTTGAATTATAACTGTTTTTAAATCATAGTAAATACATTATTAATTAAAAGAAAACTTGATTTTGTGCATAATATTGTACATCAATAAAATTTGTATAACTATTATAAAAATAATTTAATTTGAATAGCTATTAACCAATATATCTTAATTATAGCAACCCATATTATTTTCCTATTACAGACACCCTAAATTACCCTAATACCGACCGCATGTGATTTATAATATCCAATCAAAATAGATCCGTATTTTACTTTTAAATAAGTCGTAAGTTGTTTATCTATCATTGATATAGATTTAGAATTCATGATTCCAGTTGATTATATACATACTGATTAATAAATAAATATTAAATAATAATATACACTATTTTAATATAATTTATATAAAGTTTAAATTTAAATTTAATATTACTATTAAAACATAAATTCAATAACACATAAATTGCGTGAATGTTACAATTAATTATATTTATGTATATCTTCTATTTTTATTGGATATTATAATACTACAATTATTTATACCACGATTATTATAGGAGGTCGGTATTAGGCACATGTATCCGATTACCGACCCCCCTGTTTATTATTGTAAATATAATTATATCAAAAATGTATAATAACTACATTATTCATTGCCATAATATTACCCTAATTACAAAATTTCAAATATATATATTTAATATTGAATAAGTTGTCACAAATAATCATTTAGGGGTCGGTAATCGGAGACTTTCCCCTATATATTAATGAATACATTTAATGAATTTTATAATTTATTTTATTTATTATTTAAAACATTGATTTTCGATAACTTCTAATAAATATAATAATCTGAAAATTTCACAATTCTAGTACAACATATATCTGAAGGAATATAAAAATAAATATATTATACATGTTAAAACATGTGTTGTTATTAAAATTGTATTAAATTTGTTTTTAAAAATTAAATGTTAAAATTGAAGTTTTATACTTTAATCTAAAGTTTGAAGTTTGATACTTTGATCTAAAGTTTGAAATTTTAGTATCATAAGTTAGAAAACATAAAATTACGAAACAACTGAAAAACTAAGTACATACAGAAATGTTTTTAAAATAAAAGTATTAAGTATTTAATTTATAAAATGTATTCACTACCCTAGAGTATACCTAGCGCCTCTACCACAAACAGTTATTATCCACTTTCTTTACAACGGCGATTATTATATTATTAGATAATACATTAATATTATTAATAATTATTTTACTTTGATTACAAATCATTATGAAGCAATGTAGTTATTATGACGAACTAGTGACACATGCATTCTACATAAAGTCGACTGCATTATACAACTTAATATACATATTGTTGTATATTCTTATATGTGCATGAATTTATCTACATTTGTTTGTAAATATTTAATAATGAGAGGAATCAGGCGGGGAGATTTCGCATTATACAAGTATGAATAACACACACAAATAAATATTATAATACATACAAATTATTTCAATAATAGATAATAAGTTGCCAAGTCCTCTTTAATGCAGTATCGAATCTAATTAATATATAAACATTGCGGATGAAATTTAATTTGCGGAGTCGTATAAACACAGAGATTAAACAAGTAGGTGGGCGGTAGGATGGAGTGGGAACCTGAAACGTGCAGACACCTAAAGAAGGCGGAGTGCTTCTGGAACGAGGAGACGAGGGCAATGGCGGCCATGGCGTGGTTGTAGACGTCACGATTCACTCGTAGTATGAACATCTGCGTTCTCTTGTTTAGGTAGATTACTGTGGGAGCAGTGTTGGTCGTGTGTGTGTGTGTGTATGTAATAAATGGCTGGAGTATGATTTAAAATATACGTAAACATAATTTTAATATTTATAGTATACTATAATGTATATTTTATTGAGATAAATAATCTTTAATAAAATGATTCTCATTTACCTTACATAATTATGATATGTTATTACTTAAATTTCCCATCTAGAATTGTTCCCGTAATTACTTACATTTGTTGTGAAATAATATAGAGAACATTTATAAATTCTATATTTATTATATTAATATTCAATATATTGTAATTTTAATTATTATGATTGAAAAGGAATTTAAAATAAATATAATAAGGCTATACCAGATAGTAAGCATATGATTATGAAATATTAACCCTTTAGTGTTGATAAAATCCTAGCATTCCCATAATCTCCTAACGTTTCGTGAACAGCTTTTCTTAGTGACCTCAGTATTTGTTGTATGTTTAAATCTATAGCTTTTCTCCCCGCACTATCAGTGATTATTTCATAGAGTATATACCTAGAGTAATAATTATATACATATTAGATTTATGTCATATAAATATATATATATATATTTTATCATAATTGTAAAATTTCTATAATTAACAACCTATTATATGAATTTATAGATATATATTTTATTTTTACAATCAAATTGGTTCTAATTAAACTAAATAAAATAAAAACTTCTCATTAAAACTAAAACAGTTTTTAACCCGTATATATATGTTTCATTTACATTCATACATTTCATTTAAGTTTCATTAGTAAAGTTTATAAAAAACGAATTAATTAACTATATTATGCATTGCTACATATCGTTCAAGCGATATTTAATATGTACATATATATGATGTATATATCAGGGATGTGGTCAAATCATCGATATAAAGAAACTTTCTTTATATCGATGGGTCAAATACATTAATAAAATACAAATACTAATAATTTGTTTACAAATAATTAAATACAAATATTTATGTAAATTTGTATTCAAATACAAATACATTTTATCAAATATAAGTACATATACAAAAAAATAACAAAAAGGAATATAGGTAAACTGTAATGAAATAGTTTGAAATGAATGAATAAGGGATGAATAGTGAAGTTACATGGGAACACTTGAGTGATAGTTAAATAATCAGTATTTATAGTAATGAAAGTAGTAATAAATGTGTATAGGTAGATATTATATTACTCTTTATCATTATATTGACTACTAAATATCTTTATTTAATTAAATCGTTAAATATGAATATAATACATATATGTTTTATTTTATATAAGATTATTAATTAGGTAATCTGTAGAGAATCGCAAATTAATTAGCGATATTTAATGAATTTATTTATTTTTGATAGATACAATATAAAAATGTAGTTATATAAATATTATATTTTTATAAATACATATAGATACATCATCTATATAAAGAAAGTGGATAAGCAATTTATGCACGCAATATAGATGGGTGAATGGAAATTTTATCAGTAATATAAGAAAATGGTTTCGTTGATTTTTATTAGATATTAGTCATATAATATGAATCATATTATATAGGTCAATTATTAAAACAGTAGGATTTTCATAGAAATAGATAGAAGTGACTTCCATCTATATCTATGAATTTAAATTAAATTATATAATATAATTTATATATTTGTATATGTCAACAAAATAATAAGATATCTTAAATTAAAATTCATTTAAATACTAATTTATGAGGAATATTGATATGTAGTATTTTATATATATATAACTATTATTTTTAGTACAAAAATTATAGAATTATTATAAAATTGGTCTTATCAATATATATAAATAAATAATAATAATTTAACATTTAGTATGTATTTAGTAGTGTGTTTTGACTGCAGCGCCTCTATCGCAAAATACCATACACTACATTCAATTGCTTATACACTTTCTTTATATCGATGATACATATGTAATATATAGGCGAATAAATGACACCATAGTATACTCAGATTTTGCAATTTAATTTCAAAATATAATATATTATTTAAAATATATCAACAGAAATAGATCTTGAATGAAAACTTATTGAATAGTATATGATATTTAATCATACTCATACATTAAAAATAATTACTTATTACAATATATATATATATAAATATTTAAGCATATTATACTCTACAAATATGTCTATATAAGGTATAAATAAATAATAAATAAGATTTATTATTTCATAATAATGGAGAAGTTAATAAACAAATGTATTTGTTTTGTTGCAAGAACTTCCCTTGTGATTATAGTATATTAATATATCTCTGATATTAAGTGTTAAGAAAATATAATATAAATGTATTATTTAAAATATACCATAATAACATTATAAAACTAAACACATTTTTAAATAATAGTATTACTATAAATAATGATGTTTAACTATTACGCAAGTCATCCGATATTACTACACGAGTCGTACAGAAGATTACTTCGTAATCGTCGTCTATCTAAACATACATATATCGTATTCACATTAGGCAAACTAAACCATAAATAGCTGTTATTGGTATTATATCGATGAATCATAGTTTGTATATCTACCTACATGTATATTGATAATCATATTACTTACAATAATGTTATTTATCAATAGTCTACAGCCAGCTTACATTTCCTAGCGCAAGTCACCGCAAACTACTTCGCCGTATGTCCAGAACGACCTCATCTAATATTAATTGTACCCCAAATACCTTCAAATACAACTACACCTAGGGTTGTGAGTTAATAAAAAACACGTTTTAAACGCGCTTTAAACCGTTTTAAAAATAGAATAAAAAACGAAAAAAACAAGAGACATACATTTATACATATATTTATTTAATTGTTAATATTTAAATTTAAATTTAAATTCAATTTGACAAATAATAATTTATCTGCTCTTTTTTTTGATATAATAAATTGTATAATAATTGAAAAATGAATGATTATTTAATAAATGTATAAAATATGTGTATACAAATATAATATTATTATTAAAAGTTAAATTAGATTTCGTTTATGTTTTGATATAATAAATTGTATATTAATATATATTATGTTTAATATTATATAAAAAAATAGTATGAATTTTCATATTTTTTTAATAATAATATATTAATATATAAAAGAAATATGAAAGTTCATAATATATATTATTATATAATTTATTATATCAGAACATAAAAGAAATCTAATTTTACTTTATTATTTATAATAATTTATTATAATATAAATATGAAAGTTCATACAGCTTTTATAATATTAATTATATAATGTACATATATCTATAGATTGTGATACAATCTCCATGTCTATAACAAATAATTAAATAATAAAGAAATACTCAGTGTTATATTGTAACAAAATAAATATTATAATTATTATAATTGTCATACTAATGTATAGTTTGACAATATGATTTAATAATGCTAATAATACAGATAATATATTATTTGAATTATTACTGATTATTCATATAATATGTACTTACTTTATTATTATTTTATTATTTAACAACATATATACTTAATTTAAATAATTTTATATTTTGTAACAGAAAAAAACGGATCAAAAACTAATAAAACGAATTAAAAACGAAAAAAACCGTTTAAAACATGTTTTAAACAAACAATAATAAAAAACACGTTTTTTAACAACACTAACTACACCAAATAAGTACTTTTAGATACAAATAAGTATTTGACCCCATGCCTGAGATATATAGTAAAGGTTACTGGCGATTGAGACCATGTACTAATCACATCAATATTCACGCCCGTATACATGTAGACATGAATGCAGACTGCATGTATAAACTGCATATATATATATATATATATATCTATATATAATGATATTAGTAATATAATATAAATAATAAACTAAGGATTTATATATATATATATATAGTTAACTATATATATATATATATATATATATATATATATATAAATATGTTCAATATGTATAATTTATGATTTATATTATATGACTAATATACAGAATTATATATATATATACATGCAGTTTAATTTATCTGCATGCATGATACAAAATTGCGATCATTGTTCGGTGATCCGGATCTGGATCGGGTAAGAAACTTAGGATCGAGTAACGAATGGAAGATCGGGTTCGGGAAAAGTATCGCATAAGAGAATAAATAGAGGATCGGGATAAGATGCTGATCCAGAAAAAAGGGTCAATGCCCATTACTGATTATCATTCTATATCAGTGTCATTCTAAATGCATTGTACTTTGGATGATTTTTCAAAAATAGCTAACGATGATAAATTATATCGAATATGGGCCCCGTTTATTTGTATTACGATATATGAGATTAAATTAAAATATTTAAACTTATATGGAAATGTACATGTAGTATATATTATAAGATAATGTCTTAAAGATATATATAAATTTGTTGTTATTATAATTTTAAAGTATATAACGATACATGTAAATATTCAAATTTGACCTCTGCAATAGTAAATAAAGCGGCCATATTAGATATTATCCAATCAATTTATGTCATAATAATGAATACAGATATCAATAAGCCGTTAATAAGATATGTGTCGTAATTAAAGTGTCAACTTTAGATCAACATTAGTTAATATTGCTAATATTTGACATATCAATTAAAAATGATGGCTTTAATTAGTTTTTTATTTAAGCAAAAGTATAGAATATAAATATTTTCTAACGATAATATACATTATTGAAATAAACATAGAATAATAAGAGATTAAAAAAGTATAAAGTATGATAGTAAAACTAAACTAAAAATAGAAATAATATATATATTGTTAAAGCATAATAATAAACGAAAATTTATCGAAAATAGGAATACAATTTGTATAAAAATCGTAGGTGAATTGCTTAACAAAATGTTAACATTAGAAAATAATTGACATTTGTCCATCGATATAAATTGAAAATATCATTAACAATTAATTATTAAAATAGTTATATTTAATATAATAGTTAATTTAATAATAATATTCATAATCAAAAGTGTCTGAAGCAGATGGTAATATTATCCTTCATTATCATATGTAATAATATTTACATGATATTAAATAACATATCAATACAATATTAATTTAATCATTTTATTGAAATTTATATTTAAATATTAAACGCATTGGTAGAGTTTACTGCAATATACTGGGATATGTTATCTTCACATTTCAATGAAATATATATATATATATATCTAGAAACTTACAATCGTCTAATTGTGCACACATGAATCAGTATGTGGGAGGTGTTCTGTAATTAAGAACAGATCTCCTAAATTTAGATTCCACAATATATTAAGAGTATGTTGTAATAAAATACAAGATTATTTCAGAATCAGAGTTATAGCCGTTGATATTTATAAATAGAACTTGAAGGCCTATCCAAATAATGAAAGAGACGGTTGTAAATAGATCACAATATTGCGTTTATATTATATATATTTCATATTCAACTGCTTGTGTGGCTCAGTTGGCTAAAGCTTAAGAGATATTAACAATAGGATGCGGGTTCAAACCCCATCCATACTATTAAAATAGGTCTTAAAACAATATTTAGAAGTGATCTTAAGTGATAATTGTATATAAATAAATGATCGGCTATCGTTAAAACAATAGTTGCCTTAACATGAGAGCGGCTTCGAAGTGACATTAGATCCATAGAGTTATAACTTATAACTTATAAGTGAAAACTTTATCTAAGTTCCTAGATGTAATGAAAGGACTCTACCAAAATAAAATAACAATAACATAATTAATATATTTTGACAGCATAAACATATATATTTATATAGAATCTGCAACATGGTCATCTGATATACTTGATATTTATTAAATATTATAATAATAATAATGATTGAATAACATAAATGAATAAAATATAAAACACACATTTATTTAATAAATATTTCTACTATATGATATTATATGTAAGGAATAATAATTATGAACATATAACCTATATTTTACGATTTATTTACAACCACCACTTTCATTATTAAGATCGCTCATTTGAATCTATTTTTAAATATTTTAAATATTATATCGGCTATAGTCTATGATATAAGTTATAGCGGCTATAATTCTTTCAGAATGATATAATTCAGTTTTGTTCATCATTAAGTTATTAAATGATTCATTAACTTAATGAAATAATTATATTTGTATATATATATATAATATTTTGCATATTTATATTATGTTATTCACTAGTTTATAATAAACTTTATTAATAGTACATACATTAGTCCCAGTTTGAGGGGACCATTTTTAAAAGGCTTTTACTAAATTGTGATTACATGGAATTTGGTAATTCGAATTAATTTGTTGAGACAATTTGGACTTATAGATCAAATATATAGAATTATTCGATCTAATTCATTATCTCGAATAATGTGATTGAACTTTTTTTTATTTTAAACAGTGGGAAAACCCCTTAACACATTTAAATTTTAAATTAAAATAATTTAAAAAATGTGTTTTATATATGATTTTAATATAATTATAAAATATAAACCTCCTTTTTATTCGTACCATTTTACTAAATTATAATATATAATTACAAAATAATAATTTAAAATAATTTGTATTTGATTAGTTGATCTAAAATATCACGTAATAGTTATATAGTAAATACTATTTAAAAACAATATTTAAATAAAATTTATATATTTAAATTAGGGTTAAAGGTAATCTTACCAAAGATGTAAGATAGTAATAATAAACCTATTTTAATGGGTGTTTACCATAGACATAGCTCCTATGTCTATGGTGTTTACATAGACATCTAAGGGGGCGAAGCCGTATTAATATATAACGTCTTTGGGTGTTTACATCATAGATATAGCAAAGATTTTCCGAAGGAAAGATATAACACTTACGCGAAATCGTGTAATTCGAATTTATATACAAAATACCCTGGTGCCACCTATAGCGGGTTACTTTTAGGAACTATGCGTTGTTTATAATGTAAATTCGTATTTAACTATACACTTTTAAAATGTTAAATAATATGCTTTAAATTAATATTTATATGATGAAAACTAAGTGTTCATTACTAATATATAACAAACAAATATGATATGTATGTTTTAAATGCTATAAGTATATATTTAGTGAGTAAAAGCTAATTTATATTGCATGTAATTTAATAGAGCAATGAAAACATTGTTGTATGCAAACAGAGCCGAACCTAAATCTATTTCAGTGAATTCGATACTACTGCTAGCAGCGGTTGGGGCTATTACTAAATTACGTTGCATACATAGGGAGTGTTATATCTTTGCTTCGCAAAATCTTTGGATATAGGGTACTCTAAATCTATGGTTCACAATGTGAACTTCACATCCATCGATGTAAATCATAGAGCTACAGAGAAATAATATCCCTCTAGCTTTATGATGTAAATACATCGATATAGACAGTTTTCTTTATATCGATGGTCATAGAAATAGGAGCGAGAGACGGCGGATACACATTCGCTCCTATTTCTATATCGATGGTTAATATGAGTAATCTATTCGTACAATTATCGCAGGAAAAAATACATCATTTTACGATTACTCAACCCAGCTAACATGAATAGCCGCATAATAGCAGCACAACAGCATATTTAATATACTCAAATGTTTACATTGTACTATCAAGACCTCCTATAACCTCGGAGTTTATAGGTTTAGAGGTTATATTAGGTCTTGGTACTATTATGCTGCTATAATGTTGCCATTATATGTATATTATGCTGCTATTAATTTGACATGCTATTATACTGCTGTTATGTTGCTATTTAATGTCTAGTATGCTATTATTATGCTGATATTATGTTTCTATTATTAGAATAGCAACATAATAGCAGCATAATATACTTTTATAATTAACAGCATCATAATAACAATACCTCCTATAACTTCGAGGTTATAGGAGGTATTGATAATAATAACATAATAGATTTTAAATAGAAATATATCAGCAGCATAATAGCATGACAAATTAATAGCAGCATAATAGATATTTAATTGCACATAATAGCTCAATGTAAACATTTGAGTCTATTAAACATGCTGTTATGCTGCTATTATGAAGATATTACTGTTTTATGGATGGTAAGTATTATAGGTGTGACCACCCTTCATATGTACACCTAACTATACAATATAATATACGAGAACAAAAATACATAGATATTTATTTATTCTAAAATAAATAATTAAATAAACAAAACGATAAAATTAAAGAATAAAAATAGAATGATGCACGATTAAGTCAAAATATAGTAAAATAATAGTGTTACATCGGTGATATGTAGGCCTTGATGTGCGTAATAAAGTGTGAATGGGTAGATATATTGGAGGGTAGGGATTTATATAGGAAAGGAATAGTATATGTAAAAGCAGGGAGTTTAAAACAAGTTTTCGAAATTTAAGGGATGATTATATCATATATATGAGGGTAAATTATGGAAATATCGGCAATGGAGTATAAGATAGTAAGTCAATGGACCTATTAGTGTTAGTAAGGAAGTTGGGATGATCACAAGAATCCAACAGCAACACTGCAATGCAAGGACATGAACTTTAAATATACTGCGCGCGCGCGCAACATAGTTTGCTATAGGCTCGTTACATTCAGTGATGAGCTATGCATTTAAATGATTTTCAATATAATTTATATTCATACGCGATTATTCAGATATAATACGCATACATGTATAATATATATATATATATATATATATATATATATATATATATATATATATATATATATATATATTATACATAAATAATTTTGTTTAAACTAAATTTAAATTATTACTATCAGAAATTACTCGATTATAATTCGAATATGTTACGTACGAATGAGATCGATATAGTTTTAGAATGTCCATTTAATTTCAAGTAGAATCAATATATTATATATGTATAATACTATACGTCATAAATATGGTATCCGTTATAGTAACTGTACAATGAAGTATTTGTTAATAAATTTGATTTTTAATTAAATTTAAATTATTACTATCAGAAATTACTCGATTATAATTCGAATATATTACGTACGAATGAGATCGATATAGTTTTAGAATGTCCATTTAATTTCAAGTAGAATCATTATATTATATATGTATAATACTATACGTCATAAATATGTTATCCGTTATAGTAACTGTACAATGAAGTATTTGTTAATAAATTTGATTTTTAATTAAATTTAAATTATTACTATCAGAAATTACTCGATTATAATTCGAATATATTACGTACGAATGAGATCGATATAGTTTTAGAATGTCCATTTAATTTCAAGTAGAATCAATATATTATATATGTATAATACTATACGTCATAAATATGTTATCCGTTATAGTAACTGTACAATGAAGTATTTGTTAATAAATTTGATTTTTAATTAAATTTAAATTATTACTATCAGAAATTACTCGATTATAATTCGAATATATTACGTACGAATGAGATCGATATAGTTTTAGAATGTCCATTTAATAATTTAAATTTAATTAAATATCAAATTTATTAACAAATACTTCATTGTACAGTTACTATAACGGATAGCATATTTATGACGTATTATACGTCGTATAGTATTATATATATATATAATATATTGATTCTACTTGAAATTAAATGGACATTCTAAAACTATATCGATCTCATGCGTACGTAATATATTCGAATTATAAAAAAGATTTCTGATATTTGTAAAGGATTATATTGATTATAAATTACGAAAAAAAACGATATTCTATATAGATTTATAATTGTTATAGTAATAGTAATTGCTATAGTAATTAAAAAAATAGATATTTTCAAAATAATTTTTCTCAAAATAATTAACTTTCTCTATCTTATGCTCGCATTAATCAAATGTGTATATTCTCATAGTGTGTATATATTATTATAGTTGTATTAGTACACATAATATATATATATAATAGTTTTAATTTAAATAGGATTATTCTGCTTTAGGTTATTCCTATAGTATTGTTAATAATGTCTATTGATTAAAGGGAATTAAAATGATTATCTTTTTCAACATACTATCATTACAGAAAGATATTATATTTATTGAAACAGATATTATTTATAAATATATATATATATATATAACATACATATAATACTAAAGGCATTTTTGCAATTATCCACCTATTACTTTCAAATGAATGTTTATATTGACATCACCCTCGTCTATCTATTTACAAATAAATACACACAATGGCGATATTCTTATTGGAGAATAGGTGATAAGTTATCACTGATAACTACATAATTGAAGAAATACAAAATTCAAAATATTATATTATATATCAGTGTACTCAATTCCATATATATCACATCGATATATATTATAGTTATTTATATCAAGTTAGGTAGGTATTATAGCCTGCTATTATTATATAGAATCTTCGTTTAGTTCTATGACATCTAAGATTAATAATATACCGAGTAAAATAACACATAATCAAATAGATGATTTATGTGCAATTATAAAAAATATATCGAAATCTAGCTGTAATATGGATTATATTAATGATATGTTTAAGTATTTTGGTATCGATAACGCTACTATCTCTGATGTTAAATTTATTAATGGCACTGCCATAATAAACTTCAACTCAAAATACTCTAGAGATAGGTTTTTAGATCTAAAATTTGATGATAAATATGATAAACTGTTTATATTCCAGTCATTATCACTCGATACTAGGAAATTGGGCTTGCTGTATTATCATGCTATTAAATCAGGTTCCATTAAGTCCCTCAAATCGGTGTTTAATAAAATAACTAATTGCTATGAGTTAAGAAGAACTATCAATGATAAGATTGACTGGATATCTCATAAATATAACCCTACGCAAGAGGAAATATCCGCATGGAAGATATCTTTTGCGGCTTTTTCAAAATCAAAATCTGAGACTGAGTCTAATAAAAAGTGACTATGTATGTTATCTGATGTAATTAGCATTTCCCTTATTAATATTAGATCTCTTCGCTCTAATATTGTACTACTCCTTGCCTATCTAAAAATTAAACCTATCTCTACTATTGGGATCACTGAAACCTGGATTAGCATTGATGATACGGATATATTCTCATTGTGCTGCGAGGCGGGTTATAATCTTTATCTCCAACCTCGTAATTATGGTCGTGGGGGAGGCGTTGGTATCTTAATTCATATGGACTTACCAACGCCTTCCATTTCTTCTGTTACTTTTTCTTATAGTGATTGCTTATCTTGCACATTTAATTTCCCTTTCGATATACTTCGTATTATAGTTATTTATCGGCCTCCTAGACCTGATTATTCCATCTTCTTTGATGAATTCTCTGATTGCATAAATAATGGCTTACATTCTAGCTCTTTTAAATTTATTTGTATGGGAGATTTCAATTATCATTTTAACTCCATGTCTCAACCCCATTCCTTATTTAGGCAATTAACTGAATCCCTTGGTCTTCATCAACATATATCCTGTCCTACTCACACAAGTGGCAATATTCTTGATCTGATTTTTACTCCTAATGATACACCTACTCAGTTCATTTCACCCTGTATTCGTTCTGATCTCTTAACTGATCATTATCTGATTCATACATCTATTTCTCTAAGGAAACCTGTATCAACTAAGTCATTAGTTTTTTATAGGGAGTTGAGGAAATTAAACTATCATGAACTTGGGTTACAAATTGAGAATAGATTATCCAGTGATCACATATCGTTTGATTTTTTAAATTACTGTCTTTCATCTACTTTGAATAACTTAGTTCCTTTAAAATCTCGTTACTTCACTCTACATACTTCATCACCTTGGTTTTCTTCTCATCTTGCTATAATGAAACGTTCATTAAGGAAACTTGAGCGTAGAATTCATCAATCTTCTTATCATAAGTATATTTTCTTGGAGGCAAGGATGGCTTATAAGAAAGCAATTTATTCACAAAAAGCTAATTTCTATGAGCAAAAACTAAATGCCTGTGGTTCAAATTCCCAAAAAATTTTCAAAATAGTGAATAGAATACTTGGTAGTAATTTAAATCCCATATCAAATAGACTTTCCGACTATAATATGTGCTCTTCTTTTGTATCTAGTTTATATAATAAGTTATCTAGTATTTCTAAATGTATTAAATCTAAACTCGTTTTGATACCTCCGAGTATGATTGCCCATCAAATCACTGAACCAACGTTATGTAAATTATCTAGTTTTTCCTCGCCTTCCATTTTTGAAATACACAAATTGATTATGATGTCCAATTCAACATCTCCTATTGATCCTCTTCCTTTGGTTGTCTTTAAAAATTTAGTTTTATTACTTTCGATTACTATCTCGAATTTAATTTCGGAATCACTTAATGATGGGATCATGGCTAAATCTCTAAAATATGCTATTATTAAGCCGATTCTGAAAAAATCCTGTCTCGATCCTGATGATCTTATGAACTATAGACCCATATCCCAACTTCCGATAATCAGTAAAATCATGGAACGTGTAGTCAGTAGACAATTGATATTTTATCTTGAGAATAACTATTTAATGGAACCCTACCAGAGTGCTTATAGAAAACATTATTCCACTGAAACTGCTTTAAATATTATTACTGATACGCTCTATAAATCGCTCGACTCCTCTCATTGTGCGCAACTATTGCTACTCGACCTTTCGAGTGCGTTTGATACTTTAAATCACAATATTCTTATTGAACGCATTAAGGAACTCGGAATTGAAGGTTCGTCTCTCAGCTGGTTAACTTCATTTCTTAACGATCGAACTTACTCAGTAAAAGTGAATGATTATATTTCGCCTCCCATTGATATACTATGTGGAGTTCCTCAGGGATCAGTACTCGGTCCTTTATTGTTTTCTATTTACTTGCGTCCTCTATCTAATATTATTAGTAAATTTCCTAATATTACCTACCATATATATGCTGATGATATACAGCTAATTATTAAAATTCCTGTTAACTCGCTTAACTCCAATTTGGAACTTCTGGAATGTGCATCTGATATCATTAATTGGCTTCTTAGAAACGATCTACTAGTAAATACCTCTAAAACCGAACTACTAAATGTATCTAGGGTATATACTACTTTTCCACCGGTAATCATTGATGGTAGGGTTATACATCCTTCTGCTTCAGTTCGTAATCTTGGAGTTATCTTCGATAGTACTTTATCTTTTGATGCTCACATTAATTCTATATCAAAATCAGCTAACTTTCATCTACGTAGGATTAGACATATTAGAAAGTATTGCTCTAAGCGTATTACTAAACTACTTATTAATGCTCTAGTATTATCCAGAATTGATTATTGCGGATCATTATTTAGTGACTTAAAGAATATAGAGGTTAAAAAGATTGATAGAATTATTCGCGCTTCTATACGCCTTATTTATAATATCAATCGTAGTGAACATTTGAAAACAGATGAACACCAACATAATCTTAAATGGCTATTATTTAGAAAGCGATGCAAATATCGTTTACTCTGTCTAGCTCATAAATCTGTATTCTTAGGTAAGCCTGACTATCTGCATACTCAACTGAAACTTCGTCGCATACTGAAGAAGATTCGAACATCTGATGCAATACTGTTGGAGAGCAATACTTTATTCAATGGATTTAGTAATCGGGCATTCTCCTCCGCTGTTCCTCGCATATGGAACGTCCTACCGTATGACTTACGGAAGGTCCAATCCTTATATTGTTTTAGAAAGAAACTAAAACATTATTTAAACACTTCTTAATTTATTTTTGTATACGCGTTATTTAATCTTTATATCCTATCTAAATCTATTTAATTTAATTTTTTGTTATTTTGTATTTTCTATTCGTTTGTTTTTATTATTTTTCGTTATTATTATACACCAGAGAGGGCACCCGCTATATTGGTGTTTAAATAAACAATTCAATTCAATTCAATTCAATTCATTGATTTACGACGTACGATTGTACGTTGAGATTCATTATCACTGATAATTTATCAGTTATAATTTATCACATTGGTCAATATTTAGCTACCGATCTATTTGAATTTGTTCAATAATAATATAATTATAATAGATTATAATTATAGAGCTCAAAGTTATGAAAATGCCAGCATATGTCTGGAAGATTCAATGACATGAAATATAGTATAATAACCATAGTACATTGTCAATATGGATTCACATATCTACACTGTGTATTCCTTAAATCTGGTTGGGCAAAATGCCGTTAAATCTTCGACAAGTGTAGCAATATTATTTGCCTTCATCCCAAATCAATATAATTTATTTAGCCAAACTATATAAAGAATATATTAACATCTAGATTAAAGAAGAATATAATATTTTTTATTAAAAGCATTATCGAATATAAAATGGTGATCGCAAGCAGATTCTGTTAGTGCAGTCTCTTGATAACTTCTTATAGGACCTAATTACATAATTTATATCTGATATTATATATGTTAAAATATAACTTAAATTACATTACTAGAGTCAATGTATTTATTCAATAAAATGCAATTTTAGAATTTGAGACTTCGATATAATGAAAACCGTGGAGCTAATTACTTTGTAGAATAAAGTCGATCAGAAAAGTATTGCAATTAGGTTACATTGAGATAATAGCGGTAATACAAAATATTGATGCACTCTATAAATCAGTGATTCCCAACCTATGGGTCATTGAGTATTTTGTGTAGGTCCTGATCCAATTTCTAAAAAATAATATAAATGCTTTTATATGCAAATTGGATTTATGGTCGAGAACAATTTAAGATGGAAATATATATTTAAATATATGTATATTAATTTGTATATGATTATTTTATGATTAAAGTATAATAATAACAAAATAAAATTTGGCATTGGGTCATGGTATATTTTTTAATTAAGAATTATAAAAAAGGGTCACGGTGAAAGAAGGTTGGGAACCACTGCTCTAAATATATATGCGAGAAAAGAAATGATTATGAGGAGTTGATTAAAGTAGGTTAAAGTACAAACAAATTACAAAATAATTAGTATAATGATAACATATGATAAAATTGAAGAATTATAAATATTAGTTTTTGCCAAAATGGCCCATTTAATATGTTATTAAATTATTATGGGGCCCATGCGTTTTTTTTGCCCGGGGCCCATGGTATGCTTAAGCCGGCCCTGATTCGATATCACCATGGCGATACGTTACGTAACCACGCCCATATTTACGTGCGCATGCGATGTACCGCGTTTACATGCACTATTTCATTAAGGGTGAAATAATACCTAGTATTTAAATAAGCTTTTTAGTTTTATGGAATTCGTATACTCGATACGAGTATTTTAAACATTCGGCGAAATATTTGCTTCATTATTAATGCTAAATCATATAATGCATCTAATATTTTATTAAAACACGACGTGTCTTGTGTCGTGTTTTACATGATTTAGTATTAATAATGAAGCAAATGTTTCGCCGAATGTTTTAAAATACTCGTATCGAGTATACGAATTCCATAAAACCAATTTAATTCGAATCGTACGAAATCAGAGTAGCAGATATGTTATAATTATTAAGATAACGCGTTGACCTAATTTAACCTGGTCAAATTGTGTACATATTAGCATTTCATAAACGAAATCCACATATATAATACTTTAATACTATAATAATATAAGATACTTATATTTAATATTAATAGTTTATATATTTTACATATGTATTATTACAGTATATATATTATATAATTCCTCCCCATTCATTCTCCTTCTATCCTACACCAACCTAACCCAGCATATGGTCTGTCCCACCCAACTCGGCAACACTCGTATATATTCCGATCACTCTCTCAACGTATGTGTATTAAATCACAAATATAAGAACCTATTTATCTGATAACTGCACACCACTCTTCACTACTACCTCTATCACCCGCCATATACACTTCACCAATCTCGTATGATTAATAATATTAATATTGATACACCAGCTTCAACTTTCTATATAGCCATACTACTATATAATGTTCTCTCCTCAACTTATAACTTACTGCTCTATTACTACTAATCAATCTATATATCGTCTTGTCACATTGTATAGCTATACTATACTGATATATATAGGCTAGATAGATATACCTACTGTCAGTAAATATAAAAGACGTATCCGTGTACTAGAATATAAGTTTCTAAATCCTTTATTAACACAATACTTTCTTCATGTTAAATAATTAAAACACATTAACTATCTACACTTGTTCAAATCATCCTTCACCGTATTATCATTCCACCCACTACGCGATAAACCACAATTGGTATATCGACTCTCTTCTAAAATACGTTATCGTACGATCAAACAATCACTAGAATCTTTCCAACCTATTGATCTACCACTCCATGTTGAAGACACTTTCTTCTATAATACACTAACATCTGATATATCCGCAATAATAACAATCAATATTACCCCAACTATAAACTTCATATATATTAATTATAATTAAGAAATCCTCATTTTACTCCTCGCTTATCAATAAATATCATTACATTTCAAATGTATCATGGAACATTTAAAATTAGAAAATTTTAAATTAGATATTATAAAAGTAATGCCATCCTCCAAAACAACAATAGGTATTGTCGCTAAACAATGGTACCTACCTATATTTCTTAGTGTTCGCAATACTTATCAAAGCGCCTATATTTAAATCAAGCGCCAACATTTCCTTACACCACGTGACCTGAACAATAAGTTATTCACCCTACAGGTCATCTGTATACAGGTCCTCCACCTTTTACACGCTTCACCACTCCTTATTTAGCGCCTTGAGTCAATCAGTATTTGTAGCACCTCATTATATTGATTCTCGTCATATCTCGTCATATGCTACTTCAATTAATTCTGAATCAATGTTCATTACATACCATTTCTCACCACTCTATAATATCATTGATGGCATTCCTCAATGCTACGTTCTTGGAAATGTTCATTATAATATACTTTATCCAACTGTTCTTCATTATATCCAGCCACATATTCATCTCTTCCACTCATATGTCGATGCTATTCAATTATATATTAATCACCTAATAACAATCATATTCTCACGAACCCTATTCTATGCACCCCTTATATTACAAATATACCCCTTACGTAATATCTCTTTACCATCAACTACTGCATAACCTGTAAACCCTTAAGGGTAAATTAAAAACTCTAAATTGATCTTCTCTCTAGGTAGATAATCATGTAACTTTCCTTCTCATTAAACTCTGGTTACCAATCAATATATAATAACTTATAAAACACGACAGCTAGTTCATAACGCCCACTATTACCCAGAATACCTCGCTGAACTTATATCTTCATTTCCACATAACAACTCGCTACATTACTACCATCCTTCTTTAAAACCTACACAAATCATATCTACAATCCCACACTACCAATGCATGGTAAACATCTGACCCATATCTATAGAACACCCTTCCCTGTCTACTCCATCTAATCACTTCCACATCTTATTTCACACGTAAAATCAATACCTATCTATTTCGCAATACCTCGCTCCGGCAAATTTATTCTTTATAACTAAAAAAGTAAACATAAGTATATATAACAGTATTAAATATTACCAGTTCGTGCAGACACTAAAATATACCCGGTTATTTACGTATAAAGACTACGATTGTCCATATATGGTCATATTTACATTCTACATATATCCATGAATATTATTCATCATAATAAGATCGTAATCATTATAACAGGATATTATAGAATTCGTAATATATACATGATTATATAACACTATAGGGTATTACTAAGTCGTATATTTACTGATAAACATAATAATGTATATGTATTGTATTAAATACATATTTTTTTTATTTTTTTAATACTATTTTAATTACATTATATCAATATATATATATGTGTGTATATGTATTTATATGTATGTTTGTATATATGTGTGTATGTATGTGTGTTTGTGTGTGTCCACATTTCATATATTAATAAAAGTTATATTTTTATTTATGTATATAAATATACATATATATTTATATATATTAGAAGGATTCGATTAAAGAAGTCCGAGAGATGATCAATGAAATGAAGGTATATTATATAATAATATCAATGTAACAATATATACTTAATACACCTAGAAATAATTCTTCTACACAGACAAATAATTCATCTAAATTATATATTTTTAAAGTACATTAATATATAGGATAATATTCAACACTATATTTACTCGTAATAATAAGCAATAGTTACAATTATCTGACTATTGTTATTTCTTATATGCATTCAAGTCTCATAATTAAAGTTATTATGTTACAAAAGTACACGTTAATTAGACTTAAAACTTTATCACTATCAATTAACGTTTAGAATACATTTATACACGTTCACTAGTTATGTGAATCAAATAGATACTTTAAAATTATAATGTTTATATCATTTAATAAATGTATAATTGTATATATTTATTTTTAAATATGATTTTAATTTCAGTTTCCTATTATTATGCAATATTATTTGTATTTAATTACGTCATTAACAAATAATTAAAACAATTTAATTACCATTATTTGTATATATATATATATAATATAGTATCGACATATATATATATATATATATATATATATACATATATATATATATAGTATACTATATAATGCATTACTGTATATGCATACATTAATAATATATATAGAGTATACAACAAAAACAACAACACGACATGCAATATATTAAAAAGGAAGTGAAGGTTATATTACATAATATATAATCTATAAAATATATATGATACGAAATTATTATATATATATATTAATATAAATATAATTATTAGATTACTATTCATTTTATTAATTCAATAAATTAATAATAAATAAATACTTACAATATATTTTATTCATTATTTACATTTTATTTATACCAATATTAAAATATTTGTTATATACCAATAGGTTATTCACATGATAAATTACAATCACGGACTATATTAATATATACACATATACATTATAATAAGACATGGAAACTAACCTATATACTTATAATAATATATTATACAATACTTGTATCTAGATCTTGAGAGATAATGGAAAGGCATGGTGCCAATTATATGAGATGCAATTTGAAGTTAGTACATTAACATTTAATATACTTTAATATATGTATATGTATATATATATATGCCTAAATAGAATTTGTGTTGTATATACTATAGTATATAGTTACTTATAGTTATAACTACTTTTTTAATTCTAACTTTTATAAATAACATATTTTTGATAAATAATTAATTAATTATAAAGTATATATGTAATGATACACATCATATATATATATACCTATATACTTATATATATATATATATATATATATATATATAGGTATAGGTACCTACATTAATATATAATGTTATATTCGATGTTTAAATTATTAAAATTATTCGTAATCAAATTAAACATAGGCCTACCTACATATAATTGAATTGAAGTTACCTACATCCGAACTGTCATGCCGTTTTCATATCTCTTCAACTTTTCTGTAGTACCTCTCTCAACTCTTCATCTTAAGAATACTCTTATTTATGTTTCCACCGCTATATTACCTATTTTACCATCATATAATATAACTGAACATATTAAAAATACTAAACATAAACAAGGAACCACTCTAGACATCTTATATCATTTCCTTCTTCAAATATAATAAACTAGCCTACATATATGTTATTGTATATTTCGTAAGCATAATATTATCATTCCCTTCATATTTTCACCACAGTAATGCCTTCTCAACCAATCAGAAGGCTTATGTGATATTAATATATATTAGTTAATATTTGTGATTGCCAGTTCATAGATAATAGTTTATTTCTACTCTTAATAATGGTTTAACTGCATCTCTTACCTATCACAGTCAACTTCTAACTAAATCTCGCACACATCACCCTAATGCATCCCTTATCCACTGTCAGGTAAACATTAGCTCTCCTTCAGATAAACGTCTCCTTCATCTAAACATCCTCTATACGAGCTGTTCACACTTAGTACTACCTCAATAATTACCGTACACTATCTCTTAGCTGTAGTTGATAGCCTAAATATAACATTGTCATACCCGAACTAGAATTCATCAGAATTGCGGGGGAGTATCACGTGTTAATATTATAACTTTTATATCTCTTGCAGTAAACACGCCCCTTCATTAGTAAACATGACTCATCTTATAATACCAATAGTATTCCTCGGGTTTCAAATATAGATATGATTCTTTTCAACATATAAACTTACCTCTATTTGATGTATTCCATTGGACTTACCATCCTAACCTATAGGTATACATATGTAAACATGCAGATGATATGAACTATACGTGCATGTTTCTATTAATAGTCAAGAACCACCAACAATTCTCTCTTCTTAAATTAATTTCACACATAAATACACGTTATATATATTTTGTATTGAATAATAAAATCATAGTGGAAAGAGAAATCTCCATAGCGATATCCTAACATTTCATATGTTTTATATCTTATCCTATAGTGTATTAACTAACAATATTGATATTATTTATATGAATTATAAAACTGTCTTCCAAGGTGATTACCCCCCCCCATAAAATCGCTCAGTAGCTTGTCAACCATATACAGGGGTGGATACAGGAATTTTTCAAGGGGGGGGCTGACATTCAAATATAACTATATTTTTAAAATAAGACATATTTACTATGATAATATTCAATTGAATAATATTTTTGTAAAATAAATACTATATTAAATTAAATAGAATAATATTGTATATTGTATTGAATAAAAACTATTAATTCAATATATGAATCAATTGCATTATTCTTGGATTACGTAATGCAAATTTGGAAATAATATAATCACAATCGATCTCTATGTCTTTATGTATTATACATATATACTATATATACTAAAGAAAGTCTATTTAGTCGATCTTCACTCATAGTCGAAGGTAAATATGTCTTTATTATTCTTAATCTGTTAAATGAACGTTCACATTTACACAAGGTAACTGGGGTAGTATCCATAAATCAAAGCATTTTATAGATATTAGGAAAAATGTTATATAATAATATATATAAATTATAAATTATTTAATAATTTCAATTTATCTTGACATGTTATCGAGAGTACTTAAGTACTTAACAATTGTTATTGTATAATATATACCTATATATAGATCTTTATTCTCTGTCCATCTAACTTCCCAGCAAATCAATTCGGTTTTTATTAAATGTATCTTTGGTAAATCATCTTTTACTAATTCATAACACTCTAATATATTTTCTTTACACTTTGAATATCATGAATTGCCTTATATGCGTCTATTGACCTCTGGAGAGCATTTGTTAAATTGTCTATGAAATTAATTGAATTATTACATACAATTAATGACATACTAAATTATGTATTAATCATAGTATTGTAAAGACCGTTAGATTTTGTTATACTTTCTGAATTCAATGTTTTATCATATGTATACAAAATGTGCAAGTATTGCTTGATACAATTCGATAAATAATCGCAAAGCATCATGTCTGGTAACCCATCTCGTTTACTTTAACTAATTTCTTTTTAGAAGATTCAACACAAATTTGTGTAATATTTTCTTCTAATAAACCTTGCCTCTTAGCAGAATATTTAAAAAATATGCAGATTTTTAATAATATGCCCATCATATTTTGAATTAATGGCATTTTGCATTCATTTACTATTGATAGATTTAATACATGTGATCTATAGTGTACATATGTTGCTTTAGAGTACTTGTTCAGAATTATAGTTGACGCTCATTTTATTTTGCCAAACATATTTCTTGCTCCATAGTATCCTTACTCACTTACATTTTCAATATTTAATTCAGCTTTAGTTAGTGTATCCATAATCAAGTTAGCTTTACTTTCTCCACTAAGATGTTCACATCCTATGAAAGAATTAAGCTTTTCAGTGATACACTTACCATTATAATATCTAATTTCTAAAGCCATTTGTTCAGTATTATATACACCTGTGATTTCATCAGCTACTATTAAAATATTTAGCTTTTTTTATATCATCAATTATAATTGAAGAATAATTATTCGTTCTTTAATATATTCACCACATTCAAATATCAATCCATTGTGTGTTGTTTTTGAGGTGTAGGATTTAGCTATTTAGCATTTTTACTACACATTAATAAGTGTTCTTTTAATATATAATTATCATAGTTTATAGGATAGCTACATAGTTTTAGAAGTGCATTGAAATTTCCTAAATTAAAATTTGGATCAGTAGAATACTTATTATGACAATGTAATGAAATATGTTGTCTTCTATAAAGAATGATTATATCTAAATGGAGTATCCCACTACAAGTATTTCCGGCAAGTTGCCGGAAAATATTTTAACTTTAAAACGATTTTCTATCAAGTTAACTACAATTTTAGTGGGATACCCCCTTACTTTCCGGCAACTTGCCTGAACTATAATAACTTTATAGGAGGTATCCCATTACAACTTGATATACAAATGTTTTAAAGTTACAATATTTCCGGTAAGTTGCCGGCAAATCTTATATACAAGTATAGTAAATATTGTACCCTTAATATTGATTTCAATTTGTCTCTGTTGTATTAAATTTTACTTAGATATGTTATTGTTGACTTGCATTATAGCTGATTACAGAAGCATGCTTCTTATTTTCTATCACTGCAATAAAACGAGAATTGTCTTTCAAAGAGTTATTGTGGTAAATAGTTGATTCATGTTTTCTTAATTCTGAAATCGCATCTTTAAACTTAATCATGGATGAATGACACATTTTCCAACTTGATTGTGATTAATTTTAAATGAAAAACACATGGTATATACACAGACTTTGAGGGGGGAACCCCTCAAAGTCTGTGGGTATATACAATCAGCTATTTAAAGATTCACTGTAGGCATAGATTTAGAGTAGGTACTCTATATCTATGACTGTAGGATAACACTTCATTTGAAATGTACGAGTATTTCAATTTTCTTTGTGTGATTTAAAAACGTAATATTTGATGGATTTTTGTGCGAGTATTTTCTTTAGCAGAAGATACCTTGCTTCGTGTGTTTTATTGTTAATTCATTATAAATAGTGCCAATATCTTTAGATTAGATTAAAATTAATGAATATACTTAAAATAAAATATGTAGAAACCTACCTATAATTGATATTGAAGGTTTTGCTGATTTAACCATAAATCTATTTTAAAATTATATATTTTACAATCATGAGGGGGGGGGGGCTAGAGCCCCCCTAGCCCCCCCTGTATCCGCCCCTGATATATGGCTATAGCCATAGTTCAAATATCCATATAAGCTTATATTATTTATATATTATTATAGATGACCCAAAAACTACAAAGAGAAGTGAAGGTAGTAATATACTATAATATATATATGTAATAATATATAATTAATATGTATAGTTAAGATATATTAATAGATTATATATAATTTATAACCAAAACAATAAATATAATATATTATATACGATAGTATAATATATATATATATATATATATATATATATATATATATATATATATATATATGGAATAAAATATATATAATTATAATATTATTAACTAATAATGTTGAGATATACAAGATTAAATGTCCGACGTATATACGTATACGTATATAAAATGTATACATTGTAGGTGTACTAATATTGTATACCACTATACATTATATTACTTGTAGGTATACCTATAGGTTATTATGCTATTATATGCATACTAATATATAATTATATATTAATATAATGATTATTACTAGATATTACAAAAATGTAATAATTCAAGCTTACATTGCCACCTATTGCAGGAGGAAGTTAGTAATATAAAACTTAACATAACAATTAATATACTATGTATTCAAATATATATATATATACGATGGATTATATTAATATATTATATTATATAATAATATAATATATTGTTATATATATATATCATATATAATAGATAATATATATTGCATTTATATTAAATAGGAATTTGTAAGAGTTCAAAACGAAAACAAGGTAATATTATAAGTTGATTGACATATATCTGTAAAGTACACGTGAATGTAAAGTGTGTATGACATAATTATGTAATATATTCAAATATAATATCTGAATTGAAATGTTAACCTTGCATACGTGTACATTGTACACTGTACACTGTACAATGTACATTGTACATACACCGTACAGTGTACATACACTATTCATACATTGTATTATTTAGTTTATTTCGTGTTAAACATTATGTATTTTGACATTTAATATATTATATTGTATATTACAAAATATACACAATGGAGTTTTATATAAACATTTGAATGTTATATATTTATATGTAACAATACCAAATATATTGTTTTCTATAATGTATACAATAATTTATGTTATTTTATGATATACTATTTATGATATACCTAACCAATATATTATACATATATATATATAATATTATTTATTCTTATATAAAGAAGATATATTACTATTTTAGGAGCTGAATATTAAGATAAATGTTAATATTTATTTATATATATATATATATATATATATATATATATATAATACTTATTTATATATATGAACATATTTATTTATAAACTTATTTTACAATTTGAACTATTTAATTTAGGTAATATAAATATATATATATATATATATATATATATATATATTTAGTATTATTAATATATATTATATAATACATATATAAGAAGAAATATTATATATATATATATATATATATATATATATATCTAATAAATAGTATCATTATATCTATATTATTACACTTCAATTTTATTTTAGGAAATGAATATAAAGTTAAATGTTAATATTTATTGTATTTATTGTATGTATATGTATATATATATATATATATATATATATATACATATTTATATATAAATATTTTAAGTGATATTTATTATTATATTTAAATGAGTTAAATCTTGCAATTAAAGACATAAAGGATATTTATTTATTTGTCAAATAATAATGCATACATATTTTTAAACGTTCTTTCTATATTTTTCAAATATTTTATTAAAAATTAGGATTTAATTTATAAATTAGTTTAAAATTGAACGATATTTTTTTATAATATTTTTGTAGAGATTACTAATCATATAATGGATGTTAATTTATATTAATAATTAAATTTAATCATATTGAAATCATTGATTTAAAAACGGTTTTTGAATATATTTTTGTATCAGATTCAAATTGTCTCCTCGACCATGATACAATACTATAACATACTCAAACAGAAAATAAAAATGTCACAATATAAGCGTTAGCAGATGTCATGTCCTTGCTTGTATATAAGTTGTATACCTATGTATATTTACCTATAGGTAAGTATACATATACTCTTATTTTGTATACAAGTTAAATAACAACTTGTATATGTATTCTAACTATAGAAAAAAAATAATATATGCATATCTACTAATAATAATTATACTCATATATTACTAATATATAACTTATATTAGTATAATAGTGGAAACAATTTTTTTTTTTTAAATATACAATATATTTAAAATTAAAAAGTTTTAGATGTTATCGAAAAACCCAGCAAACAGTAATAGCAGCATAATATCAGCATAACAATTATCTATTATGCTAATATTATGCTATTATGCTGCTATTATAGTAACAGCAGCATAATAGCAGCATAATATACTTTTAAAATTAATAGCAGCATAATATTAGCATAATAGACTTTAAATAGCAGCATAACAGCAGCATAATAGCATGACAAATTAATAGCAGTATAATAGACATTTAATAGCAGCATAATAGCACAATGTAAACATTTGAGGCTATTACATATGTTGTTATGCTGCTATTATGCCTCTATTACTGTTTGCTGGGAAGGTGAATCTCCCCTTAGGAGAATCGCATATCACTATAAATACAGATCTACAACTATACTAATACATACACACATATACACAGGATAAAGTAGCCATGCCAGCAATAAAATATGCTATGTCTCAAACATACCCTGACGAACAGACAACAAAGATGTTCGTACGATATACCCCCCTACACCGCCCATATCTACATGAGTCATCAGCTTTAATAGCAGCACGTGTAATACATGTTCTATAATGTACATGCATGCTTTCTTAATTAGCACAGCATACTATTATATTTCTCCTTGAGTACGTGTATCCTATGTATCGTAAAGTAGGTCAACTATTACTACTTGAACTACTTTGGTCACCACTGGTTTAATAATTCACAGTTCTCTTTATATTTTGTTTTATCTACTTTCTAACGTTATACGATCAATGAACTATTTACTTAGAAAAGTAATTTCGCGATCAGGAGAAAGTAACCTAATATATACGTGTACGTATACTTTAATAAAAAGTGGTATTCATATTTTATTACTCAATATTTGTATTTAAAAATTACATTATATTAATATTATATGAATATATATGAATATATACTAGATATTATTGTGATTTTTAAATTTTATTTAATCTTTATATTCAATAGATAACGGGGGTAGTAGTAGTAGTAGTAGTAATAGTATTTATTTATACACAAAGATTAATATAATATTCTACAATGTGTTTTACTGTTTGTCGAACAGTTTACAGGTGTGGGTTCCGTGATTTAACGATCATCCGTAAAAATAATATAATAAAATAAAATAACATTCTTAAATATAATAATATAATAACACGATTACATTTCAAAGAGGGTTAGATATGTGGTATTTTAGTGGGGAACGTTTGAATAGCTCCTTGAGTTTATATTTGAAAGTGGTGATTGAGATATCTTCTTTGTGTATGGATTGGGGAAGTTTATTCCAGAGAGTTGCACCTCTCCAGCTAAATCGTTTGTTACCGTACTTTCGTAGTCGTGTAGTCGGTATGTCAAGTCTATATGTTTGTCTCAGTTGTCTGTTAGTGGTTTGTTTGTGAAGTAAAGTATGTAAATTATGAGGTTGAGTTGTTTTTGTAGTTTTGTAAAGTATAGTTAGTAGTTTAATGTTGATGTTGTCAATTGTAGGTAGCCAGTTTAGTGATTTCCGTAAGTTCGTAATGCTAGTAGTGTAATCTGTGTTTTTTAGATTAAAAATAATTCTAGTAGTTCTATTTACTAATCGGTCAATATTTTTAGTAACTGTTTTGTTTTCTCCGGCTAGTAAAGAGTTACAGTATAGAAATCTAGACATTATCAGTGAATTTGATAGAATTATAGCTATATGTTTGGTTAAGTATGGTCTTAGTTTTTTTAAATTATATATATGAAAGGAAGAAGTTTGTTTCATTTTACTGATATGTTTAGTAAAGTCGAGTTTGTTAGTAAAGTGGAAACCTAAGTATTTTGTATTTTCAGTCGGTATTATATTTATGTTATTTATATTTATTAGTGGAACTGTAGTATTGATCGTGGAATTGGTTATAAAGTTGATTAGTTCAGTTTTTGTTGGATTTAGTAACAAATTATTTTTTGTAAGCCAAATTTGCAGTGAGGTTAAACATGATTGTAAGTTAATTGAGTGAATGAATTGGGCGTGTAATTCTATGTCGTCAGCGTAAAGATTATAGTTCACGTGTGGGAAGTTAGTCAGTAGTTTGTTGAGTGGAAGTAAATAAATGGAAAATAGTATGGGAGAAAGAGTGGAACCCTGTGGGACTCCATATTTAATAGCATAAGGTTGGGATAATGTTTCGTTTATTTTAATAGAAAAACTCCGACCCCGGATAAAATTTGAAAACCATTTGATATGGTACCTGGTACCTTACCTATACCGATAGATCTAAGTCTTTCTATTAAAATGTCAAAGTCGATAGTGTCAAAAGCGGCAGATAAGTCCAGTAGTATCAGTTGTATCGGTAAGTTGCTGTCTAGTGATTTGTATAAGTCGTCAAAGAGTGATAGTAGTGTCGTTTCTGTACTGTGATTCTTTCGGAATGCATTTTGTCTTCTGTCTAGTAAGTCGTAAGTATTTAAATATGATATTATTTGTTTGTTTACAATTTTTTCTAGAATTTTAGAAAGTAATGGAAGTTGAGATACTGGTCTATAATTACTCAGTACTTCAACATCTAAATCTGGTTTTTTTAAGTAAGGATTGATAATTGCGTATTTTAAATTATTGGGTATTTCACCAGTCATTAATGAAGTATCAATTATTTGTTTATAAATGGGAGCTAGTGTAGAAGCCAGTATTTTAGTCATTTTCAGTGGAATAGGGTCAGAAGGAGATGTTGTCTTTGCTGTAACAATAAAGTTATAGATATCAGTTATAGTAGGTCGTTCAAATTCTGTAAATGTGTGTTTGCAGGTTGTAGTTAGGATTGTCATATCAGTTGGTAGTAATTGTCGTTGTAAATCTAGATTATAGCAAAGTTTTTCTACTTTTTCAGAGAAAAAATCACCAAATCTAGTGCAGAGTGTTTTATCTAGATTTGTAGTGGGAAGACTTATTTTATTTTTCTTGCCTAAAAGTGTTTTGGTAATGTTGAATAGTTTCTTGTAGTCATGTTGTGAATGGTTTATTTTGTTTTTAATGTAGTCTGTTTTGGTTTGATTTAAAAGTGTTCTGTAAGTGTATCTGGATTTCTGCAGTTGAGTTCGGTTAATTATTGTTGGGTGTTTTAAATATTTCTTATTTTGAGTTCTAAAAATATGTTTCAATTTCCCTAGATCTGAGTTAAACCAGGGCTGGTTATCGTGTTTGGTTAAGTAGTTAGTTTTAAGTGGTGCATGTTTGTTGAGTAAGTCTGTTAGTAATTCAGTTAGTGAGTAGGCTGTTAAGTGACATGAAATAACTGATTTATTTATATCGTTTTTAAAGTCATCATAGTTTATTTTGTTGATGTTTCTGTATGTGACTGTTGTTCGTTTAGGTGTAGTGTATGGCATTGTAATGGTGAAATCAATGGAATAATGGTCAGTAAGTAAAGTATGTCTGACAGGGGGTTTGTTTAACAGTTTAGAGTCAGTGAAGGTTAGAATTAAGTCAAGGGTATTTCCATGAATGTGCGTTGGGAAGTTTACATGTTGAGTGAGGTTTAGTTCATTGTAAGTCATTTTGAATTTATAGTGATGTAGTAAGTCCGTATTTACGTGAAAGTTAAAATCTCCAAGTATTAAAAGATTTTCGGTAGAGTGGTCATGTATAATGTCAGTAAAGTCAGTAATGAAGGAACGGTAATCATTATTTGGTGGTCTATATATCAGAAGTAGGGACAGTGAAAGATTGTTATGTTTTATTTTTGTAAGTAGTAAGTCACAGTTAGTCGATTGGTAGACTTTGGATGATGTGACGATGATGTCTTTTTGTATTAACAAAGCAACACCACCGGCATTTCTTCCATCATCTCTATTTTTAGATATCATGGTGTAACCTAAATTTTCAAGTTCGGCAGGGATTATTTTATTTTTAGCATTCAGCCAAGTTTCAGTCAAAGCTATAATATTGTAAGATATGTATTTATTCATACTAGATATGTATGAAATTATTAAGTCAATATTTTTTGATATAGATCTAGCATTTATCAGTGTGGTCAGTAAGTTTGCATTGGATGATAGTCATGTCGTATTCGGTACCCATGTCCGAATACGGACACCCTGTGTTATAATACGGACACCCTATATATAAACCACTAAAATATACTATATATTATAGATAAAACAATCATATAAATTAAATTACATTACTAATAATTAATTATATGAATAACAATTTTCAAAAAATTGTAATGAATAAAATATTCATAATTATATAAATAGTCTAAAAAAGTATTTTAAATTTTTTAATTATTCATAATATTGTTGATATATCCAATAAACTGCTTTTTTATTACGTTTATAAATTAAAGAAAACAATTTTAACTTAAAACCTTCCCAAGAATATAAAAATATCGATATGAAATATAATACTATATTATTAAAAATAAAGAATATATATATAATTTCTATATTTATTATCAAATATTCATTAAGTTATAAGCATATATCTAGAGGTCATACAAGTCCCTAATACGGACACTCTAGATGTATTAATACGGACATCCTATAACCAATCAGACCGAGCATATGTAATATTCTGATTTTCGTAAAAATCGCGTGCGTTATAATATTAATGCCACCAATAAAGCTAAATCTAACATTTTTATTATTCAGATACTTAAATTATATTATTGATTACAAAAATAACAAAAATAAATAAATTATTATCTAATTAAATTAGAATAAATTGTTCATAAAATTAATTATAAATAATGTAATTGTAATTTGTCTGATGATTCATCAATAATATATAGTTTATCTAATAATATATATATATGGTGTCCGTATTGTATAACATGGTGTTCTTATTCGGACATGGGTATCGAATACGGACAACACCATTATCTATAGATATGGAATACAATATAGGAATATATGGAATAAAAAGATTAATTAAAATGTTAAAATCACAATAATATCTATAATCATATAATATTAATATATTGTAATTTTTGAATAAAAATAATGAGTCATAAAATATTAAGACCATTTATTGTTAAATTCTCAGTATTAGGTTACTTTCCCCTATGATTATAACTTAATTAATATTGGATACAAAATTGGTAATTATGCATATATATTGATGTTAATAAACATTTTTTCTAAAGAATTTTACCAAATATATGGGGGGGGGGATATGTATTGTGTGCCCCCCCCATCCATGAACTATGATAATATTCATGAGATAATCTCTGAGAGATACTTGTTATCTGATGATATTAAGAATGAAATTATTCAACTATATAAATCTAAATTATTCAATATTTGATTATAAGATATTAATGTAAGTTTCTCAATTCAATGTGATGGAAATCAAGATATATCCGGAAGTGAGCAGGACATTTTGATGGTTCGATATTTGCATAAAAACTATAAATTAAAGATATATCCGGAAATGTGAAGGATATTGTGGTGGTTCGATATTTGACATAAAAACATGCAATATTACTGAGGATACAACTTAAATATAGCAAATTTAATGTTATCTGAACTTTAAAATCTTAACTTGCCTATTTCTAAATTAAGAAGACAGTCATATGACGGTGCAGCTAATATGTCTGGTCAATATAATAGTGTAAAGACTATAATAATGAATAGACAGCCATTAACTTTTTATACATAATGTGGAGCTCATCGCATAATCTTAATAGCATAATCATTAGATAATAATATAAATATAAGAAAAGCCTTGAGAGTGGTTCATGATGTGGGATTATTATATGAACAAACGATCAAATTCCGGATTGTATATAATACTAATAATAACAAAGCAAATAAATTGAAACCAATATGCCCAACAAGATGGACTGCGAAAATCATGTATATAATACTAATAATAACAAAGCAAAGAAATTGAAACCAATATGCCCACAAAGATAGACTGCGAAAATCATGTATTAAAACAACATTAGATCAATATAGTGGTGTAATCGATGCACTGAAATAATATAAAGAATTAGATTATATTACCAATGACCACAAATATATTGCAAATTTATTATTAAAAAATATGAATAAGTCAAATATTTGTTCTATGAATATTTAAAGTTTGATATTTGAAAGCTTTGATATGAAGGTGAAAGCTTTCATGATACCAACACATACTATTGAAGGTGACATTTATAAAAATAATACTTGAAAGCATATATGATTATAATTATATATACCTAATCATAATAAAAATCAATAATAACTAAACATAAAGGATCAGATAATAGTAAAGATGATTCTAATTAAATTGAATAATGATAGAAATAATTTGCACACATTCATTGAAGATATAGAAATAAAAGTATTTTATATTTTATATATACAAGTTTTATTGATTCAAGGTTAATAACATACTTTTATAAACATATTATATAACAATTTTTATAAAATACAAAATAGCTTATAATAAATATTTATAATAAAATATTATAATAATTTATTTTTATTTTAAATATATCTAATTTAATTTTCTAAGTATATCTAAGTATATCAAATTCAGAGAATAATAATAAGACATATAATATAAATTATTATAAATATGTATGAGATGAATAGTAATGAAAGTTTAAAAGACTATGTAAGGTACCTCATCTAGATAAAATAATATAACATTGTTAATGTTATGTTAATATAAGCATGTTATTAGATATTATCAGTTAATAAGTTAATATACTTTATCATTAGTATTTACAGAATAAAATATACTGAGTTGTTTGATTCCATAATAATGAAAATTATAACCAAATTTTATACTAAGAAAATATTATTTATACATTCTTATACATTAAAGTAATCATTATTACAAATAATATAATTCATGAAAAAAAGGTTTGTTTTTTTAGATTAATCTTATTAATCCTATTAATTTTCTACACTAAACAGATGTTATTAAAAAATGTATGAAGAATTAACGATTGAAAGATCGAATTTCCATATGTTCAAATCAATCAATATGTTCAACACTACCTGATGAGGATAAACATATACATGATGGAACAATCTCCTAAAATTCAAAAAATATTTTCTGGCATAAGAGATTTGATCAAATTGTATTGGTTTACCCCTCAAGTTCTGTGTCATGTTAGCGTGGATTTAGTAAGCTACGAATAATAAATACGTTGTTACGATCTACTATGCTAGATAGTAGATTAAATGCATTAGTATTGGCAAATATCAATCACAAAATAATTCACACAATTGAGGTGGGTAATTATAAATATATATATTTATAAATAAAAATCTACATTTATATAATAATAAATTATGTAATGTTTATTATTTATTTTCTAATATATTCCTACTCATTATTATACAAATTAAATATTATTAATTTCATATTAAAGGGTTAACATAGACTAAAGAGGTATACGATATTAATAAGATATAGTTAGTAATTATATTAGTAATAAATAATAGGATATATAATATAACATAGAAATAAATAGCCCCCCCCATAAAAAATATCGTTCCGACGCCCCTACATATATATACGCATACAGTCGACAAATACAGATACCCTATCGTATCTGGGAAACAATTTATTTTGGGACAAAAGTTATCTATACGAATTATAAATAATTTAATGGAATAAGGAATATGTATTTTTTATTAAGAAAGAGAATCCAAAAAAAATATATGTCTACTTTGTCCATTTGTCCATACAAAATAATAACAAAAAAATAAAATATAAGTACATTTTATTACTTGAATATTTAACTTTTATAGATAATTTTAATATACCTAGGATAATATCTAGTAGAACAATATATTTCAAATTAGATAAGATAAATAATTTATATTTATTAAAATATAATAAATATATCTATATTTATATATATATATATAAATTATCGTAGAAAATTTATTATATTTACTAATTTATATAATTATATCTATTTTTTATTTCGGGTTTCGTTTTGTTAAATTAAAGCGTAATTATTGTAAATATAAGCATGATTATCTTAATGAAAATAGTTCCACCTATCTGAGTGGTTTACCATGTCTATATATATATAGCTAGTCTAGCTAATTGTCGATGTTTAAACAGAGTTACTAATAAATAAATCCTACTTATTCAAATATGTGAATTATATTATAGTATGAACATTTTTATTTATTAGATAATACATGTATTAGATAATGTATTAACATTAGAAATAAGTATAATTAATGTGTACATAATTACAGATGTCCAGAATGGTCAACAGACCCCACTGCGGAGGTCAACTTCTAACCACGCCCACTATTGCACGACCCCTGGCGATCAAATACTACGGTGACGTTACGGTTCGTATCATAACTGTGTGACATGCGCGTTAAGTTATACCATCTATGTTGTCATTATATTAATTAATATAGTATACCTTAGTGATAACATGATCGATTAAAAAAAAAATGTTGACAATATTTGCTGGCGCCATATTTATCAATTCTAAAAAAACATAAAATTCCAAAGACAAATTTAATCTCGAAATTTTTGCAAGCGCAAAAATTACCTCGTTCAATATGGACTAGTACTAAATAATGAATCCTTGACACTCGCTAGGTGAACGGTTTAAACGGAGTTCCACATGACAGCGGTGACCCTCGCTTGACCCCTCAGGTCAAACTGTCCGCAGTAACAAGGATAAGCGGAGGTATTGGTCAACAGTCCGAACACCCACATCCGCTAGAGGTCATACCGAAAGAGGTTACGTCATATACACGGGTGATGTAATCACTATAATAATGCGGTATTTGTATTAGTACTAATAATATAAACTTGTTTTCATTTCAGAAAACCGGTTCTAAAGGTCGTGACACCGATGAAACTGATAAATGGGTCAGGATATTTAACATCACACGTCCATGGCTGAATGTTAGTATATTAACTGATGTGTTAATTACAATGTTACAGCAATAATGAACATATCTAGTCACAGTTAAAAGTTCAAATACCCATGTTCATTTCAGTTGATTATTTAATACCTGAACATATATGAACATTTATACTAAATATTATTTAGTAAATAATGTATCTATTATATAATTATATTGTATGTTTCATAACAATATATGATATGTATATTATAGTAACTAACTAATTTTATTATATAACTATTATTATAACTATTATTATAACTATTATTATTATGATTATAATTATTATAATTAATATCAGATCAGGAGTGTTTCTAAAGGTATTATATTATTATTATTATATATATATATATATATATATAATTAAAAATCTTAATACGAAATTGGTTGACAGATTAGAATCACAGAAATTTAAATTATGAAAGATTAACTATATCACTAAATCTAGTTATAATTAAGTTATGTATTAATATATTTATATGAATTAAATGTAGTTTAAAATTAATATTCGATACTACCCTTATAAAACAGTTTACTTATCGTAGAATTATCTATTTTTCATTTAGCATCTATTACAACTACTTGAAATTAAATGGGATTTAAGGAACTATATCAAATCGATATTATAGATCTCCTATGTAAATTTCTGATTATATACAGGTAGGTATTTTCTAACTTAATAATAATTTGTATATAGTGAATACAATTACGTTTATTAGAAACATAATAGGAACATCATATAAACATAATATATTATCCCTATAGGGACATCATAGAAACATAATAAGGACATCATTAGACACAATAAGGACATAAGTATACTAACAGGTATATTGAGGTTATATTCTTGATAGCAATATGCGTATGTAATAGTTTAACTATTGTTAATTTATCTTAGTCAAATGTTTTTGTAATGTTATATAATATTATATTATAAGTAGAATTCATAATTAAATGGTTTGCAAATTATAGTCTAAAAGTTATGTATCTTATATATTAATAATATATCTTGTTAATTAATTTAATACATATATTAAACAAATTAATATATTCATTATTTTATTCTGTAACATTTGTGACTTTATATAAATGTATACATCATATACATAATATATTATACTTTAGTATGTTAAGGGTATTATATAATTTATGTTTATTTACTTTTTCTATGATACTAATATGTGCATAATTATATGATATGTTTACCTGTAAGTATACTAATAATAATTAAATATGTATACAGATAACCCAGTGAGAGGTTCCTATAATGAAGAGTCCTATTCATCTTGTGAGATTGGTTATTATATATATATAATTTCTATATATATAGTATATATTATATACAAACAACTATACCAATCTAGATACATAACTATACCTTCCTATATATATATACAAAGATACACCTCTCTATATACATAACCATATATAGCTCTATGACATACCTTAAACTTATAATGTTTGCAGGTATCCCGATCAAGAAGCATGATGTGTAATCAAGTTTGACAGCATCCTGTCAATAATGTGTCAACTTAAGATGATAGTGGCGGTATTATGTCATTATTGATGAACACAATAAAGTATTTAATATCAACATTCATCTTCATTTTAATTTAATTTTATATCTTACACAAATTAATGAATTAATTTATCAAGGCAATATATATAGTGATATTCATCACTTGCAATGATATGCATGACTAAGTTTAATGCAATGATATGCATGACTGCGTTAGCACTGACTAACGCCTCCGATAATTCATCAGTTAATCGTAATACGTTAATGATAAATTACCTATATTTAATATAACTAGATACATATACACGAATCCTCTACATATATATATATATATATATATATATATATATATATATATATATATATATTAACGCATGTTTTAAAAATAATTTCTTTATTAAATCAACAAATTAAAAAATAAATATATTTAATAACTATTAGTTATATATGTACCAAAGCTGATAACTACCGTGGAATTAGCCTCACCTATAATGACCAAAACTTATAATCGTATGATACTCAATCGAATACGTCCGGTATTAGATTCTCTACTTAGACTCAATCAAAATGGATTCAGACAGAAGACATCAACAGTCGGCCAGATACTAGCAATAAGAAGGATTCTGGAGGGAATTAAGGATACTAATTTAGCAGCTATCTTTATATTTATTGACTTCAAGAAGGCACTTGATTCTATACATAGAGGCAAGATGGCTAAAGTACTTAGATCATATGGAATACCTGGTAATCTTGTCGATGCAATAAATGGGAGCTATGCTAATACTAGAGCGAAAGTATACTCACCAGATGGTGTATCTGAATAGTTCGATATAATAGCAGGAGTTCTACAAGGGGATATTTTATCATCTTATCTATTTATTATTGTACTAGAATATACACTAAGAAAAGCAATCAGCGGACATGAATAGGAATTAGGATTTACTATTGTCCCTCGAAGAAGTCGATGATTGCATCCAACTGTTTTAACAGATTTAGATTTCGCTGATGATATAGCCTTATTATCTAACACTGTAAATCAAGCCAGATAGTTACTTCTAAGGTTAGAATCTGAATGCAAAAGGGTAGGATTACTTCTGAATACTAAAAAGACCAAAGTAATGGCATTTAACACACCTGAATCAATAGTCTTAAAAATAGCTGATGGTCAAACATTACAAGTCGAAAAAGACTTAAAATGCCTTGGTTCTTCCATTCAACTCGTCAGAAAAGGACATTAAAGTGAGAAAGGCTCTAGCATGGAACGCACTACATAGAATGCACGTTATATGGAAGTCTAAGATAAACTTACCACTTAAAAGAAGATTCTTTGTAGCTACCGTAGAAAGTGTACTAACCTATGGATCTGAGTCATGGTCACTGACTGTTCAACAGCAGAAATCACTGGATGGCACATTCACGCGAATGCTTCGTAAAGCCCTAAATATATATTGGCAAGAACACTCCACAAATAAAAATGTGTATGGTAAACTACTTCTTGTTTCATCTAAAATAAAATCTAGAAGGATGAGAATGGCTGGTCACTATATACGGCATCCGGAACTATCAACACACCCGCTCATTTTATGGGAACCCACACAAGGCAAAGCTAACAGAGGTCGCAGACGATTGAACTATGTTGATGTGTTAAAAAGGATACTGGTCTCCTAGAGAAGGGAGAGATAAGAACCAGATTGCTCGATAGATATATCTGGCGGGAGTTGACTCATACTGATGATCGAATAGACGATCAAGATCATCCTCGAAATTAAGAAAGTAAGCATATATGCATATGCAAGTAAAACGTACATTGTTTTCTAGACATTTTATATATAACTATAATTATATATAATATTCACAAAATATAATTTTTTATTTAAATATTTCAAAATAACCATTATTATATTATATAATGTTACAATATTATGGTATATATATACAATATTTGTTATTATTTAAAAACAATTATTTTCCAACTATATATTATATTTAACGCTTATATATTAGACCTATATATTGTGGATTATTAACCAATTATTTTGATATAATATCCACTGATTCTGATTCTTATTATTATATAAAATTAAATAATATTATCTATTAATTCTTTAATGATAACTCCCCGCAATACGGTGTACTTACTGAATTCACACATCAACACTAATAAGTACACTAATCACACACATAATCTTTCCCTTTCTCTCTATCTTATATATATATATGTATATTAGTGATCTAAATGAAGCTTTTATTATTCATGATAAGCCGAGTGTTTCACTTTCGTCAATAACATGAGCCAAAGCTGATCCTAGACTGTAGCCCAGCGTAGCCCAGGATTATACTATCTACATAATGTATGCTACATTATATACCATAGTGTAAGAATTGCCTACCTTCATATCTACCTTACGTACCTATACCGGGTGATAGAGAAGATTGAATGGGTATACTTTTGTAGAGGTAGATGTAGGGAGATAAATGTATATATATATTATGTACATTACTACCTATATGGAGGGTGTAAGTGGGATTTACTATGATCTATCATTCGTAGAGCTTAATACAATATAAGGAATCGATAAAGAAGATACCAGGTGAGTAACTGAGTGGATTAATTAATGAAATAGGAATGAGAAAATATCGAGTTAAAAATGAATTATATTAATAATTATGCATATTTTGTTATTAATGAATTTAGAGATAACATAATTAGGAGGTGGAATTATTCAGGGGAATTAAATGGGGATGACTTTTAATTCTGGAGGTTTATTTGCCTGTTTAAATAACGCGAGGGGAGCAATGATCTTTGTATAGGAATATTGTGAATGGTATGTGTAATTGTATGGCTATAGCCTATTACTATTGTGATATAGACACTCGGGTTTCAGAAGAAGCACTTTAATATAATGTCTTTTATATCTGAGCGCGGATGAAAAGATCGTAATATTGTGGTGGTGATAATAGTATAAGTTAACAAGATATGTGTATAAGGAGAAATATTATAAAATATTGAAATACGCACAGGGCAAAGTATCCTAATTATATCGGTATTATAATAAGTACACTGTATACAGTATACACGTATACGACGTACAGTGTACGACGTACAGTCTCGGTATATCCGAAACTTAAAAATTAAAACTAAATAAAAATAAATTAATTAGAACTAAATCATTGTAATAATTTCTTTATTATTTATAATGTATATTATATATAATTCCTATGTTGTTTATTAAACACGAATTAATATAGGATGATAGTAGCATTAAAGGGGTATCTAATACCATTATTTACGGAAATAATGTCCGGAAATGTTATCTAGAAAGTGAATTTCTAGCAAGTTGTAGTGGGATACCCATTTAGTTACTTTATTTCTAGCAAGTTGCAGGAAAGTAAGGTGGTATCCAGGGCCGGCTTAAGGGGGGGGGGCAAACCGGGCAATTGCCCGGGGCCCCACATTTTGGGGGGCCCATGAATTATTTGAGAAACATTTTTTTTACTAATTATATAAAAAAAAATATTCTTAACTGTATTTATCTTATATATTATTAATTCTAATTAAATAAATAATATAATAAATTAATTAAATATGAGTCATTTAGGCCTATTTGAAAAGTGAATTTTACAAAATTTTACAAATTTCTAAATTTACACGAAGAAATGGTGGAAACAGCTGTTTACCTAGGTACATGAAGATGTTGGAGCATATGCTAATAGTGATCACCATAGATCATACCACACATCTCCGCTTGTCAGATAAAATAGCATGAAACGGATTGATAAATAATTGTTTGTTAATCTAGAAAGTGATAAATGATAAACGCATTAAGGGAATATTAACCATAGTTGAATCTTAACAATTCTATAATTAGTTTACGAAAAAAAAGTATACTTTTTTATATTAAAATTAAATATGAGATATATATTTTAAGATATATTTGAACTATGATTTCTTATATTTGTAAAGGATTGTATTGATTATAAATTACAAAAAAGCGATATTCTATATATATTTATAATTGTTATAGTAATTAAAACTAATTAGATATCTAAAATATCTAATATCTAAATATCTAAATATCTAAAATATATATTTTCAAAATAATTTTTCTCAAAAGAATTAATGTTCTCATTCTACTTCTCGTATTAATAAAAGGTGTATCTTCTCATAGTGTATATATTATTATAATTGTGTTAGTGTAAATAATATATATATAAAATAGTTTAAATTTTAATAGGAATATTCTGCTTTATATTATTTTTAATAATGATTAAACCCATTGATGAAAGGGAATTATGTACATACAATTTTCAAAAGACTATTATTAGAGAAAGACATTATATGTATATGTATTGAAACAGATATTATTTATAAATATATATATATAATCTAAATATAATACTAAAGGCATTTTTGCAATTATCCAACTAGTACTAGTAACTTACAACTAAATGTTTAGATTTACATCACCCTCATCTATATATTTATATATAAATATACACAATGGCGATATTCTTATTGGAGAACAGGTGATAAATTATCACTGATAACTTAATAATTGAAGAAATATAAAATTCAAAATATTATATTATATATCAGTTTACTAAATTCCAGATATATCACATATAGGTACGTTAATAAGTCATCGTCATATATACCAAGTTAGGTATTATTATTATATAGGTATTTATTGATGTACACTAAGATTCATTATCACATTGGTCAATATTTAGTTAACGATTTAGTAGATTTTTTTGTTAATAATAATATAATTATAATAGATTATAGAGCTCAAAGTTATGCAAAATCCAGAAATTATTTTAACATTATATTTAGAATCAAAGCTAATTAATTATATTGATACTGAATAAATAATACTGATTTAGAAGAAGAAATCGTGTAAAATAAATAGGTAAGCATATCATTTTAACTAATTATATCATTTAACCTACTTTTATCATTTTTATTAATTAATTTGTAAATTATAAAATATTACATTGCTATGATTTTAAATAGGTACCATAATATCTATTTACATCCATAGCGTGAAGATGTCCCCCTATATATATTATACGTATCTTAAAGTGGGTCTCCTCACGCGATAGGATATATGTAAATATATATGAAAAAACAAATTTTTTTAAATATTATAAATATTTTTACATAATTTGATCACGCATAATAGAATAATAATACACCATAATATATATATATATATATATATATATATATATATATATTTATATATACATAAATTGAAGAGTTATAGATATTAGTTATTTCTAAAATGGCTCATTTAATGTTATTAAATTCTTATGGGGCCCATACGTTTTTTTTGCCCGGGGCCCATAGTTTGATTAAACCGGCCCTGGTGGTATCCCACTACAATTGTAGTAATATTGATAAATACCCTTTTTACCTCCTTAATACGGACAATTTCGGTTACTCAGAAACTTAAAATTATATTACATACAAATATATTATTTAGAAATAATCATTATAAATATTATATACATAATTGCTATATTGTTTATTAAATATCATTTAAGTAATATACATATATCTAGAGGTCATAGAAATGCATAATACGGAAACTCTTGATTAATTAATACGGACACCCTATAACCAATCAGCGCACAGCTTACTAACTATTGTGATTTGAATAACTATCGAGTGAGATACTTTCTCGTGTAGGTATAACATATATATGCGCATAATCATGATATGTCATTAATGGAACAATTATTAACTTATTAGGTGCCTATTAATTTATAAATTATATTAATTTGGTTTTTTTGAATACGCCTGACCAACCCGATACCTCTTCCCTAGTTATTTGATGATGTGTTCAGCACGTTTGATCAACATCCTAAATATTGCTTTATTATTATTTTATTTACTTTCGGTGTGTGTAAATCACAACTTATTTATATTTGCTAACTATTATTTATATATTTCTGTCATTATTATTTATTGTTACCCGTCGTTTTAAATCTATTCAATAAACTATTATCTATCTATCTATCTATTAATAATCAAAATTATTAAATATAATTTAAAAAATAATATAGTTTTAAAATAATAATATTTCTCTAAAAATATTAAACTAGGATAGTAAATTCGTATGTTAATTTGTTTAAATATAAATTATGCGAACTTTAACTGATTGGTCCATCAATAATATATAGTAGTTCCACCTATTGGTATATATGGTATCTATATTATAACACAGGGTGTCATTTTTCGAGCATGGGGTACCGAATACGAAAACACAGTCATCTATTGAATACAAAGATTGATAAATTGATAAACATTTTTAAATCACAATAATATCTATAACCATATAATATAAATTATATTGTTATTTTTGAATATAAATATTAAGTTACCGAGGCATTATGTTCGAGTATCCCGAAGTTGTACACACGGGCACACGCTAGCTTGAATACAGTACAATGTACGACACTTTAATTAGGTCACTATCTATGTAGGCTAATGTACACATCTTCATATATCACACTTATGCACACCTTATATCAGTAGTAGCGAATATATTACATATTCAATAGAGTATACGATACGATAACAAGTTTTTATGTTTTTATATTTAAATAATTTAATAGTTCAAATTTAATTATAATATTATTAATTTACCGTAATCGATATACATACTTAATTCGAATTAAATACTCAATTCGACGTACATAAATACTTAATTCGACTTACGCTACTAAATCACTATCTATTGTGTAATCAATATATAATGTAGTGCGGGTTACTTCTAGTTTACAACATATTCATAATTTTTTAAACTTTGTTAAATAATATATATATATATATATATATATATATCGTCAATCTCATCAATCTCATCAATCATCTCGTATATGGCTACCTTTCTCTATCAGGTGTGAATTCTGTGTGACTTCTATCTATAATCCATAAATAAATATATTATTTTACCTATAGCTATATCTCTGAACTAATTAAAAACGTACAGTATTATATTCTCTTCGTTACCAAAAAGCTCCTTATATCCCGTAACTCTTATAAAACTTCCCTAAATTCTAGAGGTTTTAAAAAAATCCGATCCCATGGTTTCACCCTATAGGGAATTCTCTACCTCCTACCATCCGTTCTATTAGATATATTTATAAATAACTTCTTCTTTTCTATCTAACTCTAATCACTAAATCATCTAATTATTATTTTTGTATTCGTTAGAATTATTATTCCTATTTCTGTCTCATTTTATCCTCAACGTATTATTATTATCTAATTTGTATCGTATTATTTTCATATTATTATTACTTTCTTCCCGCACGAGTATAGAGTTCTAAATGGTCATATGTTAGTGCTTAATAAACGTAATAATGATATAGATATATTTATATATATATATAATATATATCTAATAATAATTATATCTAATGTTTCTAAAGAATGTCGTTAACTAGTTACCTATTGTCATGCATAGGACATATATCAACGTGTTAAAACATACACATATCACAAGAAGTATATATATATATATATATATATATATATATATATATTTATATACCATAATATTGTAACTTTATTTAACATAATAATGATTATTTTGAAATATTTATATAAACAATTATACAATTATATTTTGTAAACACAATTTATAACTATAATATGTTTAGAAAACAATGTACGTTTTACTTGCATGACTATATTTATTTCTTAATTTGTAGATTTAATAAAGTAATTATTTGTTTACTTGCATTACTATATATATATATATATATATATATATATATAATATTGCCTTGATACAATCATTCATTAATTTGTGTAAGATATAAAATATAATTAAAATGAAGACGAATGTTGATATTAAATACTTTATTTTATTAATCAATAATGACACGATATAGCCACTATTTCACTATGAATAGGAATCTTCATTATATTCCTTTTTCACCGGGTTATCTATATAATATTTTATTATTATTATCATATTTACAGATCAAATTATTATATAATTATTCACATGTTAGTATAATAGAAAAAGTATTAAATAAATGTATTATTAAATAAAAATAAATTATATATTACCCTTAATATACTAAAGTATAATATTCATATACATTTATTTAAAGTCACAAATGTTACATAATATAATTTTAGTAAATATATTTATTTACTAAAAATGTATATATATATATATATATATGATGATGATGATGATGATGATATATTATACACAAATATAATAGCGAGCGCTATTCTCAAATGTGTTTTTAAGTATGCTACTTATATAAAATAATAATAATAATAATAATAATAATAATAATAATAATAAATAGTTCATGAGTAATAGTAGGGGAGAGTGCTCGAATATCGACATGCATGTAATATCGACACCCTAGAGATCTCCTAAAATATAATTCCAATCAAAAAATAATTAATGTATGAAATTTTAATCAATATAATTCTAATTCATATAAGTATACATTTTTTGTTAATATTTATATTTTTTTAATTATAAACAAAAAACTGATTTACCCGTTACAAAACAAACAATTAAATGTATGACATTTTTGAAGAACAATATTGATTCTCAATCATTTCAAATTGTAGGTATTTTAAATATTTAAAATAAATCTTGTAGATCTATTGATATTTTACAATGTGACGAAAATATTTTGTATTATTCATAATTTGTTACAAAGTTATAAATATTTACATAAGCAACATACATTTTCATTCATTTTGACCCTAATTGCACATAATATCGACACCCCTATTATCCCTATTATCACACATATTATATAATTATGCTCATATTAGTATCATAGAAAAAGTAAATAAACATAAATTATATAATACCATTAACATACTAAAGTATAATACATTATGTATATGATATATACGTTTATATAAAGTCACAAATGTTACAGAATAAAATAATGAATATATTAATTTGTTTAATATATGTATTAAATTAATTAACAAGATATATTATTAATATATAAGATAAATAACGTTTATACTATACTTTTCAAACCATTCAATTATGAATTCCACTTATAATATAATATTATATAACATTACAAAAACATTTGACTAAGATAAAGTAACAATAGTTAAACTATTACATACGCATATTGCTATCAAGGATATACCCTCAATATACCTGTTAGTATACTTTTATCCCTATTATGTCTATATGATGTCTCTATTATATTTCTAATAAACGTAATTGTATTCACTATATACACATTATTATTAAGTTAGAAAATATATTTTATGTATATTTTAGGCATACCTACCTATATATATATAATTAGAAAGTATACATAGGAGATCTATAATATCGATTTGATATATTTCCTTAAATCCCATTTATTTTCAAGTAGTAGTAATAGATGCTAAATGAAAAATAGATAATTCTACGATAAGTAAACTGTTATATAATGGTAGTATCGAATATGAATTTTAAACTAAATTTAATTCATATAAATATATTAATACATAACTTAATTATAACTAGATTTAGTGATATAGTTAATGTTTAATAATTTAAATTTCTGTGATTCTAATCTGTCAACCAATTTCGTATTGAGATTTTTAATTATATATATATATATATATATATATATAATAATAATAATATAAGTTATAATAATAGTTATATATTAAAATTAGTTAGTTACTATAATACACATATCATATATTGTTATGAAACATACAATATAATTATATAATAGATACATTATTTACTAAATAATATTTAGTATAAATGTTCATATATGTTCAGGTATTAAATAATCAACTGAAATAAACATGGGTATTTGAACTTTTAACTGTGACTAGATATTTTCATGAATTGATGTAACATTGTAATTAACACATCAGTTAATATACTAACATTCATCCATGGACGTGTGATGTTAAATATCCTGACCCATTTCTCAGTTTCATCGGTGTCACGACCTTTAGAACCGGTTTTCTGAAATGAAAACAAGTTTATATTATTAGTACTAATACAAATACTGCATGACGTATGTATTATCGTGATTACATCACTCGTGTATATGACGTAACCTCTTTCGGTATTACCTCTAGCGGATGTGGGTGTTCGGACTGTTGCCTCGTACCTCCGCTGATCCGTGTTACTGCGGACAGTTTGACCTGAGGGGTCAAGCGAGTGTCACCGCTGTCATGCGGCACTCCGTGTAAACCGTTCACCTAGCGAGTGGCAAGGATTCATTATTTAGTACTAGTCCATATTGTACGAGGTAATTTTTGCGCTTGCAAACATTTCGAGATTAAATTTATCTTTGAATTTTATGTTTTTTAGAATTGATACATATGATGCCGGCAAAATATTGTCAAACATTTTTTTTTTTAATCGTTCATTTTATTACTAAGCTATACTATATTAATTAATATAATGACAACATAGATGGTATAACTTAACGCGCATCTTACACAGTTATGATACGAACCGAACCGTCACCGTAGTATTTGATCGCCAGGGGTCGTGTAATAGTGGGCGTGGTTAGTAGTTGACCGCCGCAGTTTACCATTCTGGACATCTGTAATTATGTACACATTAATTATGCCTATTTCTAATGTTAATACATTATCTAATACATGTATTATCTAATAAATAGAAATGTTCATACTATAATAGTATTCACAAATTTTAATAAGTAGGATTTAGTAGGTTTATTAGTAACTCTGTTTTAAACATCAACATACTTAAAAAACTAGCTATACATACCGACATGGTAAACAAATCCGATAGATGTAACTATTATCATTAATATAGCCATGCTTATCTTTGCAATAATTACGTTTTAATTTAAAAAATTAAATACGAAATAAAAAAATTAATACAATTATATAAATTAGTAAATATAATACATTTTCTACGATAATTTATATATATAAATATAGATTTTAAAATTATATTTTAATAAATATAAATGTTGTTTATTTTATCTAATTTAAAACGAATTGTTCTACTAGATAATGTCCTAGATATATTACAATTATTTATAACAATTAAATATTCAAGTTTTAAAATGCAATTAAATTTTATAATTTTGTTAATATTTGTTATGGACAAATGGACAAAGTACACATATATTTTTTTGGATAATCTTTCTTAAATAAAAAATACATGTTCTTTATTGCACTTAAATTATTAATAATTCATATATATATAACTTTTCTCCCCAAATAAATTGTTACCGAGATACGATAGGGTGCCTGTATTTGTCGCCGGTTCGTATATATATATATATATATATATATATATATATATATATATATATGGGGGTTAATATAACCAACATAATAAGGCTTTACACTGATTATATAGTAGGTGTTCATTTGTTTTATTCATATATAAATAGTGTTGAATTATAACTGTGCACATGCGTAACATGTACCCAGATGTACCCGGATGTAAACTGATTTAAGATAGTGCAAGGACATGACCTTGGATATAGTATAATGTGTAACATACGTATATCACTAGTGTAACCCTCACACACTAACACGGTAATATACAACCCTATACCCATGACCTCTAATGTCACACACCTACCCCACTAACCGATAGACAAATGTTGAACAGATTTCTACTGGTGAGATCATCGGCTCCGTTGTTGTAGTAGATCACAGTATCGGAGATGCAGGCTTTGCGGGTATTCACCAGAGAAACACTGAATCGGAGTTAGAGGCGTGTTATTGTTATATGTCGTTATTAATTTGTAATAGAAAATAGACATAAATTATATGTTACATATTTAAATAACATTATGTCTATCGTTTGATTATGTGATAACTTTCTTAACGATATGACAATAGAAATAAAAGATTAACATCGCGTGACAAAGTAATTTAATATTGCGGTATATAGTAATGTATACCCTTATAATATTTAATAAGTAGATAACACAATTGATTAATAGAACAGGTAATTATTAAAACAATACTTATCAAAGTAGTGCAAATAATAACAATTTACTTACTTTACGAGACTTATAAAGGATCGGGATCGTCAGAATTTGGATCGCCGGTAAAAGAGCATGATCGAGATCACAGATCAGTGATCTGAGATAACGGAAAAAAGGATCTATGCATATCACTGACTCTACATATAATATATCTAGGAGCAATGTAATAGTATGTTGTACTAATTAAGAAAGCATGAATGTACATTATAGAACATGTATTACATGTACTGCTATTAAAGATGATGACTCATAACTATGTAGATATGGGCGTTGTATACCCTATAGGGCAGTATATCGTACGAACATCTTCGTTGTCTGTTCGTCTTTATCCTCCTGTAATGCAGGGATATCAACTTTACCCTGTGTGTGTTAGTATAGTATATATATATATATATATATATATATATATATATATTGGTTTTTCTATAGTTAGAATACATATGTATGATAAAACTGTCTATATATATATAAAGTTGTATTTAATATTACAACATAAGAGTATATATATTTACCGATTGGTAAATATACATAGGTATAGGGGAAATATGGGTAATGTGGTCAGATTTAGATAATTTTGTATAACTTTATAAATAGTTGACCTAATTCGATAGTTTTTCAATAAAGATACATCTTAGTATATTCCAGAGGACTGCCGAATCATTTTTTCATTTTAGATATTCTAATTGAAATTATTAAGGAGGCCACATTACCCTCCATGGAGGGAATGGTAAAGGTAATGTGGCCATCTTTTGCGTGTAATTTGGAAAGGCATTAATCCACTAGATGTCGTTACTTTATATCAAGTTTAGTCAAATGATATTACATCAAGTATAATCTTAAATAACACACGAAATTGTGATACATTAATGATTTTTAGTTTAACTTTATAAATCACTATATTCATTAATAGTTGTTATTATTAATAGATATCTAGATTATATTAATATAGAAAAAGTATATTCATCAGTAAATGTCTGTATGTCATAACAATTAGGCGATAAAATACCTAGATAATATTGTAATTTAGAAAGATAACTAATATTATATCATCTGATTTATATATATATATATATAGAACAATTTGTATATATATATATATATATATATATATATATTGTTCTTTATAATTGTATTAATAGTTAATTAAATATACTACATTACATTTAAAAGATTATACCACGATTATTATATGTATGGAAATATATATATATATATATATATATATATATATATTGTTATTTTTATTTGGTGGAGTCCTTTCATCCCATCCAGGAACTTAGATGAAGTTTTCACTTATAACCATATATGGCTCTAATGTCCCTTCGAAGCCGCTCTCATGTTAAGGCATCCATGGTTTTAACGAGAACCGATAATTTATTTATACACAATTATATAAGATCACTTCTAAATAATATTTTAAGAACCATTTTATAAAATTAATTAATGGTACGGACGAGGCTCGAACCCGTGTCTTACTGCTTGTGTGTATGACACCTTATCCACTGAGCCACACAGGCAGTACCATCATCATAACCATATATATATATGATTATGATGTAGTAGATGTTGATTCAATAAACGTTTTTATATAAATGACCCACGAGATTTTATCAATATATAAAATATTTATTTCATATCATATCTTTAATATTGTCTTAAATCATAGTTAAGTGGCTATATTAAACCACCCGCTAAAAGATGACCATGGTCATGTGCTCATTACCCGCTTCTAGGTATCACGCTATATACACTATATAATAATGAATATTAAGCACTAAAATAAATGTATTACACACTTTGTTGTAATTAAATAGTTATTTAAAATCCAACTTTAATTATTCTATTTATATTATATATTTTACTAAACTTTTATTTAAATATTTAAAAATTAAATCGATTTTTTTAATTTTTTACATCATTTTTTTCTATTAATAGATTTACAAATTATTTTTAATTATTTGAATTAGGCTTATAGTTTTATTTTACTGATTATTATTTTCAAAACCTTCAATGCGTCAACAATATTGGACCAACATATTGTAATGAACATCATATCTATAGAATTTGCATTGTAAAAGTATGATCTGGAAATAAAATCACTAATACATACCCAACTAACCGATAGACAAATGTGCAATATGTTTTTACTGGTTATATCATTGGCTTCGTTGTTGTAGTTGATCACGGTATCGGAGAGGCAGGCTTTGCGGGTGTTCACCAGAGAAACACTGAATCTGAGTTAGATGCTTGTTATTATTATTCATTTTTAATAGAAAATAGACGCACATTATATGTTACAAATTTAAATAATAGTACTTCTATTGTCTAGTTATCTGACAACTTTATTAATGATATTACGATATAAATATAAGTTTAACATCACGTGACCTATTACTTAAGTATGTCGGTATATATAGGTGTAGGGTGTATTCTTATATTAATTTAAGTTTTATATTTATCGTTTTAATATTGAAGTATATAAGTTTTGAAAAAAATGATAAATTATTTGATTATATTATATTGGTATGTATATAAATTATATAATATACAAAAAGTTTATAGAAAGAATGAATATTAATTATATAAGTGTAATTAATAATGAGCATTTTAATAACAATTAAAACGTTAAAATAGATATTTTAGTTTTATTAATAATTCCTATGATTATATATGAACCCTCAGATTCTTAATATGTTTTACTTATATAATCTTTATAATCTAAATTTAATAAATATTATCAAATAAATAACATTATTAATTTAATAAGAAATACACCTAATTTGGGGAAAGTAACCTAATATATCGGGCCCTGTCCGTATACGTACAGGGCCCGAAAACGGACACTCTCGGTATTTCAGAAACCACAATTCCTACAAAATAATGTTTAATGAATAAAATATTCATAATCATATAAATAGTCTAAATAAGTATTTTGATTTTTTAATTATTTAAAATAATGCTGATTAATATTCTGATTTTCATAAAAATCGCGTGCGTTATAATATTAATACCAACAATAAAGCTAAATCTAAAATTTTTATTATTTAGATACTTAAATTATATTATTGATTACAAAAATAATAGTATGCTGTGCTAATTAAGAAAGCATGCATGTACATTATAGAACACATATTACACGTGCTGCTATTAAAGCTGATGACTCATGTAGATATGGGCGGTGTAGGGGGGAGTATATCATACGAACATCTTCGTTGTCTGTTCGGCAGAGTATGTTTGAGACATGGAATCTTTTATTGCTGGCATGGCTACTTTATCCTGTGTATATGTGTGTATGTATTAGTATAGTTGTAGATCTGTATTTGTAGTGATATGCGATTCTCCTAAGGGGAGATTCACCTTCCCAGCAAACAGTAATAGCAGCATAATAGCAGCATAACAGCATATGTAATAGCCTCAAATGTTTACATTGTGCTATTATGCTGCTATTATGCTGCTATTCATTTGTCATGCTATTATGCTGCTATTATGCTGCTGTTACTATAATAGCAGCATAATAGCAGCATAATATACTTTAATTAGCAGCATAACAGCAGCATAATAGCATGACAAATTAATAGCAGCATAATAGCACAATGTAAACATTTGAGGCTATTACATATGCTGTTATGCTACTATTATGCTGCTATTAATTTGTCATAGATATAGTTTTGCGATAACATCTACAACTTTTTAATTTTAAATATATTGTATATTTAAAAAAAAAATACTTTTTTTCCACTATAATACTAATATAAGTTATATATTAGTAATATATGAGTATAATTATTATTAGTAGATATGCATATATTATTTTTTTTCTATAGTTAGAATACAAAAATAGAAGTAGTTATTTAATTTATATACAAAATAAGAGTATATGTATACTTACCTATAGGTAAATATACATAGGTATACAACTTATATACAAGCAAGGACATGACATCTGCTATCGCATATATTGTGACATTTTTATTTTCTGTTTGAGTATTTATCGTATTGTATCATGGTCGAGGAGACAATTTGAATCTGATATAAAAATCAATTCAAAAACCGTTTTTAAATCAATGATTTCAATATGATTATATTTAATTATTAATATAAATTAACATCCATTATATTATTAGTAATTACTAATATTAATATAAATATCAATATCTTCAAAAATATTATAAAAAAATATCGTTCAATTTTAACCTAAAGGTTAAATTATAATTTATAAATGAAGTCGAATTTTTAATAAAATATTTGAAAAATATAGAAATAACTTATAAAAATATGTATGCCTTTGACAAATAAATAAATATCCTTTGTCTTTGATTTTAATATTTAAATCATTGAAATATAATTAAAAATACCACTTAAAGTATAATACCTATCTATATCGGACTATACAAAGTAAGCATTGCAGAGATATCGAGTGAATGAACTCATGTGTTTGATACAACAATAAATATATATATATATATATATATATATATATATATATATATACAATAAATATTAACATTTATCTTTATATTCATTTCCTAAAATAAAATTGAAATGTAATAATATAGATATACAGATACTATATATTACATAGATATATATATATATATATATATATATATATATATATATATATATATATATATATATATATATAATATGTCTTCTTTATATATGTATTAATAATATTATATATAAGTTTAATATATAATATAAATAAGTTTATAAATAAATATGTACATAAATAAGTATTAGATATATATTAAATATTAACATTTATCTTAATATTCAACTCCTAAAATAGTAATATATAATAATTTATCTTCTTTATATATGTATAAATAATATTATATATATATAATAAGGTTAGGTATATTATAAATAATATATCATAAAATAACACACATTATTGTATAACTTATAGAAAACAATAACTTCTTATTATTTTTAATTATAAATATATAACATCAATTTTTTATAAACATAATAAAAACAAAAACATAAAAACTTCATTACATGTATATTTTTAAATATACAATAAAATGATGATATGTAAAAATACATAATGTTTAAACACGAAATAAACTAAATAATACCAAGACCTCATATAACCTCGAGGTTATAGGGGGTCTTGATAATACAACGTATGCATGTGCCACGGATACAAAGAAAGTGGATAAGCAATTGAATGTAGTGTATGGCAATTTGCGATAGAGGCGCCCACTACTAAATATCTACTACATTTTAAATTAATATTATTTATTTATTCATAGGTTATATATAATATTCCTATATATTGATAATTACTACCAATTTTGTACTATCTATAGATATACTGAAAAGTAGTATATATATTAAAAATAAAAGTATATATTTAAAATATCAACCTACATCATATCAACATTCCTTGTAATTTTGTTTATTTAAATTGAAAATATCATACTATTTTATTGATATTTATAATCTAAATCCATTGATATAGATAGAAGTCACTTTAATCTATTTTGACAAAAAGCCTACTGTTTTAATATTTGACAAATATAATATGACTAATATCCAATCAAAATCACTGATGCCATTTTATTAATACACTGTACATACATGTACACATGTGTTATGCTGAGTGGTGTATACCCCACCCTATAGGGTGTATATTGTTAAGTTAGTTCAAATTAGAACGATAGTAAATTAAGGATTTCAATTTATGGTTTAAATTGAGGACTTAAGTACACTTATAGGTTCTATAATTATTAGTCATATTTAAGTTAATGGACATACATACTTTACAATTAGTTAATTATTTATCGAAAATATGTTATTCATAAAAGTTTGTATTATAAAAAGTAGTCAGTATATGTAACACAAATTATATAAAATAAATTATATATATATATATATAAATATATTAAATTATAGCGAGTGTTAATGTACTAACTGCAAACTGCATCTCGTATAACTTACACCATGCTTTGCCGTTATCTCTCATGATCTAGATACAAGTATTGTATAATATATTATTATAAGTATATATTAGTTTCAATGTCTTAGTACAGTGTATATGTGTATATATATATAATATATATATATATATATATTAATAATATGAGAATAATTCATAAAATATCTTTTAAGCATTTATTTATTATTAGTTTATTGAATTAATAAAATGAATAGTAATCTAATAAATATATTTATATTAAAATATATTTATATTAATACATATTTTAATTTTGTAATTAGGGTAATATGCATATTTAAAAATGTATTATATAATCACATTGATAAGAACAAACAGGGGGTAGATAATTGGATTCATATGCGTAAACTGATCTTCTAAAATATATGTAGTAGAAGTAATTATGATATTATAATATCCAATCAAAATAGCAGATATAGGTAAATAAATGTAATGAATTTCAAAAAGTATACAATTTATTTATTATGTGAATTTAAGTTGTAATATTCATAAGTTACCATTACATTTATATTTAAACTTTATATTTTTATATTAAAATAGTGATTTATTAATAAATATGTATTTAATCGAATGTAATAATGAATTATTATTATCTATCAATGATACACAAACAATTTACGAATAATTTCAAAGTTAAATGCGTATCTATTTAGATTGGATATTATAATTCACATGGGGTCTGTAGGAAAACTACTTGGAAAATCATATGGATTGATATAATTAATATATCTTGGTGTAAGGCTATATATTAAGGCTTATTAAGGTTTAATTATTTTTATAATGTTTACAGATATTAATTTATATACAATATTATGCATAGATTTACGTTTTCTTTTAATTAATCATATATTTACAATGATTTAAAAAAAGTTATTATTAAATATTTAAAAAGTAAAACCAGAATATTACATTTTATCAAATAAAAATTGTATGATTGAATATTTTGATAATCAAAATACAAATTCATATTTACCAATGCATTAAATTACTAATATGTTATGTATATATCATTTATTAGTATTTTTTATATTTACTGTGATACGATAGGGGGTCGGTATTTGGAAGGGTCGGTAAATAGGGAATGTAACCTACTATAGTATCTTATAGGATATTTATAATATATAATCCAATACGTGATTAGAATAAAATAGTGTATACTAGTATTAATTATAATTAGTTAAACATTTATTATAATTAATACTATTATATATTATTTTATAATATATTTGTATATATATAATAATACTAATAGTAATCTTGGTAAAATAATATGAAATTATAAATATCGTATATATACTATAGTATGTGTTATAATTAGATATTTATATATATTTTATTGTTAGTGTTATTTGATGGTGTCCTTTCATCCCACCCAGGAACTTATATTAAGTTTTCACTTATAACCATATATGGCTCTAATTTCCCTCCGAAGCCTCTCTCATATTAAGGCATCCATGGTTTTAACGAGAGCCGATCATTTATTTTTACAAAACTATATAAGAACACTTCTAAATATCATTTTAAGACCTATTTTAATGATCCGGACAAGGTTCGAACCCGCGTTAGAGCGTCTTGAAAAATATAAAATTGTCAGATAATTTATCGAATCAGTAAGATAATATTAGAAAACATGTAATATAATTCAATACAAAAAAAATTAACTTAATTCGTAAAATATTGAATAGTCAATATGACTTTCAATTTTAACATAGGATTGATAGGAAATCTTATAATGGAGTAGATACAAAATTAATTCAATACATTTTTTAATATACTTCCTATTAATGAATTTTGTCATACGATATATATGTACTAGAATTAAATATTATTAACAGAATAGCAGAAAAAAAAATGTTAATAATAATTTATTTATAATTTTATCATTTCTAGGATTGAATGTTTATTATTTATTGAATATTTTTTTTTGTTTGTTTTTAATCAAAAATAAAATTCAGATCAAGTTTATTATATTCTTAATAAATGTATAATATATATTTACTATATATGATTATAAAAAAAAATTTGTTCAAATATTTTTCTAGGAATAATTTGAATTTTAATGATTTCTATAGAAAAAATAAATATTTTCAAGAGAGTTGAATAACAAATTTCTAAGACCTAGTCAATTTTATTTTTGTTACCATAATATAATTTTAATTATCATTGAGATGAACGCAATAAATTTTTTTTTATATTATATTTTTTTCTAATTTAAAAAAAATATTGTTAACTATACAAAATTTAAAATCTGAGTTTGTTAGATCCATATTTTGATTTAAATATACTTAAGTCTCTTAAATGCATATTAAATATATAATTAAATTAGAAGACGATATCAATTAATTTAATATCAAGTATTTTTCCTATAAAATGTTATTAAACATCAAATTGACAACTCAATTGAGTATAACACAATGTTTAGTTGTTACACTACTGTTTATATATATATATATACATATATATTTATATATATATATATATATATATATAATACTTTAATGAATAGTATCATAATAAATAAAATGTAAGTTTATAATTAATTCCCTTTTAAATTATAATCAATTATTATTGATTATTGATTATTTTAGTACTATTACATAACTACCCTGATTTCATTAATGTAATATATATATATATATATAAATACGTTCATATCATATATATATATATATATATATATATATATATATATATATATATATATATATATATATATATATATATATGTATATATATATTGTAGATTATATATTATGTAATATTACCTTTACTTCCTTTTTGATGTATTTTATATCGTATTCTTGTTTTTGTTGTATACTCTATAAATATAATATTAATGGTAATATTAATAATAATATTATATAGTATTATATATATTATGTTGATACTATATTGAATATATATATATATATATATATATATATATATTATATACAAATAAGTTTAATTAAATTGTTTTAATTATTTGTTAATGAAATAAAAATAATATTTCATAATAATACTTGAAATTAAATCATATTTAAAATAAATATATACAATTATAGATTTATTAAATGATTAAATGATATAAACATTATATATTTAAATTATCTATTAGATTTAAAATATTGTAGTGAACATAAGTACATGTATTCTCGACAGATAGAGATTACGTTTTAAATATAATTAACGTGTAATTTTCTAACAGAATAACGTTAATTATAAGATTTGAATGCATATAACCGGGAAACTTCCCGATATAACTTATATATATGATATAAGAAATAGCATTAGTCAGACAATTGTAACTATTGCTTATTACGAGTAAATATAGTGTTTAATATTATCCAGGTATATATTAATGTATTTTATAAGTATATAATGTAGATTAATTATTTGTCTGTAGAAGAATTATTTCTAGGTGTATTAAGTATATATTGTTACATTGATATTATTATATAATATACCTTCATTTCTTTTAAGATATTCACTTCTTTAGTCGAATCCTTCTAATGTATATATGTATATTTATATACATAAATAAAAATATAAATTATTAATATATGAAATGTGGACCCACACACATACATACATACACACACATACATACACACACATATACAAACATACATATAAATACATATACACACACATATATATTGATATAATGTAATTAAAATAGTATTAAAAAAATTAAAAAATATGTATTAAATACAATACATATACATTATATTATCAGTAAATATACGACTTCTATAATATCCTGTTATAATAATTACGATCTTATTATGATGAATAATATTCATGGATATATTTAGAATGTAAATATGACCATATATGGACAATCGTAGTCTTTATACGTAAATAACCGGGTATATTTTAGTGTCTGCACGTACTGGTAATATTTAATACTGTTATATATACTTATGTTTACTTTTGTAGTTGTAATGAATACATATGCCGGAGCTAGGTATTGCGAAATATATAGGTCTTGATTTTACGTGTGAAATAAGATGTGGAAGTGATTAGATGGAGTAGACAGGGAAGTGTATTCTATAGATATGGATCAGATGTTTACCATGCATTGGTAGTGTGGGAATGTAGATACCATTTATGTAGGTTTTAAAGTAGGATGGTAGCAATGTAGCAAGTTGTTATGTGGAAATGATGATATAAGTTCAGTGAGGTATTCTGGGATATCGAAATAGTGGGCGGTATGAACTAGCAGTCGTGTTTTATAAGTTATTATATTTTGATTGGTAGCCTAGAGTTTAATGAGAAGGAAAGTTACATGATAATCTGCCGAGAAGATCACTTTGGCGTTTTGAAGGATTTACAGGTTATGCAGTAGTTGATGGTAAAGAGATATTACTTAAGGGTTATATTTGTAATATAAGTGATTCATAGAATAGGGTTCGTGAGAATATTATTGTGGTTAGCTGATTAATATATAATTGAATAGCATCAACATATGAGTGGAAGAGATGAATGGGTGGCTGGATATAATGAAGAACAGTTGGATAGAGTTTATTATAGAGAACATTTAAAAGAACGTAACCTTCAGGAATTCCATCAATGATTGTATAGGGTGGTGAGAAATGACATATAATGAACACGGATTGAGAAATACTTGAAATATATGACGATAACTAATATAATGAGGTGAAGCGTGTAAAAGGTGGAGGACCTGTATACAGATGACCTGTAGGGTGACTAACTTATTGTTCAGGTCACGTGGTGTAACGAAATGTTGGTAATTACCCAGTGGTATAACGATATAGGCGCTTTGATAAGTATTGCGAACACTAAGAAATGATAGGTATATACTATAGTCAATATTTTATTACTAACAGAAACAACCCTAAGCAGATATAGAATAAAATAAATACTATTATACATAACAACAAAAATGGTAATATAGTTCCTAATGTAATAACAGATAATAAACCGTGTGAACAATTTAATGATTATTTTTATAACATAGGTGAGAAGTTAGCTTCTAAATCAGAAAAAAATTGTAATACCAATAATACTCCTAATTATATACATAATAATTATAACAATTCATTATTTATTACTCCCACTAATCCAATTGAAATAACTAATATTGTTGAAAAAAGTAAACAAACAAATAGTAATGATTCTCATAACTTTTCATTTAAACTAATTATTCAAATTATTTCTTCAATAAGTAATATATTATCATATTTAATTAATCTATGTATACAACAGGGTATATTTCCTAATTGTCTAAAAACTGCTAAAGTCGTAACTAAATATAAATCTGGTAATATTGATGATACTTCTAATTATAGGCCAATTTCTCTATTATCATCTTTCTCAAAAAATTTAGAAAAAGTCTTAAAATCTAGATATAGGTTTTATGGAAAAAAATAAAATAATTAATAAATCACAATTTGGTTTTAAAAAAGGAGTTTCAACTTCCGACGCATTGACTGACCTAACCGGAACCATAGCTTCAAATAAAATGAAATATTGTGCAGCTATATCTATAGATCTAAAGAAAGCATACGACTCCATCAGTCAATTATTTATTAATAATTAAGTTAGAGAAGTATGGTTTCAGAGGAGTTGCTTTAAAATTATTAATATCTTTTCTTAATAATATAAATCAATTTGTAATATTCAATACGTCTAAATCACAAATAAAGAATATTAAGTTTGGTGTCCCTCAATGATCTGTCCTCGGTCCCCTATTATTTTTAATATTTATAAATGACATAGTCAATATTAAAATACAAGGCCATTTTGTTTTATTCGCTGATGACACTTCTATTATATTCCGTGAAAATAATATTGATTCTATGGAAAACTCCATGAATATAACTTTAAAAAATCTTGATATATGGCTATCATTAAATAAATTGACAATTAATTTAAGCAAAACTATTTAATATTTAATAATAATAAAGCAAAAGTATCTATTATATTAAATAATATTGTCATTATTCAAAAAAACTCAATAAAACTCCTTGGTGTAATTATTGATTCGAACATGAATTGGAAACTACATACTAATATGGTTAAATCTAAACTTTATTATGGATTATCAATTCTAAGTAAACTAAATAATATTTTCCCATCAATATGTTAAAGCTAATATATTATTCTGTATTTCATTGCCATCTTATTTATTGTACACATATATGGGGGAATAATTATGATGCAACATCAATAAAAATAAGTATAGCTCAAAATAAAGCTATAAGATTATTATATCGTCAAAAAAATAGAACTAATGTGGATAATATTTACAAAGAACAACACATTTTAACTTTTAAAGAAATAATATTCTATAACGACTGTAAAATTATGTTTAGGATTAAAAATTATCAAATTTCAACAACAATTATAAATTTATTTAAATTACAAGACTCTACTTATAATATGCGCGATAATAACAAATTTAAAATACCTTTAGTTAATACCAATGCAAAAAAGTTTAATATAACTTATTATGGACCCATTTGCTGGAATAATCTACCGATATATAAAATCATACAATAGTCACACACTTAACCAATTTTGTTCAAAAATTAAATATTTAATATCATGTAATCTCTAATCTATATTAAAAATTCATATCTTTTATAATATTTTGTAATATATGTACATAAGTATTATTATTATGCGCACTATTATTATTTATATTATTATTATTATTATTATTATTATTATTATTATTATTATTATTATTATTATTATTATTATTATTATTATTATTATTATTATTATTATTATTATTATTATTATTATTATTATTATTATTATTATTATTATTATTATTATTATTATTATTATTATTATTATTATTATTATTATTAATATTATTATTATTATTATTATTATTATTATTATTATTATTATTATTATTATTATTATTATTATTATTATTATTATTATTATTATTATTATTATTATTATTATTATTATTATTATTATTATTATTATTATTATTATTATTATTATTATTATTATTATTATTATTATTATTATTATTATTATTATTATTATTATTATTTATTATTATTATTATTAATATGTATATTCGATATAAATATCTTGTATTACACCTTTTTTATTATTATATTTTCTTATTTCATAATTATTATTATATATTAAATATTTAATATTGTTGTTATAAGGATATTCTTAATATAAACTACGTATAGCTTCTGAATATCCTTCTGTATATTAATTAAATATTCAGTAAATAAATAAATATTCATATACCATTGTTTAGCGATAACACCTATTGTTGTTTTGGAGGATGGCATTACTTTTATAAATTACAATTTTATAATTTTAAATTTTACATGATACATTTGAAATTAAATTATATTTGTTGATCTGCGAGGAGTAAAATCAGGATTTATTAATTAATCACATATGAAGATTATAGTTGGGGTAATATTGATTGTTGTTAGTGCGGATATATCAGATGTTAGCGTATTATAGAAGAAAGTGTCTTCAACATGGAGTGGTAGATCAGTAGGTTGGGAAGATTCTAGTGATTGTTTGATCGTACGATAACGTATTTTAGAAGAGAGTCGATATACCAATTGTGGTTTATCGCGTAGTGGGTGGAATGATAATAGGGTGAAGGATGATTTAAACAAGTGTAGATAGTTAATGTGTTTTAATTATTTAACATGAAGAAAGTATTGGGTTAATAAAGGATTTAGAAACTTATATTCTAGTACACGGATACGTCTTTTATATTTACTGACAGTAGGTATATCTATCTAGCCTATATATATCAGTATAGTATAGCTATACAATGTGACAAGACGATATATAGATTGATTAGTAGTAATAGAGCAGTAAGTTATAAGTTGAGGAGAGAACATTATATAGTAGTATGGCTATAGAGAAAGTTGAAGCTGATGTATCAATATTGATATTATTAATCATGCGAGATTGGTGAAGTGTATATGGCGGGTGATAGAGATAGTAGTTAAGAGTGGTGTGCAGTTATCAGATAAATAGGTTCTTATATTTGTGATTTAATACACAGAGGTTGAGAGAGTTATCGGAATATATACGAGTGTTGCCGAGTTGGGTGGGACAGACCATATGCTGGGTTAGGTTGGTGTAGGATAGAAGGAGAATGAATGGGGAGGAATTATATAATATATATACTGTAATAATACATATGTAAAATATATAAACTATTAATATTAAATATAAGTATCTTATATTATTATAGTATTAAAGTATTATATATGTGGATTTCGTTTATGAAATGCTAATATGTACACAATTTGACCAGGTTAAATTAGGTCAACGCGTTATCTTAATAATTATAACATATCTGCTACTCTGATTTCGTACGATTCGAATTAAATTGGTTTTATGGAATTCGTATACTCGATACGAGTATTTTAAAACATTCGGCGAAACATTTGCTTCATTATTAATACTAAATCATGTAAAACACGACACAAGACACGTCGTGTTTTAATAAAATATTAGATGCATTATATGATTTAGCATTAATAATGAAGCAAATGTTTCACTGAATGTTTAAAATGCTCGTATCGAGTATACGAATTCCATAAAACTAAAAAGCTTATTTAAATACTAGGTATTATTTCACCCGTAATGAAATAGTGCATGTAAACGCGGTACATCGCATGCGCACGTAAATATGGGCGTGGTTACGTAAAGTATCGCCATGGTGATATCGAATACGAGGCTCTGACGTCACGTGAGACTGTGTTACGTAATATATAGTAATGAAACCTTTCCCTTGATCGCTGCGGTGATCTTTCTAATAGTATTCATGTTGATGTCTTATAATGCAGGATATTAATAATAATATAATAATATAATACTTGTAGAACAGTTGTTGTATAATAGTGAATAAATAAATTATGATTATATTTAAAACTAATTCTGTTTTATCGAAATAAATTATAAATTTATTTTATAATGTTAATTAACCGAAATTTAAATATTAAAATTTAAATATAAAATGTACATAAAATTTAATTTACAAAAATTAAATAGGCCTAAATATAAATTATAATTTATTGTATATAATAACGTATACGTTATTATATACAATATTCTTATTATATACAATATCCTACCTTTACCTTTATCTATCCCATAGCATTTGGATGCCGTAGGGGCGCAGTTGACTTCAATATAATACGTTTCCATCGGTCTCTAGCTCATGTCGCTCGCATCGCTTCTTCTATTCCAAGACTAGTCCATTCAACGATATTATCTTGCCATTGTGTCCTTGGCCGTCCTCTTCTTCTTTTACCTTCAATGGATCCTTGCAAAATAGTATTAGACATATAGTTTGATCGTGATATATGACCAAACCACCTCAACTTCTTTGCAATGACCATCGCCAGCAATTCCGAGTGTTTGCCAATTTCTTTAACAACTCGACTCCGTACCTCAATATTGGTTATCTTGTGTCGGTATGATATATTCATTAGCCTTCTTAAACATCTCATTTCCAATTCTCTAATACGTCATTATAACTCCTTTGTTAGCGTCCACGTTTCGCACGCATAGAGGAATATTGAGTTTACTAGCGATTGCATAAGTCGAATTTTTAGTTTAAGTTGAAGTGAATTGTCGTACCATATAACATTTATTTTTGATAATGCAGTTATTGTCTTACCTGTTCTAGCTATTATTTCAGATTTTGAACCTTTATCGTCTATAATTGCACCTAAGTATTTAATTTTTTAAACTATTTTGAGTGTATCGTTGTTTATCTTTATTTCGGATGTGAAATTACCTTCAGAATTAGTCATAATTTGAGTTTTCGTAGCATTAATCTCCATTCCATATTTACGCATCACGATGTACTGTCAATTATAATGTTACAGGTAATTAATCGTACGCTATCCTGGTAGATACCACTATATTTATATACTCCTATCTTATAGTATAGTAACTATTATTATAAATAGTATAATTATTATAATAATAGTTATTATATGAATTATGAACGCGTAACAAATTATTATTGATAATACATTAACCGTTATGTATCCGTGACTAATATAACTAATGTAAACACGCACTGATGATTCACTTCCTATGATCAATAATAAGATCACGTTCTTCTAATATATATATCATTAATCGATACCTAAATCCCAAACCTACCATCACATATAAGCATGCGTGCAGTGCACTGACTAAAACCACGTGACTAAATAAACTAGCCTCGACTGCATAGCATACTACCTGTGTTTCTATGTGCATGAGTTCGTGTAAGGCTGCTAATGTTATATCTTATCATTCGATAACATGCTGTGTAGTACTATCTATGAAATATAACATACACATAGTATCCTATAAACAAATAGCAAGTATAACGATCCTGACATCTTACTTACCATCCTTTTAAATTAAACACAACTACATATCATTATCTGCTACTGTCCTCCTGAAAATCCACACATACTATTCTCAAGTGAATTATCTCAACAAATAAACAATTATGTTAATAACAAAGTACTAATACTAGATAACTTAATTGTCATTACTACTCAATAAAGCATTCACACTAGGATCTCATACACCTATACGTTACAAAGAATATACACATGACTAACTCTCACTCAACATTTCATCTGCCCTAAATACATATGTGGACATACACTTGTAATTTTCCATACAAACTATGATTACCATATTATGTTACACATGACGCTATTGCAGTCATTATATTCACCGTGGTAACTACTAATATTGTAAACACACAAACACGTATATATATATATATATATTAGTTGGGTAACTTTCCTAATACGGGCATTATAACAATAAATAGTATTACCATTTTATGACTTAATATTTATATTCAAAAATGAAAATATATTTATATTATATGGTTATAGATATTATTGTGATTTAAAAATGTTATTTATCAATCTTTTTACAAGAAATATAGTAACATAAAGGTGGTATCCCACTACAACTTGCTAGAAATTCACTTTCTAGCTAACATTACCGGACATTATTTCCGTAAATACTGGTAGTGTGATACCTCTTTAAAGTTACTATCATCCTATATTAATTCGTGTTTAATAAACAAAATAGCAATTATATATAATATACATTATAAATAATAAATAAATTATTACAATGCTTTAGTTATAAATAATATATTTGTATGTAGTTTTAAGTTTCGGATATACCCAGAGTGTACATATTATAATACCGATATAATTAGGATACTTTGCCCTATGCGTATTTCAATATTTTATAATATTACGCCTTACACACATATCGGATTAACTTATACTATTATCACCACCACAATATTACGATCTTTTCATCCGCGATCAGATTTAAAAGACATTATATTAAAGTGCTTCTTCTGAAACCCGAGTGTCTATATAACAATAGTAATAGGCTATAGGCATATAATTACACATACCATTCACAATATTCCTATACAAAGATCATTGCTCCCCTCGCGTTATTTAAACAGGCAAATATACCTCCAGAATTAAAAGTCATCCCCATTTAATTCCCCTGAATAATTCCACCTCCTAATAATGTTATCTCTAATTTCATTAATAACAAAATATGCATCATTATTAATACTATTCATTCTTTAACTCGATATTTTCTCATTCCTATCGCATTAATCCACTCAGTTACTCACCTGGGATCTTCTTTATCGATTCCTTATATTGTATTAAGCTCTATGAATGATAGATCATAGTAAATCCCACTTACACCTTCCATATAGGTAGTAATGTTCATAATCTATATAAATAAATGAATGAATGAATTGGTTTATTTAAAACACCGAATATAGCGAAAGCCCTCACTCGTGTATTGCATAATCTAACATAACATAACGTGTTTATAACATAATATAACGAAAAACAAATACAAATTAAAGAGTTGATTTAAAGATTTGTAGTTAATAATATATAAATAAACATATCTGAATACAAAGGTATTATATGGATTTAAAGCGATTCTTTAATTTAATATTAAAACAATAAGAAGATTGGATCTTATGTATATCGTATGAATCATAAGGTATGAACATAATATACCAATAGAAAACTTACGTGGACAGTCATATGACGGGGCATCTAATATGTCCGGAAAATTTAAATGTGTTAAAACATTATTACAAAAACAACAGCATTTAACATATTATACACATTGTGGAGCCCATCGTGGAAATCTGATAGTTCAGGCTGTTGTAACATCAGTGGCTATTAAAGATGAATTAACATTAATAAATGAAATTGGACTTCTTTTCAGTGGTACAATTAAATTCAGACACATACACTCTCAAAATTAAATGAAAACATAAGACCACTTTGTCTAACAATATGGACTATAAGAAAATATGCTATTTTCAATGTTCTAAATAACTATAACGATATAATCAAATATTTAGAAGAATTTGACATATTCAGCATAATAGTAACAGTTGTTAAATGTTATATGAATGTAAATATGACTCTTGAAAATACTTATAAGATTACAGAAATTTGTTTAGCCGAATTGAAAAGTCAAAGAGATGATTTGGCTGATACACTTAATAGCATATAAGTAAAAATACAATGCCTGGACATCGAACCACTTTCAATGAAGAGAAAAAGGAAAATGCATGAAAGGTCTTTAGGTTTATACATAATGTATTTATTAATAATATATTTATAATTTTATATTTAGATTTGAAACTACAGGAAATGCATATATTCCAGACAGTATATAAACCTATCTAAGGTTAGGTTAATTTATATATATATAGGATATTAATATTATAAATATATAAATATTATGTATATGTAAATATATGTAAATATACACTAATAAAAAAGTATATATATATAACTATGGGTACCTAGTTACTAATATAATATTATATATAGTATATTATACCTATATATATATATTATATTATATTATAATATAATTATATATAATAAATTAAATTGATATTTATTACTGATATTATTTTAGATTGAAAAATATCCAGAACTTGATAATGTTGAGCTGTTTCAGGAAAAATCAATATTCCAAAGAAATAACTTTACTAATATAAGCGAATTTTTCGATTATTGTAATCGTTATGATAATTTAAAATGATTGTTTCCTAATATTATTAAACTTATTCGTATTTTTATATGCAAACCAGTTAGTTCAGTAACATGTGAACGTTCGTTCAGCGCTCTAAGAAGATTGAAGACTTGGCTGAGATATTCAATGTCTAACGAACGACTAAATAGTCTACTGTTATGTCATGTTCACAAAGAACTATTGAAAGTAGTTGATGATGATAATGTAATGCGTCAATTTATTATGCAATCCGAATGGAGAAGATCCATGTTTAAATAAATAATGTCATACATTTTATTTGAAAATATCCCCCCACTTTTGTTGACCTGTGACGCCCCTACGTATGATAGACTATGCCATTTACGAGGAATAACGGATGAGAAGGCACGATAATTGAAAGCATTTCGAGTAGTACCTCCTTCTAACAAAATAACATCCGATGTTCTGTTATGTCTCAATATCACTCGACGTTTCAGAAGATTGTTGAGATATCCAGGTTTACCTCTTAATAATGTTTGTTGTGCTAAGCATAGTAAACGTTGCTTGCATCGCTTTCTAAATGAAAGCCACTTAAGATTATGTTGATACATATATGTAAGCGTATGGTCGCGGCGATTAACATTATAACTAAGTTGTGTAGAAGCACGAATAATCCTGTCTACTTTTTTTATATCAGTGTTATTTGTGTCACTAAAAAGTGATCCACAATAATCTATTCGAGATAATACAAGAACATTAATAAGTGTTCTGTTAATATGCGTAGAGCAATATTTTCTAATACAGGCGATTCTACGTAAATGGTAATTTGCATACTTTGATATAGCATTCATATTATGACAAAAAGATAAAGAACTGTCTATAATGACGCCGAGATTACTGAATTAATCAGAGGGTTGTATCAATTTACCATAAATAATAATAGATGGGAAAATTGTGGGTATTCGAGATACGTTCAGCAGTTCAGTTTTCGATGTATTCACTAAAAGATCATTCATAAGTGGCCGATTCATGATTTCTGAAGTACACTATAAAAGTTCCAAATTAGAGGTAGGCGAATTAATGGGAAGTTTGATGATCAGCTGAATATCATCAGCATACATATGGTAACTAATGTTAGAGAACTTGTTAATAATATTAGATAAAGGACGCAAATAAATAGAAAATAGTAAAAGCCCTAGAACCGAACCCTGATGAACCACACTTGATATATTATTAGGGGGAGAAATGAAAAAATGAAAGCAAATTATTATCTTCAAGATAATATATTAGATGGCGGCTTACATAATATTACTGATAATCGGAAGATGGGATATCGGTCTGTAATTTGTCAGCACATCATGATCGAGTGATGTTTTCTTCAGTATAGGTTTGATGATAGCATATTTCAAGGATTTAATCAAATTTAATTTGAGTATTTAAGTGTGTGAACAAGGTTTTTAAAAACAATCAAGGGAAGTGGATCTATTGGAGAGATATAATTGACTGTCATAGTCAAGTTATGGATTTCAATTATTGTGGGAGATGAAAAACTAGTAAATTTTCAAGATAAAGGTCGGGAAATACGATTGACAGTCAGAAACATAGGTGATAAAGATAACTTTGATTTAATGCAATCAGAAATACTGGAAAGTTTAGAAGATAAGCATTTTACATATGTAGTACACATTAAATAATCAGTCAATGCATTAGGTTTTTGATTAATATTACTTCCAACTTCCTACTATTAACAGTTTTAAAAATATTTCTATAGTTGTTGCCGCAAGCATTCAGTTTTGTTCATAGTAAATACATTTCTGCAAGATTAATTCTAACTTATATGCTTTTCTGGCAATCAGGAAATTTAATTTATGTAGGGGAGACTCGTGTATCCTGCGCTCAAGTTACCTTAAAGATATTTTTATTATTCGTGAAATAAATGGACAATTTGTATCATATAGATTACTGAAAGTGTCTAGAAATATAGTAAATGCTTTATTAACATCATTGTTGATTTTCATTGTAGACCAATCATATGCAGCTAGATCATTAGTAAAATTAATAATATTTTGTGCGGGCACATTTCTTTTTAATAAATAATTAGTTTTGATGGACGGATTTGATGAATAATTAGAAGAAAAATTTAAAAATAAAGGTAAATGATCAGATATATCTGCTGAAAGAGTACCAGATACTGATTCCGGAACAAATAAAGAATTAATAAAAAAAATTACCAATTTGACTGGATATTGTGTTAGTAATTCGCGTTGGTGTATCAATAAATGTACTAATTAATCCTAATTGATTTAAAATATTTAAAAATGCATATGAATCTAACTTAAGTTAGATAATTATCTAGTAAATTTATATTAAAATCACCACAAAAAATTAAATTAGAAAAATTAAAATTAGAAATATGTTTATAAATAAAATCATAAAATAATTGTTTATTATAAGTTGGTCGTCTATATATTAAACAGTTATGTATATAATTATAAGAAACATTATCAAATGTAAGTTTAAAAGTCAACATATCAATATCATCAGGTATTTGATAAGTTAAATCTTCGATAATAGAAGTCTCCAAATGTTTATCAACTTCAATCAAGGGAAGTGGATATATTGGAGAGATAGAATTGGCTGTCATGATCAAGTTATGGATTTCAATTATTGTGGGAGATGAAAAACTAGTAAGTTTTCAAGATAAAGGTTGGGAAATAAGATTGACAGTCAGAAACATAGGTGATAAAGTTAACTGTGATTTAATGCAATCAGAAATACTGGAAAGTTTAGAAGATAAGCATTTCACATATGAAGTACACATTAAAGAATCAGTCAGTGTATTAGGTTTTTGATTAATAATAATTCCAAGGATACTATTAACAGTTTTAAAAATCTTATTATAGTTGTTACCGCAAGCATTCAGTTTCTGTTCATAGTAAATACATTTCTGCGAGATTAATTCTAACTTATATGCTTTTCTGGCAACCAGGAAATTTAATTTATGTAGGGGAGATTCGTGTATCCTGCGCTCAAGTTACCTTAAAGATATTTTTATTATTCGTGAAATAAATGAAAGAGTACCAGATACTGATTCCGGAACAAATAAAGAATTAAAAATATTAAAAAATGCATATGAATCTAACTTAAGTTAGATAATTATCTAGTAAATTTATATTAAAATCACCACAAAAAATTAAATTAGAAAAATTAAAATTAGAAAGATGTTTATAAATAAAATCATAAAATATTGTTTATTATAATGTGGTCGTCTATATATTAAACAGATATGTATATAATTATAAGAAACATTATAAAATGTAAGTTTAAAAGTCAACATATCAATATCATCAGGTATTTGATAAGTTAAATATTCGACAATGAAGTCTCCAAATGTTTATCAACTAATGCTAATACTCCACTACCTTGCTTCTTTTTCTTACATAAACGATTTAACTGAAATTTAACTGAACATTATATGTAGGAAAATAAAGTGAAGGGTTATCATGACTTGTTAACCAAGTTTCAGTTAAATGTATTATATTGAATATATTTGTTATACAGCTAAGATATTCAGTAAGATGGTTAATATTTTTATTAAAACTACATATATTTAAAAGAAATATTGATATATCCCCATTTTATCCCCAACATTTGAATTATAAGAATCAATGGATAATAACTTATAATTCATCACTATTAAGTTGGTTATCTAATTTTACTTTAATTATATTGAATTTTTTATTAAAAAAACGTATGAAATACAATTTTAAATTTGTTTATATAATATTACTCAAAATGTAAAGTAAAATGTAATACTGAATAATCAGAATAAAATAGAGTGAAAAATAAATAAAAATATGTTATATAAATGTTTAATACTGCATATGTAAATGCAATCAATTTGAAATATATATATATATTGATTATACTAATGTATGAATACAATATAATTATAATCAATGAAGAAAGGAAAAAAATATACACAACATATTTGAATTTAATTCGTATCCAATTGATTAATATTATTGATTTTGATTATTTAATTTAAATCTTCTTTATTATTAATTATATATAAGTATCTTTATATATCAACGTTTTATTTATTTTTCCTGCTTTTCTTAATTGTCTTGTTTTATAAAATATGTTGTGTATTGTGAGGTAATTGCTGGCTTATATATAAATTAGTATCAAATAATTTATTAAATATTTGTAATTTAGTTTCTAAACTATCTAACTTAATATATATTTAGTGCACTTATCTGTTATTATTAATTCATCTGATTTGTTATTGGTATTAGTATTCAATTTATGTATATGTAAAATAATATTATATGATAACTTTGTACATACATACACAAACAAAAAATAAAACGTATATCTATGCATAATATTTTATATAAATTAATGTCTGTAAATAATTAAATTTTATATAATTGCTCAAGTCTTAACATATAGCCTTGATATAAACCCATCTGCAGATATATTAATTATATCAATTCATATTTTCCAAATACCAAAGACCCCATGTGATTTATAATATCCAATCTAAATAGATACGCATTTTATTTTGAAATTGTTCGTAAGTTTTGTGTGTATCATTGATAGATAATAGTAATTCATGATTACATTCGATTATATAAATATGTATTAATAAATAAATATTAAATAATAATGTCTAATATTTTAATATACAAATATAAAGATTAAATATAAATGTAATGATAATTTATGAATATTACAACTTAAATTCACATAATATATAAATTGTGTACTTTTTGAAATTAATTACATTTATTTACCTATATCTGCTATTTTGATTGGATATTATAATACCATAATTACTTCTACTACATATATTTGAGAAGACCGGTTTACACACATGAATCCAATTACATACCCCTCTTTGTTATTATCAATAACACATTTTTAAATATACATATTACCCTAATTACAAAATTAAAAATAAATATATTTAATATTGAATAAGTTATTACAAATAATAATGTTAGTGTCCGTAATTGGATACTTTACCTTTATATATTCTTATTATATATATATATATATATATATATATATATATATATATATATATATATATATATATATATATGTATATTAATATAAATATATTTAATGAATTATTATCATTTTATTTATACCAATATTAAAATATTTATTATATACCTATGGATATGTTATTCACATGATAAATTACACACACACCATATTAATATATAGTATATATTAATATATATTATATACACATATATTATATGCCTATATACCTATACATGGAAACTAATACCTACTTCTAATATTATATTATACAATACTTGTATCTAGATCCTGAGAGATAGCGGCAAGGCATGGTGTCAGTTATATGAGATGCAGTTTGAAGTTAGTACATTAACACTCACTATAATTTAATATATTTATATATATATATATATATATATATATGTAATAATATATAATTAATATGTATAGTTAATATGTATTAATAGATTATATATAATTTATAACCAACACAATAAATATAATATATCATTACGATAGTATAATATATATATATATATATATATATATATATATATATATATATATATATATATATATATATATGCATGTAATAATTATATATATAAATATTATATTTGCAAAAGAGTATCAAAATTCATTGCAATATTACATAAACTCAAATTTTCATTAAGTATAAAATCACTTAAATTATTATATAATGCTTTTATCCTACCTAATCTTAGCTATTGTATAACTATATGGGGTAATACGTATAAATCAAATATAAATAGGATTATTATATTACAAAATAGAGCTATACGTGCTATTTATAATTTACAAAATAGGATTAATACTGATGAATTTTATAATTCTTTAAATATTTTGAAATTTAAGGATATATATAAATGTAAAACAATATTAATTATGTATGATGTTTTAAATAGTAAATCAACATCTCCATATAAATCTATATTTTTTCTAAAAAAAAATAACTATAGTCAAAGAAGTCAATATAAATTTATAATACCATCATATAGGTTACAAATAAAATATTTTAGTATATTTTATAATGGACCTATATTATGGAATAATTTAGAAAATTCTTTTAAAACTTATCTATCGAAATCAGTATTAAAATGGAATTTGAAAAAACGATATATAAATCAATATCTATAATAAAATTGTATGTATACATCTATAGATTAATTGAAATTTTTGAATTGACATATTTACTAATGATAACTAATGATAATACTTTGAATAAGGATACATATTTAACTAATGATAACTCTTTGACTAAGGATACATATTTAACTAATGATAATTATTAATAAATGAGAACTATTAAACTAAGGATATTTAAACTTTAGAATTTACATAAATATATTTTTTAATATATAAAAAAAACCATAAAATAAAATATTTTTTTTTTAAACCTTTTAACTGTTTTTAAAACCTTTAACTTATGTGTATTTTTAGTATTTTATTTTTTAATTTAAATTTTCTTGAGGTCTATATAATTAATATGAAATTGTAAGTGATTATTTTTGTGTATTGTATTATTATTGTATATTAGGTGTGGTTGTAGTTGTATAGCTTTGTATTGTGTTTTTTTACGTTTTGTTTAATTACCTAATTATTTTGTTTTAATTTTGATTATATTTTAATTATTTTATTTATTTATCTTATCTCAAATTTTATTTACATGATGAATGGCATTATGGGGAGTTTTTTAAAAATATTTATATTGTTTAACAATTTAAAAAAGTAATCTATATGAATATACATTTATAGTAACATTTTAACTATTTTATATTGTGTTTTTTTGGTGACGGAGTGTCTGATGTTTTTGTAGTTGTGTGGTATGGTACGTGTCGGGGAAAGGGATATACTTTTACTGAGAGGAAAGTATTGCCAGTGTTCTTATTATTGGCACAAATAGGATCCCTAAGGCATTGGACCTGACGAACCCATACCCCTGAAGTTGATACACCATATATCCTCATTAATTTCAATTACTATTGGCTACTCTGGTTATAATTTTAATGATTAAATATATCGTATTTTTATAAGTGTATTATTCTAATAGATTACTAAATAATTAAATTTTATTTATAATTTGTTTTTTAACATATATTTTTGTATATATTTTGTGTATATATTTTATATACATATATATTTCTTTTACTAACTTTAACTCTTAATATTTTATTTATTTTTATTTTACTTTTACTATAATTTTCTCCTCATAATTGTCCTATAGGAAAGTGAAATAGGTAAACGACTAGATCAGCATAGCGCTTCTTCGTTTACCATGGTCATACCTAAATTCTGATTATTATTATTATTATTATTATTATTATAATATATATTCCATGGAATAAAATATATAGATAGATATATAGATAGATAGATAATAGTTTATTGAAAAGATTCAAAACTATGGATAACAATAAATAATAATGACAGAAATATATAAATAATAGTTAGCAAATATAAATAAGTTGTGATTTACACACACCGAAAGTAAATAAAATAATAATAAAGCAATATTTGGGATGTTGATCAAACGTGCTGAACACATCATCAAATAACTAGGGAAGATGTCTCGGATTGGTCAGGCCCATATAGGATTATATGCCCATAAATCCTGAGGGATGTGAGGGTCCCTGCATTTTGGTTTTTTGACATCTCTCCACACCTATAATATCAAATGAGTATACAGCTTATAAGATCAAATACCCAAATAAAGTACAAAACGAAAACGAAAACTAGAAAAACAATAAAATTATAAAAATAACGACATTACATTTAAGCATGTTGAGAATAAAAATGTCCTTTAAATTAATAGTATCTATATTTTTGATAAATATGCTTAAAGATTTGGACGAAGCCACAGAACGAGGAAGTGAATTCCAAGCGGTACTCACTCTGTTGCTGAATGAATTTATAGTTGCTTTATTAATACATTTGTCTTTGCGTATTTTAATTAGAGGTCCACGATTACTTGTTGAATAAGTTGTGAATACCGATGATTTATCAATATCCACGAGATTGTTCAGTATCTTGAAAGCCATAATCAGGTCAGCTCTTAATATGCGGTTGGATAAATTCATTAAATTGAGAAAACACAATCTAGTATCATAAGTTGATTTAATAAATCTGAAGTAAATTCGCTTAGTAAATTTATGTTGAACTTTTTCAATAAGTTTGTTTAGGCCGATAACGTCTTTGCCTGGTTTCCAAATAGAATAACCATATTCGAGTAATGGCCGTATATAGGTGGTATAGGCTTTGACTAGATAATATGAATTATTTGTAGTAAAACAACTAAAAATGATATTAGAGATCACATAGACTTTATCACATATATAATTAATATATTATTAACTTATAATGTTAAGATATACACGATTAAATGTCCGACGTATATACGTAAATGTATACATTGTAGGTGTACTAATATTGTATACCACTATACATTATATTACTTGTAGGTATACGTATACCCATAGGTTATTATGCTATTATATGCATACTAATATATAATGTAATGTTTATTACTAGATATTACAAAAATGTAATAATTCGAGCCTAAAATATCAATTTAAATACACAATATATATATATATATATATATACACTGTACAGTGTACACTGTACATAAATAAAAATAGAACTTATTAATATATGAAATATGGACATAAAGTACAGTGTACACTGTACACTATACTTTATGTCCATATTTCATATATTAATAAGTTCTATTTTTATTTATGTAAATTAATATACATATAATTTTATAATTTATGTATTCTAATACATATTTATATATATTAGAAGGATTCGACTAAAGAAGTCCCGATGTTAAAATAGATGATCAATGAGATGAAGGTTATTATATGTTTCATAACAATATCTGATATGTATATTATAGTAACTAAATATTTTTATTAAATAGCTATTATTATAACTATTATTATTATAATTATTATAATTAATATCAGATCAGGAGTGTTTCTAAAGGAAATATTTGGTTCGAAAGTAAAAGTAGCTCACAATTACTCGCTCCGTTGAAATGTGGTAATATTATAATACAATATATTAACTTATATTATTATATATCTATTATATAAAAGAAAGTCTATTTAATTATATATATATATGTGTGTGTGTGTGTGTGTGTATCTGGTGAGGTAACTCGAGAACCGGGGTACGTCGCGAAAATATGTTATACCCGATCTTAATAAATTTGCAACAGTATGGTCTTGGTCCGGAAAATTTTTTGAATTTTTTACCGCGTACCCCAGAAAAACCTAAAAAAATGACTTTTTGCTATTAAAATGGTTTTTTGTCATCTAAAATCTTCGGCGTCGCTTTTTTGAAATATTTTTTTTACATTTTTTCGAAGTATTTTTTTGAAATTTTTTTGAATTTTTTTTTGAAATTTTTTTGAAATTTGTGAAATATTTTAGAAATTTTTTGAAATATTTTTGAAATTTTTTGAAATAATTTTAAACATTTTTTTGAAATATTTGTAAACATTTTTGTGGACATTTTTTTGAAATTTTTTTAAAATATATTTTGTAATATCATCTATATTTTTTGTTATATTTTTAAAAATATTTTTTTATATTTTTCAACTAATCGTTATATTATTATTTTAAGATATAATTAAAATATTATAATTATATAATAAATATATAAATATTATAAGATATAAATATTATACTTTTTAAAATATTTGTAGAACATTTATAAAAAATATTTTTGTTATATTTGGAAATATTTATTATATACTAGCAGAAATACTACCAGAATCAGGAATAGCTATAATTAATAAATAATAGATAGGCAACAACAATCAAAAATCAAAAATCGAACAACGAAGTGTGCGGTTTGGGTTTTCGAAATTTGTTAAGTAATATTTTGTAATATTGGAAATATGTGTTGTATTTTTTTTAATATTTTTTTAAATATTTTTGAAATATTTTTCCACTAATTTTTGAGATATTAAAAACGAATATTTGTCTAAATTTGTTTGAATTTTTTTTATGGAAAATGTATGTTATTGTATATGAAAAGCAGAATCATATAGCCATAATTAATAAATTATAGATAGGCAAACTATCAAACAACAAGTAAAGCAGAGTTGGGTACTGTAAGAAATTCCAAATCAGGAATATTTATAATTAATAAATGATAGATAGGCAAATAATAAAAAACTAAGCAACGCCGATTTGGAACGGTTTGGGTTTAGGTTTTCAACATATTTTGGAATATTTTAAATATTTGTTGTATTTTTTAATATATTTTTTAAAATATGTGTCACTAATTTTTTAAATATTAAAACAAATATGTTTCTACATTAGTTTGTATTTTTATTATTTTAGATAAACATTATTTAATTAATTAATATACAATTGTATATACTATTTTTACATTTTTTATATTTTTACATTTTTACAATTGTATATACTATAAATTTAGAATCATGAATAGCTCTAATTATTAAATAATAAATAGGCAAACAATCAAAAACCTATAAATGTCGGTACGGTTTGGGTTTGGGTTTAGGTTTGAGTTTTCGACAATTTTTTAAAACATATTTTGTAATATTTGAAATATTTGTTGTTTTTTTATTATTTAATATTTTTCCACTAATTTTTTAAATATTAAAATTGTCTACATTTTTTTGTATGTCAGCTAACATTTATTTTATTTTATATATAGCAATTAAGTATCAGGAATAGCTATAAGTAATAAATAATAGATAGGAAAATAATCAAAACCGAGAAATGCCGGCCATGGAAAGTCGGCACAAATTTATGTTATTATATATGAAAGGCAGAATCATTGATAGCCATAATTAATAAATAATAGATATAATAGAAAACTATCAAACAACGAGTAAAGCAGAGTAGGGTACGGCAAGAAATTCCAAATCAGGAATAGTTATAATAAATAAATGATAGATAGATAAATAAGAAAAAACCGATCAACGCCGATTTGGAACGGTTTGGGTTTAGGTTTTCAACATATTTTGGAATATTTTAAATTATTTATTGTATTTTTTGAAATATTTTGCACTAATTTTAAAATTTTAAAAAAAATATGTTTCTACATTTGTTTGTATTTTAGATAAACTTTATTTAATTGTATATACTAGAAATATAGAATCTTGAATAGCTCTAATTAATAAATAATAAATAGGCAAACAATCAAAAACCGATAAATGTCGGGTCTGGTACTGTTTGGGTTTGGGTTTAGGTTTGAGTTTTCGACATTTTTTTAAAACATATTTTGTAATATTTTAAATATTTGTTGTATTTTTTAGCAATAATATATTTTAGTATAATCAGGAATAGCTATAATTAATAAAAATAAATATGCAAACAATCAAAAACCTAGCAACGCCGGATCGGGTACGGCTACTATTATGTTGAAATATTTGTAATAGCTATAATTAATAATTTATAGGTAAATAATCAAAAACTGAGAAAAGTCGGGATGGGTACGGCAAGCAATTTAAAATCAGGAATAGTTATAATTAATAAATAATAGATAGGAAAACAATCAAAAACCTAGCAACGCCGTGTAAGGACGGTTTTGGTTTTAGAAATGATTTTAAAACATATTTTTTAATATTTGAAATATTTGTTGTCTTTTTTAATATATTTTTTGAAATATTTTTCCATTATTTTTTAAATATTAAAATATTTGTTTACATTAGTTTGTATGTCAGCTAACATTTATTTTATTGTATATAAATAATAGTTAGGAAAAAATTAAATATAAATATTTAGCAATGCAGAATTAGTAATAGCTATAATTAATAAATGATAATTGGCAAACAATCAACAACCGATAAATGTCGGGTCTGGTACTGTTTGGGTTTGAGGTTAGGTTTGAGTTTTCGACATTTTTTTAAAACATATTTTTTAATATTTTAAATATTTGTTGTATTTTTTAGCAATAATATATTTGAGTATAATCAGGAATAGCTATAATTAATAAAAATAAATATGCAAACAATCAAAAACCTAGCAACGCCAGTTCAGGTAGGGTTTGGGTTTAGGTTTGGGTTTTCGGCATCTTTTTAAAACATATTTTGTAATATTCTAAATATTTATTGTATTTTTTAATATATTTTTTGAAATATTTTTCTACTAATTTTTTAAATATTAAAATATTTTCTATATTTGTTTGTATTTTAGCTAACATTTGTTTTATAGCAATACAGAATCAGGAATAGCTATAATTAATAAATAATAGATAATAGGATAATCAAAAACCGAGCAACGCCGGGTCGGGTACGGCTAGTATATATATATAATTAAAAATCTCAATACGAAATTGGTTGCAGCCAGATTAGAATCACAGAAATTTAAATTATAAAACATTAACTATAATATTAAATCTAGTTGTATTTATGTATTAATATATTTATATGAATTAAATGTAGTTTAAAATTCACATTCGATACTACCCTTAATTATTATAACTATTATTATAATTAATATCAGATCAGGAGTGTTTCTAAAGGAAATATTTGGTTCGAAAGTAAAAGTAGCTCACAATTACTCGCTCAGTTGAAATGTGGTAATATTATAATACAATATATTAACTTATATTATTATATATATATATATATATATATATATAATTAAAAATCTCAATACGAAATTGGTTGAAGCCAGATTAGAATCACAGAAATTTAAATTATAAAACATTAACTATAATACTAAATTTAGTTGTATTTATGTATTAATATATTTATATGAATTAAATGTAGTTTAAAATTCACATTCAATACTACCCTTAATTATTATAACTATTATTATTATAATTAATATCAGATCAGGAGTGTTTCTAAAGGAAATATTTGGTTCGAAAGTAAAAGTAGCTCACAATTACTCGCTCAGTTGAAATGTGGTAATATTATAATACAATATATTAACTTATATTATTATATATATATATATATATATATATATATAATTAAAAATCTCAATACGAAATTGGTTGAAGCCAGATTAGAATCACAGAAATTTAAATTATAAAACATTAACTATAATAATAAATCTAGTTGTATTTATGTATTAATATATTTATATGAATTAAATGTAGTTTAAAATTCATATTCGATACTACCCTTAATTATTATAACTATTATTATTATAATTAATATCAGATCAGGAGTGTTTCTAAAGGAAATATTTGGTTCGAAAGTAAAAGTAGCTCACAATTACTCGTTCCGTTGAAATGTGGTAATATTATAATACAATATATTAACTTATATTATTATATATATATATATATATATATATATAATTAAAAATCTCAATACGAAATTGGTTGCAGCCAGATTAGAATCACAGAAATTTAAATTATAAAACATTAACTATAATACTAAATCTAGTTGTATTTATGTATTAATATATTTATATGAATTAAATGTAGTTTAAAATTCACATTCGATACTACCCTTAATTATTATAACTATTATTATTATAATTAATATCAGATCAGGAGTGTTTCTAAAGGAAATATTTGGTTCGAAAGTAAAAGTAGTTCACAATTACTCGCTCCGTTGAAATGTGGTAATATTATAATACAATATATTAACTTATATTATTATATATATATATATATATATATATAATTAAAAATCTCAATCATAAATTGGTTGCAGCCAGATTAGAATCACAGAAATTTAAATTATAAAACATTAACTATAATACTAAATCTAGTTGTATTTATGTATTAATATATTTATATGAATTAAATGTAGTTTAAAATTCACATTCGATACTACCCTTCATTATTATAACTATTATTATTATAATTAATATCAGATCAGGAGTGTTTCTAAAGGAAATATGTGGTTCGAAAGTAAAAGTAGCACACAATTACTCGCTCAGTTGAAATGTGGTAATATTATAATACAATATTTTAACTTATATTATTATATATATATATATATATATATATATATAATTAAAAATCTCAATACGAAATTGGTTGAAGCCAGATTAGAATCACAAAAATTTAAATTATAAAACATTAACTATAATACTAAATTTAGTTGTATTTATGTATTAATATATTTATATGAATTAAATGTAGTTTAAAATTTATATTCGATACTACCCTTAATTATTATAACTATTATTATTATAATTAATATCAGATCAGGAGTGTTTCTAAAGGAAATATTTGGTTCGAAAGTAAAAGTAGCTCACAATTACTCGCTCCGTTGAAATGTGGTAATATTATAATACAATATATTAACTTATATTATATATATATATATATATATATATAATTAAAAATCTCAATACGAAATTGGTTGCAGCCAGATTAGAATCACAGAAATTTAAATTATAAAACATTAACTATAATACTAAATCTAGTTGTATTAATATATTTATATGAATTAAATGTAGTTTAAAATTCATATTCGATACTACCCTTATATAACAGTTTACTTATCGTAGCATTATCTATTATACATTTAGTATCTATTACTTCTACTTGAAATTAAATGGGATGAAAGGAACTATATCGAATCGATATTATAGATTACTAGCTATGTATATTTATCTAATTATATACAGGTAGGTACTTTTTAACTTAATTATAATTTGTATATAGTGAATAAAATACGTTTATTAGAAATATAATAGGGACATAATAGCGACATAATAGGGACATAAGTATACTAATAGTTATATTGAGGTTATATATATATCCTTGATAGCAATATGCGTATGTAATAGTTTAACTATTGTTACTTTATCTTAGTCAAATGTTTTTGTAATATTATATAATATTATATTGTAAGTGAAATTCATAATTGAATGGTTTTACAAATTATAGTCTACAATTTATGTATCTTATATATTAATAATACATCTTGTTAATTAATTTAATATATATATATTAAAGAATTTATTTTTTCATTATTATATTCTATAACATTTGTGACTTTATATAAATGTATACATGATATATACATGTATATACATAATATATTATATTTTAGTATGTTAAAGGTATTATATAATTTATTTTATTTATTTTTCTATGATACTAATATGTGCATAATTATATCTAAGATTCGCAAAATCTTTGATTATATACTCTTTTGCCCTGTAAATAATAATGATTAAATATGTATACAGATAACTGGTGAGAGAATCTTATAAAGAAGAGTCGTGTTCATCTCGTGAGATTGCTTATTATATATATATATATATATATATATATATATATATATATATATATATATATATATATATATATATACACAACTATACTAATCTAGATACATAAATATACATTTCTATATATAAACCGATATATATATATATACATTATATATAATAATAATAATAATAATACTCAGAGTTGGCTTAAAAGCCTAGATGAATGAAAAAGCAAAAGCTTGTCTGGTCATTCACCTATTTACGAAATTACGAGAAGTATATTAGTAAACGATAATATATTTAATAAAATATATATATAAAAATATATAAAAATAAGATTTTATTAAAAATGTATTACATAAAGTGTATATAATATAAAATATTACAAACAATCAATCTATAATACTATTAAATTAAATATAAATGAAATAAACATAATTTTTTTTAAAATAAACACAAATTTAAAAAAATTTAAAACAATACTAGATATAAGGCTGCTATTAAGTACAACAAAGGATAATACCATTGCCACCGAGTATACCCAGGATGCGTAGAACATCAACTTTCAGGTAAGGGTGCTCCAAATCCTATATCATTAGGGATTACACCATTGCCAGAGGTGTAAACGCTGATATCCTTATTCCCCGATGCATACTATACATCCCTAATACACCCAATGACTCAAGTATATCCAATCATGTACCCAAACACACCCACACACACACTAATATATACTAATATATAATAAAACAAAAAAACAAAAATTATACATTATAATGATAAATATAAAAATTATATAAATTAAATTAGAAATTAAAAAAAAGAAAATAATTAATAGTACACTACAATAATTTTAAAATAATATTAAATAATATTTCTCGTAATCTCTCTCATCATGTATAAAACATAAATATAAATTGTAAAATACTAGATAACTTATAATAACAAATAGTAAGTAACATAATGCATAACTGTAATATATCCTACATATATATAATATTATATAAATTAATATATAATATACATGGAATAAAAATAAATCATAGATATATAGAAAACATATAATATATAGAATAAATCAAGAAAAATATTACCATAATAAAAAAATAATAAAAGAAACATTTTTTTTAAATCAAAAAAAAAAAAAAAAGATTATATATTTATCAGTAGAAATATTATAATGCATGCCACCTAAAAAAAGCGAATATTATTTAATTATAAAAAATGTAATTAAAAGAAATATTAAAATGTTATAAATAAAATGATATCTTTAGTTATAGTTGTATAAAAGTAAAAGTAAAAATAAAAGTTCATAATATGTAATGTAAAAATGTATGTGTAATTATATAAAATATATATCATTAGTCAATTAGACGAAAATGATGTAAAAATGTATGTGTAATTATATAAAATATATATCATTAGTCAATTAGATGAAAATGATAATAAAGTAGAATAAAAGTAAGTGTATATACAAAATATAATATAATAATTTTTTAATTTGTAAAATTTAACATTAGTCAATAAAATAAAATTGTTAATAAAAGTATATCATTAGTCTTTATATAAACTTATTAAATATTTTTTATAATTTTTATTAAATTTATTTGGATTATTATTGTATTTCAGATTTATGTTTAGGTTATTCCATAATTGTGGTCCAACATTAGTCAAACAAAAAGCTTTTCGATCTGTTCTGACTTTTATTCTATAAAATAGATTTTTATTATAAGTTTTTATTTTATATAATTTCTGTAAATTTATAGGCAACATTTTATTAATTGCCCTGTTCATAAATTTAGCTGTATTATATTTCACAATATCACTAAATTTTAAAATGTTGAATGTTGAATGCAATTTATTATAATTAGAACTTTATTATACTGTGTACCTAATATGCATTTTAACGCTCGTTTTTGTATAATAGTTATTTTTAATAAACTAGACACAAAAGTATTTCCCCATATATGAACACAATAATTTAGGTGTGAATAAAAAAAAGAATTATATAGTAAAATTAATGTTTTTATATCGAATTTATGTTTTACTTTATTTAAAATAGCAATTGCTCTACAAAGTTTTGTTGCTACATAATTTATTTGTTTTTTCTAATTAAGCTTGTCGTCAATATATACACCTAAAAACTTTATATCAGTTACTTGTTTTAATTTAATATTATTAATATATAAATTTAAGTTTATATTTTCATTTTTATTTCTGATATTAAAAAGTAAGACATTAGTTTTATTGATATTTATAGATAATTTATTTATATTAAGCCATTTAAATAATTTATTTATATCTGTTTGCATTTTATCTTTAAGATTTAAAATTGTTTTATCATAAAATATTAAGTTAGTATCATCTGCGAATAAAATAGGTTTAAAATTATTTGAAATTTTCGGTAAGTCATTAATATATAAAATAAATAAAAGTGGTCCAAGAACAGATCCTTGTGGAACTCCACATGTAATATTATTATAATTTGAATTTTGACCATTTTGGGATACACATTGTTCCCTTTCAGATAAATAACTTTTTATTAAATTAAAAGCTGTACCTCTAATTCCATATATAAAAAGTTTATTTAACAATATGGTATGATCTAGTGTATCGAATGCTTTTCGTAGATCGATTGAAATAATTGCACATTTTTGTAATGATTCCAATTTATCACTTATGATCTCAACTGTTTCAGAAATAGCATCTGCTGTTGAAATATTATTTCTGAAACCATATTGGCAATCATTAATTATGTTGTGTTTATTTATGAAATTCAAAATTCGATTTTTTATCAATCTTTCTAATATCTTAGATAATTGTGGGAGTAACGATATAGGTCTATAGTTCTCTGGTTTTTTTCTATCTCCTGATTTATATAGTGGTATTACTTTAGATTTTTTTAATATATTCGGAAAATATCCATCTGATAAAGATCGGTTAAATAAATGAGTAATAATAGGACAAATTTCTGTACTTATATTTTTTATAATATACATATTAATATCATTGAAATCAGTACTATATTTTATTTTTGTATTTGATATTTCTTTTTGTATTTCAGTTAAAGTCGTAGGTAATAAAAACAATGATTCTTTAGTATTTTCATTCATTGTTGAATATATATATTCATTACTAGGTTCATTAATTATTTGTTTAGCCAATGTCGGTCCAATACTACTAAAATAGTCGTTAAATTCTATGGAAGTTGGATTATGTAATGAATTAATTTCTTTTTTGTTTGTATTTATAACTTTATTTATAATAGCCCATGTATTTTTTATGTTATTATGATTGTTTGTTAATTTTGAAGAATAATACATATATTCAGATTTTCGTAATAAAGTTGTCAATATATTTTTATATTTTTTATAATAAATAAATTTTTATGTAGTTTTGTTTTTTAAAATATTTCTATACAATTTATTTTTTTTATTTATGCATTTTATTAGACTAGAATAAATCCATGGTTTTTTAATTTTTTTATTATCTTTTATTTTTATAATAGGACATTTATCATTATACAATCTTATTAAATCAACATTAAATTTATTAAATATATAATCTATAGTATTATCTGTATAAATATAATCCCAGTTATGTTTGATTATACTATCTTTTAAATTATTTATTGTTGTATCATTAATTTGTCTAATATATTTATATTTCAATTTGTTTTTTTTATAATTTGTTGTTTCACATTCATATACAACATATATAGGAAGGTGATCACTTACATCACTGATTATAATATCGTTGACTATAGGTTTGTAATTACAATTACAATATATATTATCAATTGATGAGTTAATATGTATTCCATATCTTGTTGATTTTGTAATTAATGGATAACAACCTAAACTGTAAATGTTATCTAAAAAATATTTAATTTTATTGTTATTTATTAAAATATTAATATTAAAATCTCCCACCAAAAAAAGGTCCCTCTTAGCCGAAAAGTAATTAAAATGTGTATAAATAAAATCACTAAAATCTATTATATCAGCTTTATGCGATTTATATATACCACTAATTAAAATGTTTTTATTATTAATATTTAAAGAAATCGTAAGAATATCCACAAATTCATGTTTTGATATGCATAAATTATCCATAATATTATAGTTTAAATGGTTTTGTATAAATATAGAAACGCCACCACCTGCATTGTTATTATATGTGTTATTTATAAAGTTATTACGTGTTATATGGCATGCATTATAATTTTCAATTTGATATAAATCTTTATTGTATTCTTGTAACCAAGTTTCGCTTATCACAATTATGTTGAATTTAATTTCTATTGAATCTAATAACATTATTATGTCATCAAAATTGTGTACGAAACTTCGTGCATTTAAATGAAATATTGATAGGCCGTGATTAGATACATATTTTATTGATTTACATTCAACATAATTACATTCTATTTGTATATTTTTATTTAAATATTCATCGGACATATATTCATAATTAGTATGCGTTTCATTATTATTATATAATTCATTATTACTGTCATAATAGTTATTATTATTGTAAACCATAATATAAAATATAAATTAATGTAAATAAAAAAGATTAAGTATATATATATATAAATAAATAAGTAACGTAAATAATAAGAACAATAAAAACAAGAATATAAATATAATACAAAATTTAATAAAACTACAATATAGAATTAAAATCACTTAAATTTAACATTTTTTCCTTTTCAGAAGATTCTGTTTTTTTAATAAACGTTATGCCATTAACTGTCCAACAATACTTTATTTTTGAATCTTTTAGTAGATTCCTTGCTTTGTAAAATATTTCAGAGTTATATTTGGTTAAATGATCGTTTATATATATATAGTATCTTTTAATTTTTTTATATTTTTAAAAATGTTACTTTTTGTTTCATGAAAATGAAATTTTACAATTGTTTTATAAATGTCCTTATTTTTATTAGGTAACTCGTGAATTGCTACAACATCATATGGGTCAATATCAATATTCAATTGATTTTTTACAAAATTTATAAATTCTGATTTTTTATTATCAGATTTATTTAAAAAATCTGTTGAAGATGAAATAATAATGTTTGTTTTTTTTGAGTATTGCTCAATCTCATTTAACTTATTTTCTAAATAAAAAATTTTTTGATCTCTAATTTCAACTGACGATGTTAGATTATCGATTTTATCAACTAGAATATTAACTGTCGCCGTTAATTCATTAATTGATTTTTTTAAATCGATTATATCTTGTTTTTGTGTCATAATATTTTATATAGCAATGTAATTTAACATAAAATATTGCCAATTTATATAGGATATACTATTTTATATATAACGATACTAAGTTAATGAAGATCAAAATCAGTCAAGCAAATCAACAGCAAATTCAATGTCAATAGAATTAAAATTAATACATTTATAAATGTTTAAATACACGTCCGTTCAGTTCGAATGCAAAAGTAAAAGTGAATAAAAGTATATATATATATATATATATATATATATATATATATATGACATATCTATAACTTATAATGTTTGCAGGAATCCCGATCAAGAAGCATGAGTGATCATGATGTGTAATCAAGTTTGACAGCATCGTGTCAGTAAAGTGTCAAAGTGTCATTTATATGTGAAATAGTGGCGGTATTATATCATTATTGATGAATACAATAAAGTATTTAATATCAATATTCGACTCCATTTTAAATCTATAGAATTTAATTCTTATATAGAATATTATATTATTCCAAATATATTTGATATCTTACACAAATAATGAATTAATGCAATATTTAATGCAATATATATATATATATATATATATATATTAACGCCTGTTTTAAAAATAATGTCTTTATTAAACCAACAAATTAAAAAATAAATATAGTTATGCAAGTAAAACTTAAATTTGTTTATAAATATATAAATATAGTTATAAATAATGTTTACAAAATATAATTTTCTATTTAAATATTTAAAAATAACCATTATTATATTATACAATGTTACAATATTAGGGTATATATATAGAATATTTTGTATTATTTAATAACAATTCTTTTCTTACTATATATTAGATGTAATACTTATTTGCGAGACAAATATATTGTGAATACCAATTATTTTGTTATAATATCCAATGATAGATTCATTAAAATGTAATATTATTTTGTATATACTCAATACATATATTCTTATTATTATATAAAATTAAATAATATTATCTATTAATTCTTTAATGATAACTTCCCGCAATACGGTGTACTTACTGAATTCACACATCAACACTAATACTCTCTCTCTCCATATATATGAATATTAGTGATCTAAATGAAGATTTTGATTATTTATAATAAGCCGAGTTTTTCAATGTCATCAATAAAATAAGCCATAGCTGATACTATAGAGTCCATAGTATAGATTGTAGCCCAGCGTATGATACTATTTACATAATGTATGCTACATTATATACCATAGTGTTGCCTACCTCCATATCTACCTTACGTACCTCTCCCCATGATGAAGAAGATTGAATGGGTATATTTTTGTAGAGGTAGATATAGGGAGATAAAGGTGATATTACATAATATATTATCTATTAAATATATTTGATACGAACTTATTTTATATATATTAATATAAATATAAGTATTAGATTACTATTCATATTATTAATTCAATAAATTAATAATAAATAAATACTTACAATATATTTTATGAATTATTTTCATTTTATTTATACCAATATTAAAATATTTGTTATATACCAATAGATTATTAACATGATAAATTACACTCACGGACTATATTAATATATACACATATACATTATAATAAGACATGGAAACTAATATATACTTCTAATATTACATTATACAATACTTTTATCTAGATCCTGAGAGATAACGGCAAGGCATGGTGTCAGTTATATGAGATGCAATTTGAAGTTAGTACATTAACACTCGCTATAATTTAATATATTTATATATATATATATATATATAATAATATATAATTAATCTGTATACATATTAATATGTATACACTATATATAGTTAAGATGTATTAATAGATTATATATAATTTATAACCAAAACAATAAATATAATATATCATTACGATAGTATAATATATATATATATATATATATATGGAATAAAATATATATAATTATAATATTATTAACTTATAATGTTAATATATATCATATTAAATGTCCGACGTATATACGTATAAGTATATAAAATGTATACATTGTAGGTGTATTAATATTGTATACCACTATACATTATATTACTTGTAGGTATACCTATAGGTTATTATGCTATTATACGCATACTAATATATAATGTAATGTTTATTACTAGATATTACAAAAATGTAATAATGCGAGCCCTTATAAAAAATCGCGCAAAAATCCTGAAGATCTATGGTCTGATATACGTGATACTGTGATAGAGACGGCTGAGAAATGGATACCAAAAGTAAAGAAGAGGAAAGTTACCAAATGGTTAACCGAAGAAACAATAAAATAGCGGAGGAGAGAAGATAGGCAAAAGGAAAAGGTAAAAATAACAAAATATAAAAAACTAAATGCAGAATTTCAAAAAAAAGCAAGGTATGATAAGGAGATAAATTTAAGAGAGTAATGTAGAAAAATAGAAGAAAACAATAAAAAGGGATGAACAAGAGATCTATACAAGGAAATAAAAGATATAACTGGAGCATACACCGCTAGATGCGGAGTTATGAATCTAAGTTCCGGAAAGACCGCTACTGAAGAAAGAGAAGTAAAAAATTAGATGGCAACAATACACAGAAGAGTTTTACAGGAGAGATCCTAAAATCATTGATACTTTTCCCAAAACTAGATATGAAGATGAATTTATATACTAGATACAGAGGTAAAGGACGCCATCAAGCATATATCAAATCGGAAATCATATGGATGTGATGGTATACCTATAGAGCTTCTGAAAGCAGGTGGAGATGCATCTATAAAAATACTGTTAATTCTTTTCAATTACATATGGAGGACTAAGGAATGGCCATGAGATTGGAAGCAATCTATTTATCTCCCGATATACAAGAAAGGAGATAAGAAAGAATGTTGGAACTATCGAACTATTGCTCTGATCTCTCATGCTAGCAAGATATTCCTTCGAATTATTCATAAAAGATTAGAACATGTCCTTATCCCAGAACTACCTATTGAACAAGCAGGTTTTAGAAAATGAAGAGGAACAAGAAATCATATAACTAATTTGCAGTGGATGATGGAAATAGCCAAAGAACACAACATGAATGTGTTGTTCATCGACTATAAAAAGGCTTTCGACTGCGTATATCATGAGAGACTATGGGTTATACTCAAAGAAATGGGAGTTTCAGTTCACCCAATAGTCCTACTGAGAAAGCTCTATACGAAACAAGAAGCCACTATAAAAAAGAATTCGGTGAAACTGATACTATAAACATAGGGAAAGGGGTAAGACAATGATGTATGTTATCCCCTTTAAGCTTTAGTTCTCCCTATTGTCTTATACAGAGCAGAATCTTGGACAATGATAAAACTTGAGAGAAAGATGATCGATGCTTTTGAGTTGTGGTGTTGGAGACGTCTGCTAAGAGTAACATGGACAGACAGAAAGAAAAACGTATGGGTTATTAATAATATAAAGCCAGAATGGACGCTTGAGTCAAGGATAGTCAAGGCATCATTATGTTACTTTGGCCATGTTATAAGAGCAGGCGGAATGGAATATGAATTGATGGTAGGAAGAATGGGGGGTTATAGAATCAGAGGGAGACCACGGCAAGATGGCTTGATAGAATAAAGAAAAACTTCTATGGAACTATCTTCAACATGATTCGAGCCTCAAGATGTAGGAGGAGTTTGAGAGATTCTGTCATCGATGTCGCCAGGGGTCGGATACGACTCGACGGCACAGGTTAACAGGTTAATAATACATATGTAAAATATATAAACTATTAATATTATATATTAGTATCTTATATTTATATTATATTATTAAAGTATTATATATGAATATTTCGTTTATGAAATGCTAATATATACACAATTTGACTCAGTTAAATTTGGTCACCGTGTTATCATAATAATTATAACATATCTGCGACCAAATTAAATACGTTATATATATTCCCATTTAAATACTGAGGTATATCACCCGTAGTGAAAGAGTGCGTGTGAACGCGGTACCTCGCATGCGCACGTAAATATGGGCGTGGTTACGTAACGTATCGCCATGGTGATATCGAATACGAGGCTCTGACGTCACGTGAGTGTGTTACGTAATATATAGTAATGAAACCTTTCCCTTGAGCGCTGCGGTGATCTTTCTAATAGTATTCATGTTGATGTCTTATAATGCCGGATATTAATAAAAATATAATAATATAATACTTGTAGAACAGTTGTTGTATAATAGTGAATAAATAAATTGTGATTATATTTAAAACTAAATCTGTATTATCGAAATTTAAATATTAAAATTGTATTATAAAATTTAAATATAATTTAATTTACAATAATTAAATAGGCCTAAGTATAAATTACGTTATTATATACACTATGATTACGTCATATAATAACGTGATTAATATAATACATTATAATGTTAAATTTAATTAATCGTACGATATCATGGTATATACCACTATAGTGATATCTACCTATCCTATATAATAGTAACTATCATTATAAATAGTATAATTAATATAATAATAGTTACTATATGAATTATGAAAGCGTACCAAATTATTATTGATAATACATTAATCGTTATTTATCGGTGACTAATAAAACTGATGTAAACACGCACTGATGAATCACTTCCTATGATCAATAATAAGATTCTTCTAATATATATATCATTAATCGATACCTAAATCCCAAACCTACCATCACATATAAGCATGCGTGCAGTGCACTGACTAAAACCACGTGACTAAATAAACTAGCCTCGACTGCATAGCATACTACCTGTGTTTCTATGTGCATGAGTTCGTGTAAGGCTGCTAATGTTATATCTTATCATTCGATAACATGCTGTGTAGTACTATCTATGAAATATAACATACACATAGTATCCTATAAACAAATAGCAAGTATAACGATCCTGACATCTTACTTACCTTACTTTAAACACCCTTACATATCATTATCTGCTACTGTCCTCCTGAAAACCCACAGATACTATTCTCAAGTGAATTCTCTCACCAAATAAACAATTATGTTAATAACAACGTACTAATACTAGACAACTTAATTTTCATTACGACTCAATAAAGCATTCACACTAGGAGCTCAGCCACCTATACGTTACAAAGAATATACACAGGACTAACCCTCACTCAACATTTCTTCTGCCCTAAATACATATGTGGATATATACTTGTAATTTTCCTTACAAACAATGATTACCACCTTATAATTCCTCCACCGTGAAATTCTCTCTACTAACTGGTCATTACTCTATCACTGCTAAATTGACCTCAATACCTAAACCTAAACTCCCCAATTAACCTAACTATACCATAAGTAAAGTGTGGACATTATACTGTATTAGAGCTAACGTGTGCCCGTGTGTAGTACTTCGGGATACTCGAACACAATACCTCGGTCACTGTACAACTAGTGTAGCGGATATTATAATACGCATGTAGGCCGCTATTGCAGTCATTGTATTCACAGTGGTAACTACTACTATTGTAACCATACACATACGTATATATAATTAGGTGAAGTAACCTAATACAGGCACCTGTAGAAATTCACTTTCTAGCTAACATTTCCGGACATTATTTCCGTAAATACTGGTAGTGTGATACCCCTTTACAGTTACTAGTATCATATATTAATTAATGTTTAATAAACAACATAGAAATTAAATATAATTTACATTATAAATAATAAATAAATTATAACAATGATTTAGTTCTAAATAATATATTTGTATGTACGTCGTACACTGTACGTATAATACCGATATATTTAGGATACTTTCCCTGTGCGTATTTCAATATTTTATAATATTACGCCTTCACACATATCTTGTTAACTATACTATTATCACTACCACAATATTACGATCTTTTCATCCGCGATCAGATATAAAATACATTATATTAAAGTGCTTCTTCTGAAACCCGATTGTCTATATTGCTTTTGTTATTTTTTTATTTTTATTTGGTGGAGTCCTTTCATCCCATCCAGGAACTTAGATGAATTTTCACTTATAACCATATATGGCTCTAATGTCCCTTCGAAACCGCTCTCATATTAAGGCATCCATGGTTTTAACGAGAGCCGATCATTTTTGTATACACAATTATATAAGATCACTTCTCACACATATCTGTTTAACTTATACTATTATCACTACCACAATATTACGATCTTTTCATCCGCGATCAGATATAAAAGACATTATATAAAAGTGCTTCTTCTGAAACCCGAGTGTCTATATAACAATAGTAATAGGCTATAGCCATACAATTACACATACCATTCACAATATTCATATAAAAAGATCATATCATTGCTCCCCTCGCGTTATTTAAACAGGCAAATAAACCTCCAGAATTAAAAGTCATCCCCATTTAATTCCCCTGAATAATTCCATTTCCTAATTATGTTATCTCTAAATTCGTTAATAACAAAATATGCATCCTTATTAATACTATTCATTCTTCTACTCGATATTTTCTCATTCCTATTTCATTAATTAATCCACTCAGTTACTCACCTGGGATCTTCTTTATCGATTCCTTATATTGTATTAAGCTCTACGAATGATAGATCATAGTATATCCCACTTAAACCCTCCATATAGGTAGTAATGTACATAATCTATATACATTTATCTCCCTACCTCTACAAAAGTATACCCATTCAATCTTATCCATCACCCGGTATAGGTACGTAAGGTAGATATGAAGGTAGGCAACCTTACACTATGGTATATAATGTAGCATACATTATGTAGATAGTATAATCCTGGGCTACGCTGGGCTACAGTCTAGGATCAGCTTTGGCTCATTTTATTGACGAAAGTGAAATACTCGGCTTATCATGAATAATCAAAAGCTTCATTTAGATCACTAATATACATATATATATATATATATATATATATATATATATAAGATAGAGAGAAAGGGAAAGATAGGTGCGTGATTAGTGTACCTATTAGTGTTGCTGTGTGAATTCAGTAAGTAGGGGAGGGAAGGGACTAGTGGCCGATAATTAATATGCCTCAGAAGATTTCTAATATAGGGGAATTATGTCTAATACGGGCCACTTTTTATGTTATTAAATAACTTTTTTATTTATGATTATAAATTAATGAAATTTTATCACGATTTAGATATTATAAACGTAAATAACATTACAATTTCAATTTTTGTAAAAATGTTATGTATCTTGTAACCTTGTAACCAATTTGTTTAGACACTGCGATCAACATCAGTAATGAGTTTTCGGCGGTGTATCGTATATTAATTATTATAAGCTATATTAAATAGATGTGTTTTCAATTTGACTTTAAAGGTGTGGTCAGAAACTATAGATCTAATTGAGTGAGGTAGGGAGTTCCATAGTTTAGGTGATATTATAGAAAAAGAAGATTCCTGTTTTTTATTTAGTGATAAAGTTATTGGTATATTTAGTTTGTATTTATGTATTGTTCGTTGTGGTCGGGATGACTTGTAGTTCGTAAGTAGTTCAGTAAGATAGTCAGGTTTATTATTATGGGTGGCATGGTGGGTCAGTAGTAGTAATTTGTATTGTATGCGGTAAGGGATGGGTAGCCAGTGAATGGATTTCATATAAGGTGTGATATGTTGTCTTGAGTATTTTTTTATCCTGAAAATGGTTCTGATGGCTCTATATTGTAATTTAGTGAGCATTTTGATAGTATGTGCTGGGAGTGAATTTAAAGTAGAGTTACAGTAGTCAAGTTGGGGCAGTATTAGAGAAGTAACTAGTAGTTTGGCAAGTTCAGTAGTTATAGAAGGTCTAATAAGTCGGATCGTATGTAAGGTGTAATTAATGGACTTCGATATATTAGTTATATGTGGTAGATAAGACAGCTTTTGGTCAAGTGTGAGGCCGAGGTTTTTAGCTTGGTTAGAGTATTCTATAATATGATTATTAATAATAATAGGTGGTATGGAATGATGTCCTGGGGATGTATTTATTAATAAAGCTTTTGTTTTAAGGCTATTCAATAGTAGGGAGTTATTTGAAAGCCATTTACTAATGTCATTAATGCATTTATTTATAGTATTTATGTTATTGATTGGGTCAAGTAAATTACAGTATAGCTGTAAGTGATCCGCATATGAGTGAAAATGTATATCGGGGTATTCGTCAAGTAAGTAAAGTAAAGGGGAAATATATATATTAAAGAGAATTGGACCTAAAACAGAACCTTGGGGTACACCATGAGTTGTGTGGCGGGGTTCTGTTATGGCGTTATCTATACATATAGAAAAGGATCTGTTAATTAGGTAGGATGTAAACCAACTAAGGACAGAATCTTTAATACCAATATTCTCTAATCTTCGAATAAGAATATTATGGTCTAACGTATCGAAAGCCGACGACAAGTCAAGTAGAATCAGTATGGTGGGAGTATTTTGTGGAAAGAGTAGTATATTGTTTAAAGTATGGAGTAGTGAAGTTTCAGTGCTCTTGTCCGTTGTATAAGCACTTTGTAATTTATGCAGTATGTTATTATTATTGATGTATGTTCTAAGTTGTTTAGCAATTATTCTTTCAATTGTCTTAGATATGAAAGAAAGGTTGGATATGGGACGATAATTAGAAAGACCTATCAATGGATTGGTTTTTAGGGATGGGAATTACATGGGCATATTTCATGTGGGATGGGAAGATACCTGCAGTTAGTGAGCGATCGATAATTTTTTTGTAGAAAGGAGAAAGAAGGGATGAAAGAGAATGTAATAAACATAATGGAATTGGGTCTAGTTTACATGTAGATTTAACTGTTAATAAAAGATTATTGATATTGATAATGGTTGGTAATGAAAAAGTGGAAAATGAGTATATTGGGCTTGATATTGGTGGGATGCAGGGTCGAGGGAGTGTATCTATAATTGATGATGTTTTTATGTAAAAGTAAGAGTCAAAGTTAGTCGCATTAGTTAAAGGGGAGTTATCAGGCAGTATTCGTTTTGTCAGTTTTCCTAGTAGTGTTGGCGATATTCTAAATAATTTCTTAGTATCTTTTCCAGCTGATTTAATTTGATCTATGTAATATTTATTTTTAGCAGTTTTTATTAATTTTCTATAATTAGAAAGTGAATGTTTAAAAATATTTAAATCATTTTCGCTTTTGGATTTTCGCCAATTCTTTTCTTTAATTCTAAGTGAGCGTTTTGCTGTGTGTAACGAATTATTGAACCATAACGTATTATGTCGAGCTGTATAAGTTTTAGTGATAATAGGGCCATGTTTATCTAGGACAAGACTAAGGTTACTATCAAAGCTGTCTATATGAGATGAATCTGTTATATTGTTGTACAAAATGTTGAAGTCATTTATCGAAGTATCGTCGAAAATTCGCCCGGCCCGTATTGCAAACAATGTTTGTAATACGGGCCAGGTGGTTTTAATACGGGCCGGGTAAAACATCCAATAGATGGCGAAAGTAGTTATCATTTTTCAACCAATAAAATGAATTGTTATAATGATGATACAATTTTCACGCTATAAGAATACTTATCACGCATACTTTAATTTATTTCAGTGATTTAAACTAATTTACACCATAGTGAACTACGGCAACCTACTAATGTAACCTACGTATCTAGTAGATACTATCTACGTTATTTCTATATATATATATATATATATATATATAGGAATACAATAAATAATAGATTACATAATTTAAGTAGTAGCCCAAGCAACCAGAATCTAGTTGCCGCAACGTAACATTATAGGTCAAATAATATGTTCCACTAGGTGGTCGAATCATAGGTAGTTTGTGAGCTGAGAAACGGTTTCCTTTTACATACAAAAAATTAATAGTGGAACGTATTATTTGACCCATAAATAAACACCTAATGGAACGTATATTTTTACCCATAAATAACACTTAGTGGATCGAATATTTTTACCCATGATTAAACACCTAGTGGAACGTATATTTTCACCCTTAATAAACACATAGTGGAACGTATATTTGTACCCATGATTAAACACCTAGTGGAACGTATATTTTTACCCTTAATAAACACCTAGTGGAACGTATATTTTTACCCATAAATAAACACCTAGTGGAACGTATATTTTTACCCATACACAATAAAAAAGAAACGTGAAACAATTCATTCATTTATTACAAGGAACAATACACAAAATACGGATATGATATAACACGTGAATAATATATATTATAATAAACTGGGAATGCAAGGGTATATTTATAATGATAATAATATAAGTATGTATACATATATGATCATATATGATTATAATATACATATATAGTATATAGTATGCGAATATAGAAGTTTCTGTTCATTAAATAGCACAGTGTATAATTCCAGATATATATATATATATATATATACGAAATTCACGAAGACGATACCGGATCCTAGAGATGATCTTTAACATATTCATGGAAATATTCACCATAGCCAAGCAGGAAGATCATCTTGTTTATTCTGAAATTATAAATTGTATATTAATATAAATCAATTATGATGACACAATCATATGTATATGTGTATACTGTAACTAGTTGTAAATAATGAATAATAGACTAGCTGGACCATACAGGTGCAAACAGGTGCAAGGTATCGCGTGGTACATTTATCCCTTAGCCAATCAGGGAGACCTGCGTTCCCTATGCACACACGCAGTGCGTGCGTCAACCTAATTCCTAAAGCAGTAAACATGTTACATAATGGGACGTCCGATATCTAGTTCGTTAGCATAATATGGAACGTTCCATTATGCTAAGCTGTACAGACTGGTCCATTACGGATAGCAACATGATATATATATATATATATATATATATATATATATATATATATATATGTATATGTGGCTATACATGACGGGCGGCATACTTTATAAATGAACATCGTGTGTAGGAGGTAATTTACAACTGAATATAGGTGTATGTTGAACCAATGGTGGTTTTAGGTAGAGGTGTGACTATTACAGGAAGCAGGGGTGAAGATGAGGGCATCATTGGTAATTGCAAGGTCGTCATTTTATACTATAACTTACATATATGCGAATTTATATACACTTAGGCATATCATGTACACCCTATTACTAAATATATATACGAATATAATTATATCAACATAACAATATTTAACATGTGTACTATATTCATAGAGCTAGAGAGAAACTTTCTCTCTAGTTCTGTGACTATATTGCATCATATTGTATATTAATCTAGGTCATCAGGGGATTAAAATTAGACAAAGGCCGGTAATAGTTTATATATAGATTTTACATAATTACACACACATACATGCACGACGTATGCATTGAACGTGCTATGTATAGTTATATAAGTATATATATATATATATATATATATATATATGTATGGATGTATACATTAAATACTAACTTCTGTATCTTGACTATTCAATTTGTCGGACTAGAAGCTAGCAAACAAGTTTAGATACATGGCATTCACGAAGACGATACCGGAGGAGATCCCGGATAGCATACGGAGGACGTCTAGGGCGGTAACGGAGATGATCTTGAACATATTCATGAAGATATTCATCTAGCCAAGCAGGAAGAAAACTACTGATGATCTTAATTATCCTGAAATTATAAATTGTATATTAATAAATAAATTATAATGACACTATAATATTTATATGTGTATGCTAACTTCTAACTTCTGCATCTTGACTATTCAATTTGTCGGACTAGAAGCTGGCCAACAAGTTTAGATACATGGCATTCACGAAGACGATATCGGAGGCGATCCCGGATAGCATACGGAGGACGTCTAGGGCGGTAACGGAGATGATCTTGAACATATTCATGAAGATATTCATCTAGCCAAGCAGGAAGAAAACTACTGATGATCTTAATTATCCTGAAATTATAAATTGTATATTAATAAATCAATTATCATGACACTATAATATTTATATGTGTATACTAACTTCTAACTTATGCATCTTGACGATTCAATTTGTCGGACTAGAAGCTGGCCAACAAGTTTAGATACATGGCATTCACGAAGACGATACCGGAGGCGATCCCGGATAGCATACGGAGGACGTCTATGGCGGTAACGGAGATGATCTTGAACATATTCATGAAATTAGATTTTTTTATGATTTTAGTGAAAATAGCGTTTTCCTATATATTTACATGTAAATATGGGCGTTATTTTTGATGAAACTAGGATGCCCTTAAAGAATATTGTTAAACATTTTTCAAAGTTTTAAAATATATTTTATTTACAATAATTAAGTGGCGGTATACTGTTACCTGTTACCTGTTACCTAATTGGTTTAGGCACTTCCATCAACTTCTTTATTGAAGTTTTCGGACGTGCTTTCAATATATTATTGGGCAAAAAGGTATGTTTTGAGCTTTGATTTGAATGTTACAGTTGAGTCAATTAATCGGATATGGTGAGGTAGATCATTCCAGATTTTTGGAGCATGGATGGAGAAAGATTTATGATGGGAAGATGTTAAATGTAATAGAACTGGAGTTTTTAATTTGAATTTGTTTATGTGTCTTTGTTCGTAAATAGTTGTGTTGGGAGTTAGTAAGTTGGCAAGATAGTCTGGTGTGTTATGATGTGTAGCTAAATGTATGGTGAGTGCAATTTTGTAAATTATACGGGATTTTATTGGCAGCCAATGTAATTTGGTTCTCAAAGGGGATATATGTTGTCTGGAATATTTAGTTATGTTGAATATGAATCTGATGGCTGAATTCTGAAGACGTTGGAGTTTATTTATTATAGATTGTGAGGAGGCATAGAGACAGGAATTACAGTAATCAAGGCGGGGAAGAATGAGGGATGTAGCGAGGAGTTTTGCAGTATTAAAATTAATGAAGGGTCTTATTGTTCGTAAGTTGTGTAGTATGTAGTTAATTGACTGTGATAGTGATTTAGTCTGGATGTTGAATTGTAGTGTTGGGTCGATTAATATACCAAGATTTTTTATTTTATTAGCATAAGAAATACTCAGATTGTTAATGGTAATTTGTGGTGGAATGAATATGGTGGTAGATGTTTTAATATGCATTGGTTCAGTTTTATACTGGTATATAGTGATACTTAATACATCGTATATATATATATATATATATATATATATATATATATATTAATGCTGTCCAATTTAAAATACTATACTAATAATTATTAAGATAATATATAATTAATAATTATTAATATATAATTAAGTGTTATTAATTAATAATACGTATTGATAAATAATTATTAATTTGTAAATTATAATTGAATAATTATTAGAATAATATATAAATAATAATTAATAATATACAATTAATTATTATTACTTAATAATTATAATTGAATAATAGTATACATAGTATAATATTTATTTGTATATTATATACTTAATATACCATATATGGTTACACGCATATCTGTGTATATACGACGTACACTGTACGTCGTACACTGTACACATGTTTTTATATGTGAATATAAATGCATAGTAATCAAGCAAGCATTGTATAATTATACTCCCTTGCTGACCTAGATTACTGTGTGCATAGTAAATTATCTTATGAGCATTATTCATGTTTCGTGAGTCATAAGTTAAATATAATAATATTCACCTAACTTAGCGCGTAATAATAATTAGAATAATATATAAATAATAATTACTAATATACAATTAATTATTATTACTAAAATATTATTATTGATAAATAATTATTAAGATAATATATAATTAATAATTATTAATATATAATTAAGTGTTATTAATTAATAATAAGTATTGATAAATAATTATTAATTAGTAAATTATAATTGAATAATTATTAAAATAATATATAATTAGTAAATTATAATTGAATAATTATTAAAATAATATATAATTAATATTTAATAATATACAATTAATTAGTATTACTTAATAATAATTATTTATAAATAATTATTAATTAATAAATTAGAATTGAATAATTATTAAAATAATATATAATTAATAATTATTAATATACAATTAATTGTTATTAATTAATAATAAGTATTGGTAAAGAATTAATAATCAGTAAATAAGAATTGAATAATTATTAAAATAATATATAATTAATAATTTATAATATAAAATTAATTGTTATTAATTAATAATAAGTATTGATAAATAATTATTAATTAATAATATATAATTTATTTTTATTAGTTAATAATAAGTATTGATAAATAATTATTAATTAGTAAATTAAAATTGAATAATTATTAAAATAATATATAATTAATAATATATAATTAATTGTTAATTAATAATAAGTATTGATATATAATTATTAAAATAAGATATAATAAAATCTGTATCTGTTTCATCTTTTAAAAATAAAATAAACAAAATCTGTTTCGACAAACTACTTTTTTTTAACAGAAATTTATAATTTTATATTGATTTATGTTTCATTTTGTATCTAAATTATTGCATTATCTCTTCTGGTTTTTTTTAATGTGTTTTTGTTATAGAAAATTTAGGTTTTTATATATATATTTCAAATATATTATAATATAAAATTAATAATTCATTATTATTACAGATAAAGTGGGAAGTATTATTTTATTTTTGTTTGTTCTGTATTATATTTTGTTATAAATTTATTTTTGTTATAGAAAATTCGGATTTTTTATATCTATATTTCAAATATACTATAATATAAAATTAATAATTCATTATTATTACAGATAAAGTGTGAAGTATTATTTTACTTTTGTTTGTTCGGTATTATATGTTTGTTTTATATATATTTTGTAAATATGTTTCAAATGTATTATATTACTAAAATACAATATTAATAATTTTCTATTATTTCAGATTATAGTGATAAGTATTATATTATTTTGTTTCGTAATATTATTGGTATGTTTTGTTATTAACTGTTTTTGTATATGTATATTGGTTTATTTTATTTGTAACTTGTTCTGTTTATATATATATATATATATATATATATGTTTCAAATTGATTATACAATTAAAATATAAATTAATAAAGTACCTACTATTATTACAGATTTTGGTAAGTATTACATTATTTGTTTGTTTCATTCTAGTATTGGTTTATTTGATTTTTAATATGTTCTGTTTATAATATATTTAAAATTTAACATTTAAAATTTAACATTTAAAATTTAACATTTAAATATTAAATTATATAACTAATAATTTATTACTAAAACAGGATACAAGATGAAGAATTCTATAAAGTTAAAGTAGAAATTGAATATTTCGATGCCACTTACAAAATAATGTATTTTATTTCTATTTTCGATTATTTTTACGCTATATTTTATTTCTATTTTGATCATTTTTCGTTTATAATTACTATATGATTTATTTCTACTTTCGATTGTTTTTCGTTTATTTTTACGGTAACTGTAAAACGTTTTAATTTCCTTAATTTTTTAATTTCGTATTATTCTTTATTTATTTCTATAACGTATGTTATCGTTAGCAAATATTTATACTTTATACTTTCGATTATATTTTCGGCTATGTATTTGCTTAAATAAATTATCAATCAATCAATATATAAAAAATAATAAGTATTGATAAATAATTATTAATGAGTACATTAGAATTGAATAATTAATAATTATTAAAATACTATGTAATTAATAATTAATAATTTTACAGCACTAATGTATATATATATATATATATACATATATATATATAATATATTATATATTATAATAAATTATTGATATTAAATGATAAAAATAATAAAGTATTTATTGTAAAATTCTAGGTTTTAAAGATTGTTATTAAGTTTTTTTTGCCTAGTTGTAAACCAGTTATAATTTTATAACAATGCATAATACATATTTACACATGTATATAAACGCAAATATATAAGTAAGTGTTATTAGTTAATAATAAGTATTGATAAATAATTATTAATCAGTAAATTAGAATTGAATAATTATTAAAATAATATATAATTAATGTTATTAATTAATAATAAGTGTTGATAACTAATTATTAATTAGTAAATTATAATTGAATAATTAATAATTATTAAAATAATATATAATTAATAATTAATAATATACAATTAATTAGTATTACTTAATAATAATTATTGTTAATAATTATTAATATATAATTAATGGTTAATTAATAATAAGTATTGATATATAATTATTAAAATAATATATAATTAATAATAAGTATTGATAAATAATTATTAATTATTAAATTAGAATTGAATAATTATTTAAATACTATATAATTAATAATTCATAATTTTACAGCACTAATGTATATATATATATATATATATATATATATATACATATATGTATTCAAAACTCGTGTTTAACTTGGATCAAACTGGGAAACTGGGGGAAACTGGGGGAAACTGGGGGAATCTGGTCCAAACTTGGATCTAGGTGGTGTAAACTTGGATTATATGTAACTAGTTGAAACTTGGATCATTATACAACAGTTTGATCCAAGTTATTTTTTTAAACTGGTGTAAACTGGGGGAAACTGGGGGAATCTGGTCCAAACTTGGATCTAGGTGGTGTAAACTTGGATCATATTTAACTAGTTGAAACTTGGATCATTATACAACAGTTTGATCCAATTTATTTTTTTAAACTGGTGTAAACTTGGATTTAGCTATTCCATATTTAACTAGTTGAAACTTGAATCATTATACCACAGTTTGATCCAAGTTATTTTTTTAAACTGGTGTAAACTGGGGGAAACTGGGGGAATCTGGTCCAAACTTGGATCTAGGTGGTGTAAACTTGGATCATATTTAACTAGTTGAAACTTGGATCATTATACAATAGTTTGATCCAAGTTATTTTTTAAACTGGTGTAAACTGGGGGAAACTGGGGGAATCTGGTCCAAACTTGGATCTAGGTGGTGTAAACTTGGATCATATTTAACTAGTTGAAACTTAGATCATTATATCACAGTTTACTTACTTACTTATGTTGAGCTCTCGCTCGAATTTTCTTTTCCTTTATACTCCAAACATCTCTGTCCAACATCCCCAGCAAACAGTAATAGCAGCATAATATCAGCATAACAGCAAATTCTAGAGCCTCAAATGTTTACATTGTGCTATTATGCTGCTATTAAATGTCTATTATTCTGCTATTAAATGTCTATTATTCTGCTATTATGCTGCTATTAATTTGTAATGATATTATGCTGATGTTATACTGCTGTTAATTTTAAATGTCTATTATGCTGCTATTATGCTGCTATTATTATAATAGCAGCATAATAGCAGCATAATAGACATTTACAATTAATAGCAGCATAATATCAGCATAATAGCAGCATAACAGCATCATAATATAATTACAAATTAATAGCAGCATAATAGCAGCATAATAGACATTTAATAGCAACATAATAGCACAATGTAAACATTTGAGGCTCTAGAATTTGCTATTATGCTGCTATTATGCTTCTCTTACTGTTTGCTGGGTCATCGTCTTTATCTCATGTATATCGTCTAGTCCTATGACTTCTCTTAGATTATCTACAAAAGTGATGGTTTTGCGACCTCTTCTTGCACTACCATTTGTCGGTTCCCAAAGGACAAGTTGATGAGCCATTTCGTCCTCTAGCACAATGTACTGTCACAGTACATCATATTATACTTTCAGACCACCGTACTATCACGTTATATAATATTGTAATGTCACGTTACATCATACCATACTTTCAGACCACCGTACTGTCACGTTATATCATATTGTAATGTCACGTTACATCATATCATACTTTCAGCACACCGTACTGTCATGTTATATCATATTGTAATGTCACGTTACATCATATCATATAAATAATACAAATTTAATACAAATAATACTATTTATAACCTTCGAAGTGTATTTATTTACTATTTCAAACCTTCGAAGTGTATTTATTTACTATTCAAAACCTTCACATACTTAATTTAACTATATGAAAACTTTGAATACATGAATTAATACAAATAATACTATTTATAACTTTCGAAGTGTATTTTACACATTAGAAATAAATAATATAACTATTTGAAAACTTTGAATACTAAATTTAATACAAATAATACTATTTATAACCTTCGAAGTGTATTTATTTACTATTTCAAACCTTCGAAGTGTATTTATTTACTATTCAAAACCTTCAAATACTTAATTTAACTATATGAAAACTTTAAATACACGATTTAATACAAATAATACTATTTATAACCTTCGAAGTATATTTATTTACTATTTCAAACCTTCAAAATGAATAATTTAACTATTAGAAAACTTTGAATACACGATTTAATACAAATAATATTAGTTATAACCTTCGAAGTATATTTATTTACTATTTCAAACCTTTAAAATGAATAATTTAACTATTAGAAAACTTTGAATACTAAATTTAATACAAATAATATTACTTATAACCTTCGAAGTGTATTTATTTACTATTTCAAACCTTGGAAGTGTATTTATTTACTATTCAAAACCTTCAAATACTTAATTTAACTATATGAAAACTTTTAATACACGATTTAATACAAATAATACTATTTATAACCTTTGAAGTGTATTTTACACATTAGAAATGAATAATTTAACTATTATAAAACTTTGAATACTAAATTTAATACACATAATATTATTAAAACCTTCGAAGTGTATTTATTTACTATTCAAAACCTTCAAATACTTAATTTAACTATATGAAAACTTTGAATACACGATTTAATACAAATAATACTATTTATAACCTTCGAAGTGTATTTTACACATTAGAAATGTATAATTTAACTATTAGAAAACTTTGAACACTAAATTTAATACAAATAATATTATTTATAACCTTCGAAGTGTATTTATTTACTATTCAAAACCTTCAAATACTTAATTTAACTATATGAAAACTTTGAATACACGATTTAATACAAATAATACTATTTATAACCTTCGAAGTGTATTTTACACATTAGAAATGAATAATTTAACTATTAGAAAACTTTGAATACTAAATTTAATACACATAATATTATTTAAAACCTTCGAAGTGTATTTATTTACTATTTTAAACCTTCAAAATGAATAATTTAATTATTAGAAAACTTTGAATACTAAATGTAATACAAATAATATTATTTATAACCTTCGAAGTGTATTTATTTACTATTTCAAACCTTTGAAGTGTATTTATTTACTATTCAAAACCTTCAATTACTTAATTTAACTATATGAAAACTTTGAATACACGATTTAATACAAATAATACTATTTATAACCTTCGAAGTGTATTTTACACATTAGAAATGAATAATTTAACTATTAGAAAACTTTGAATACAAAATTTAATACACATAATATTATTTAAAACCTTCGAAGTGTATTTATTTACTATTTTAAACCTTCAAAATGAATAATTTAATTATTAGAAAACTTTGAATACTAAATGTAATACAAATAATATTATTTATAACCTTCGAAGTGTATTTATTTACTATTTCAAACCTTTGAAGTGTATTTATTTACTATTCAAAACCTTCAATTACTTAATTTAACTATATGAAAACTTTGAATACACGATTTAATACAAATAATACTATTTATAACCTTCGAAGTGTATTTTACACATTAGAAATGAATAATTTAACTATTAGAAAACTTTGAATACTAAATTTAATACACATAATATTATTTAAAACCTTCGAAGTGTATTTATTTACTATTTCAAACCTTCAAAATGAATAATTTAATAAAAATAATACTATTTGAAACCTTCGAAGTGTATTTATTTTTTATATGGCACAACAATGTCTATACAACTAATATAAGATATCAATATATATATATATATATTCTGTATATTAATTTTACATTCCTATATATGTTTTACATTTCTCATATTTATTAATTTAATTCAACTTACAGAAGCTGTATCCCAAATACATAAGGAAGCCACTACGACGGAAATAACTAATATTATAGAACATTTTTTAAAAAATAATAAAAGGGTTAAAAAATAAATTACATGTTTTACATAATTTTGTATTTATTAACAATTATATTAATTTAACTAAAATTAAATATAATATATTCATATTTAGTAGTAAAATAATAAATATTAGTATAGTATTATTATTATAATATATATTGAAATATATTTTAATTTATAAACATAAATATTTATTTTATGTATATATTCTTTGAACGTTATGCTAACTTATAAATAAATAAACTGATTTCTGAAAACTTCCTTGGATTTAACCGGTCATGAATTTGTATTATCCTCTATTCTTCTTGATGTAAGCTATAATTAATTATATTATAGTTATTTTAATTTTGCTAACTTATTTAATTTGGATTAATCTCGAGCTGAACTTGGATTGAACTTCATTTGTCTCGAGTTGAACTTGGATTTAGATCGATGTAAGCTGCATTTAACTCGAGTAAACTTGGATCTAGCTGGTGTTAAACTTGGATTTAACTCGAGTTAACTCGAGTAAACTTGGATCTAGCTGGTGTTAAACTTGGATTTAACTCGAGTAAACTTGGATTTAACTGGGATTTAGCTCGAGTTAACTCGAGTAAACTTGGATCTAGCTGGTGTTAAACTTGGATTTAACTCGAGTAAACTTGGATCTAGCTGGTGTTAAACTTGGATTTAACTCGAGTTTACTCGAGTAAACTTGGATCTAGCTGGTGTTAAACTTGGATTTAACTCGAGTAAACTTGGATCTAGCTGGTGTTAAACTTGGATTTAACTCGAGTTAACTCGAGTAATCTCGAGTTAAACTTGGATCTAGCTGGTGTTTAAAGTGTTACCAAATTACCGAGCTAAACACGAGTTTTAAACTCGAGATAAATCCAAGTTAAACACGAGTTTTGAATACTGGGATATATACATTAATATATATATATATATATATATATATATATATATATATATAATATTATTAATAGTTGTATGTTACCTATAGATATTATAATTATAATTTATATATATTCCCATATAATGTTTATATTATATATGTATACATATTATAATATTTATTTGTATATAATATACTTAATTTAATATTTGTATACTATATATATATAATATATATTATATATTATAATAAATAAGTGATATTAAATGATCAAAATAATAATGTATTTATTGTAAAATTCTAGGTTTTAAAAATTGTTATTAATTTGTATTTGCCTAGTTGTAAACCAGTTGTAATTTTATAATAATGCATAATATATATTTACACATGTTAAACATAATTTGACACTTTGATATTATATATAATATATAGTATAATATGGTATAATATAGTATAATATTAATATGATTATTTCATACATTTCTAAAAAAATGCCTTATGTTAAAATATTATGTTTTAATATATTTTTGTAAATAGTTTTACAAAATTGAGTAAAAATGCCTTATATTAAAATATTAAGTTTAATTACTAATTATATATACGACTTGAATGCCGATTTATAATATACATGTAGTACTAATGGTATATGTATATTATAACAGGATATATTACTATTTATTAAATTATTATTGCAGTAAACACATTAATTTTGAATGTATTTAAATTACTACTGGTATATGTATGCAAGGTTATGCAGTGTTATACAATTAAAACTGAGCAACAACATATTAATATATATCTTTAAAACCTAAATTTGTATTATAAATACATTATTATTTGGAATATTTAATATCAATTATCGATTATATTATATAAATTATAAAATATAATATATATTATATATATATATATAGTATCAAACTATAAAATTAAGTATATTATATACAAATAAATATTATAAAATTACAACTGGATTACAACTGCGTTTTAGTACATCCCATAATATTAATATATAATTATGCATAAAGGACATAGAGCTAGAGAGCTTTTCTCTAGCTCTATGATAAAGGATAACACTTAACAATTATATAAGTATATATGTTTATATTTAACAATAAGATTATTATATTACCTTATTAAATCAACTCGTAGTATATATGATATATACTTTAAATATTTGTACGTTGTCTTTAAAGGGGTGTACACACCGCGAGCAACGAGTGCCGGCACTCGGTGCTAGCACTCGTTGCCAGCAAGTGCTAGCAACAATTATTTTAGGGTGTACACACCGCGAGCACAATTTGTGCTAGCATATATTATGCTAGCACAATTTATGCTAGCACAAATTATGTAGGGTGTACACACCGCGAGCAACGAGTACTAGCATCACAGAGCTAGAGAGAAAGGCTTTCTATCTAGTTCTGTGGCTAGCACTCATTGCCAGCATTATGCTAGCAAACATTATATATATATATATATATATATATAATTATATACATATACTTATATTATTATATTATATATATATACTTATATTATTATAATATATATATACATATTATTATAATATATATATATATATTTATTATAATATATATATATATATATATATATATATATATATATATACTTATATTATTATATTATATATATTTATATATATATATATATATATACTTATATTATTATATTATATATATTTATATATATATATATATATATATATATATATATATATATATATATATATATATATATATACTTATATAAGTATATATATATATATATATATATATACTTATATTATTATATTATATATATTTATATATATATATATATATATAAGTGTATGTGTATGTATGTATGTATGTATGTATGTATGTATGTATGCATGTATGTGTGTGTGTATGTGTGTGTGAGAGTGAGTGTGTGTAGTACATACACACTGTGTACTATATAATAATACAACTATGGAGATTCGTTATATATATATATATACATAGAGCTAGAGATAAATATTCTCTAGCTCTATGTATATATAAATCGTAAGTAGGTCACTACCACAATGCAATGCGTTGTTTACTCTTCCGGTAACGAGTACTGCAAAATTCAACCTGCTGAATTTACTAGATTTTACTGGCACTCAGTGCTAGCACTGGATACTAGCAGTTTGCTCGACGATGCTAGCACTTTGTGGTGTACACACCGCGAGCGCGCACGAGCGCCAGCGTTCTAGCACAAAGTGGCTCGCAAATAGAACATTTAGCGAGCCACTTTGTGCTAGCACGCTGGCGTACACCCCTTAAAGGAAGTAGAATAAAAGGAAGTGTACATATAAGGAAATAAATAAACAATACCGTTAATTTCAATTTTCGCGCCATACACGATGACCTGCGCAGTAGATGATGCAATGGGTGATGCAATGGGCGACGCCCTTTGGGCGTGTCTTGTCGTAACGCTTAATTTCATACATTATCACGACATGTATGCTATGATACAATCTTGTTATTCTATGTACATCTATTTATAGATATGTGGTAGAACAACTATGTAATATCTATGTATATCTATAATATATGTGTGTGTGTCTTTGTGTGTGTATCTGTGCGTGTGAATATACATATATATATATATATATATATATATATATATATATATACTATACTATACTATAGTATCAAAGTATAACATTTGGTATATTATATACTCCGGAGATTACAACTCCGTTTTAGTACATCCCATACTATTAATATATAATTATGCATAAAGGATATAGAGCTAGAGAGTTTTTCTAGTAGTACTACTTTTCTCTAGCTCTATGATAAAGTATAACACCTATCAATTATATATGTTATATTTTTATATTTAACAATACTATTTTATATTACCTTATTAAATCAACTTGTAATAAACAATCTAAATATTGATACATTTTCAATATAGGAAGTTTAATACATAGGAAGAATAATCAAATAATGAAGTAATTAATCAATACCGTTAATATCAATTTTCGCGCTAAACACAATTCCACAATAACATACTCATCGATATAAAGAAATTCACTTTCTTTATATCGATGAACACACTTACCTGCGCACTGGGTGTGGTGGGTGACGCAATTAGCGTGACTTTTCGTAATTCTTCATTTCATACAGTATTTACGACATGTATGATATAATACATTCGTGGAATGCTATGAACCTCTATTTATAGATATGTAGTAGAAAAACTAGAAAATATCTAATATTTATTACGTATTAATTAATCATATTATTTATAGTTATTTTACCTAATTATATCTTATATACATATTCCAATATAATAATGTATATTTAAAAACTAATGAACTAATTAGTTCATTAGTGCATTAGTACTTTAATGTGGGATGTGAAATAAATCACCGAAATATTAAACAGAAATAAGTGTATAAATTAACACTAATAGATGGTATATATATATATATATATATATATATATGTTTCTGTATGTGTGTGTATGTGTGTGCGTATGTATATATTATACAATTATATTGATATATAATTCTATTAATAATAATTATTATTGATAAGAGATATATTTTATAAAATATAATATTTCACTATAGATATCGCTGTTGTAATATCCAATGTATTTATTTGACTTATACAATTGCATATATTAATATACACATTTGAATATATATTGAATACATAAATTAATGATATCCAAAGTGTTTATTTGACCTATAAAATATACAAAATTGGAACATACATTGAATACATAATATATTCATATCCAAAGTGATTATTTGACCTATAAAATATACAAAATTGGAATATATATTGCATAAATAAAATAATTATATCCAAAGTGTTTATTTGACCCATAATATATACACTGGTGGAACGTTGTTATATATTTTACGTTGACGCGCAACGCGTTTGGTTGCTTGGGAGTAGTAGTAGTAGTAATAGTAGTAGTAGTAGTAGTAGTAGTAGTAGTAGTAGTAGTAGTAGTAGTAGTAGTAGTAGTAGTAGTAGTAGTAGTAGTAGTAGTAGTAGTAGTAGTAGTAGTAGTAGTAGTAGTAGTAGTAGTAGTAGTAGTAGTAGTAGTAGTAGTAGTAGTAGTAGTAGTAGTAGTAGTAGTAGTAGTAGTAGTAGTAGTAGTAGTAGTAGTAGTAGTAGTAGTAGTAGTAGTAGTAGTAGTAGTAGTAGTAGTAGTAGTAGTAGTAGTAGTAGTAGTAGTAGTAGTAGTAGTAGTAGTAGTAGTAGTAGTAGTAGTAGTAGTAGTAGTAGTAGTAGTAGTAGTAGTAGTAGTAGTAGTAGTAGTAGTAGTAGTAGTAGTAGTAGTAGTAGTAGTAGTAGTAGTAGTAGTAGTAGTAGTAGTAGTAGTAGTAGTAGTAGTAGTAGTAGTAGTAGTAGTAGTAGTAGTAGTAGTAGTAGTAGTAGTAGTAGTAGTAGTAGTAATAGTAGTAGTAGTAGTAGTAGTAGTAGTAGTAGTAGTAGTAGTAGTAGTAGTAGTAGTAGTAGTAGTAGTAGTAGTAGTAGTAGTAGTAGTAGTAGTAGTAGTAGTAGTAGTAGTAGTAGTAGTAGTAGTAGTAGTAGTAGTAGTAGTAGTAGTAGTAGTAGTAGTAGTAGTAGTAGTAGTAGTAGTAGTAGTAGTAGTAGTAGTAGTAGTAGTAGTAGTAGTAGTAGTAGTAGTAGTAGTAGTAGTAGTAGTAGTAGTAGTAGTAGTAGTAGTAGTAGTAGTAGTAGTAGTAGTAGTAGTAGTAGTAGTAGTAGTAGTAGTAGTAGTAGTAGTAGTAGTAGTAGTAGTAGTAGTAGTAGTAGTAGTAGTAGTAGTAGTAGTAGTAGTAGTAGTAGTAGTAGTAGTAGTAGTAGTAGTAGTAGTAGTAGTAGTAGTAGTAGTAGTAGTAGTAGTAGTAGTAGTAGTAGTAGTAGTAGTAGTAGTAGTAGTAGTAGTAGTAGTAGTAGTAGTAGTAGTAGTAGTAGTAGTAGTAGTAGTAGTAGTAGTAGTAGTAGTAGTAGTAGTAGTAGTAGTAGTAGTAGTAGTAGTAGTAGTAGTAGTAGTAGTAGTAGTAGTAGTAGTAGTAGTAGTAGTAGTAGTAGTAGTAGTAGTAGTAGTAGTAGTAGTAGTAGTAGTAGTAGTAGTAGTAGTAGTAGTAGTAGTAGTAGTAGTAGTAGTAGTAGTAGTAGTAGTAGTAGTAGTAGTAGTAGTAGTAGTAGTAGTAGTAGTAGTAGTAGTAGTAGTAGTAGTAGTAGTAGTAGTAGTAGTAGTAGTAGTAGTAGTAGTAGTAGTAGTAGTAGTAGTAGTAGTAGTAGTAGTAGTAGTAGTAGTAGTAGTAGTAGTAGTAGTAGTAGTAGTAGTAGTAGTAGTAGTAGTAGTAGTAGTAGTAGTAGTAGTAGTAGTAGTAGTAGTAGTAGTAGTAGTAGTATTAGTAGTAGTAGTAGGTATGTAGGTATGTAGGTAAGGTATATATTTAACATATGAGGGTGACATATTTAAGTAGTATTAGGTTATTATTTAAAACAATTATTTGATCTAAACCTAAAATATATACAAGTAACTACACATCTTAAAATTAATTATATTTATTGTATTGTATTTATTATAATTAATGTGTGTCATTAATTTATTTTAATTTTAATTCATTTTTTGAACACAAAATATGATAATTAATATATTTGTTATATATTTTATACGGAAATATAATTATTAAATGATCCTATTATAGATTAATAATATGTATTATTATCCATATATTGTGAGGGTATACTTAATAGATAAGTTATATATACTACTTCTATTTCTACCGAATACTTCGACGGTACACCTAATACCATCTAGGAACTGTTTAGCGTTCCTAGATGGTATTAGGTGTAGTCGTATTCGGTGAGCATGTTTCACTAATAAAGTTATATTAATAATAAATATATTAATATGAATATCAATGTAATGTTAAAATATACGATTAATGTAAAATATATTTATAAAAAATATCGATTTCTATAGAAATAAAATGAATCAAAATGTATTGCATAATAAGATGTTGAATTGTATGGCGAATTTTAATTGTATTATTGATTATTTAATAGAATGGTATTTAGAATTGTAAATATGAAATAAAACTTTTCACTGAACTATATGTTATAATGTGTACCGTATACCGAACGGCGTTAGGCACACATAATATATATATATATATACATTAATAATATTACGATGAATTATATATGTCTATATATATTGTACACTGTACAATATACACTGTATAAACATAAATATAAACTAAATTTAATAATTAATTATATATGTTTTGTATTAATGAATATTATTCAATGAATATATTTGAAAATGGTGTATAAAATATAAAATAAATAAAAAAAGAAAATGTCGATAAATAAATATAACAATAATTGATATGAATAAACAAAAATGTTGTTAAAAAATTGATCAATATATAAATATTATAATCTAACTACATTAAGTTAGATGAAATAAATAAAATCGAAATAACAATGAAAAAAGTTAACAATAAAATGCATTAAATAAATTCTATAGAATATCGATAGAGTGTAAATTTAATTGTTCTATATGACGTATACTATGTTGAATAATGTAATCATGCATATACGCATGTGTTTCTAGAGACTGTTACATTTTATAATTATTTTCTATCAACTGACTTAGGAAATTAATGCAACGGTGAAAATATATACAACCTATATGTAGAATTTATTTATATGAGTATGTATCTATGCGTATACATATTTGGTTATATATAATACAATCGTACATATACGATTACACATATTCTCTCTCATATATTCAAATATATGTACAATATTATAAATGCATATTTAAACATATAATATGCCTTTATATATCAATACATGTGGATATTCGTATATGCGTATACAGTGTATATGTGTATGTATATATTAACATATATGTATACGTGAATATGCATACATACAGTGTAATAATTATATATATTAGAATACCTAATTGTAATGTCTATGATAATAATGTACACATTCATTATAACTACTCTCATAATAGTTCGATCTATCAATAAACGCATATATGAATATTCGATATAAAGAAACTTTCTTTATATCGATGGTATAAATATACGATATAAAGAAAATCCTTTATATCGGTGGTATTAATACACGCACGATGTCGCACGCACTTATATTACATTTTATTTCAGTGATATAATATTGTAAAATAGTAACATAGAATCAATCATTTTCATTGGTCATGTGGCCCGTATTGCTAACATTAGGTGGCCCGTATTGCAAACATTTGATACACCTGTTAAATGACCCCCCACGCACTTAATATTGAATATAAAGTCGATTATATATATTTATACTCTTCGTATTTAATGAATTCCAATTGTACTTTGAATTATTTAATTAATATTAGATTTATTAACGAAATTGATGGATAAATAAATAATTATTTAGTAAATTTTCATTTGTAAACTATTTTTTGATATAATGATCAATATTAGAAATATAAATGCAAATATTAAAATAAAAAATAACCCTTATTAATAGAAATATGATACTGAATAAATCTTGTATATATTTTTTTTTGATTTGAACAATAGTTACTGAGATATCGCAGTGGCCCGTATTACACACTGACCCGTATTAGACATAATTCCCCTATCGATAAATACTGAATTTTAGGCTATTATTTTTATGAATTAACTAGAAATTATATAGTTCTAGAATACTGTGATTTCACTTTTATATATAAAGTGTTTTAACTAATAATATAAACGTTTTATTATGTATTAAAAAAGCACTAAAATAAGGCAAGGCCGTAGTAGTGGCCGCTAGTACCAGAAAATGCGATATGTGTCTCGTAATATATTCGATTTATATTTTGTTAATTATGCAATATTAAATAATTATATTTATGATGCATACGCACCTTATTTGATTCAATGATTTAATTATATATACACATCAGGCCCGTAGCCACTGGGGGGGGGCCTGCGAGGGGAAGTCCCCCCCTGAGATTATGTAGGCCCCTAAACTTGTTTCACATTAGGTTTTTTTCATATAGCATTTACTAGATATTCAATTATATTTATATTTTTATTTTATAATTTTATTTATATTATATTTATTTATTAGAATGTATATACATGAAAATATATATATATTTTAGTCAAAGACATTATAGTGAGGACCAATTCAGTATTTATGTTTTTATAAAATATTTTCTAAAATTATGGTAAATATTAAAAATCAATGTTAATAATTTAATTGTAATTAATTAATAGATACCCTATCATGAGCAAACAACAAAAAAACTATTTGGTTTTTGGCAAATTTAATTTATATCCTTTATAGATTATAGTACTTTCACAGTAAGTGGTTACTACAATTGGAATTCATCAATGGAAAAAGAAAATGGTTTGATAAATGGTCCCAATCATGTGATTCCTTCTATGAATCGCGTACAAATTCTACTTTTGATTGACTACAGGTTCTCTCTCCTAAAAATGTATTCTTTTCAACTCCTCAATGTTAGATCAGTACGAAATAAAGTTGATTTGATTACTCAATTAATTATTGGTTATAATTGTTCTATATCTGCTATTACTGAGACTTGGCTAATTATTGATGATTCTGATCTAGATTCCTAGCTGACCCCTGATGGTTTTAAAGTATAGCTTGCTAATAAGTATACATCACATCATCGTGACGGCCTAGCTCTGTTATTCTCATCGAAACTTAAGCTTATTTCGTTATCTACACCATGTTTCTTTTCATATAAAATTCTAATCTGTAATATTCAGTTTCCTTAATTATTTAACATTTTAATTATACTTATCTACCGTCCACCTTCATCTAGCCTACGGAGTTTCTTAGATGACCTATCTTCTATTTTAGAATCATTCACATCAGTTAACACGGTTATTCTTTGTAATTTTAATATTAAAATTAACAATGAAAATTATGCTTCCTTATCTCTGAAAGAACTTATTTTTGAGTATTCCCTGACGCAACATTTTGCCTTACCAATAACACTAATAGTAATATTATTGATTTTTTTTATATTTAGCTGATTCTAAATTAATTTCATATCTCACTCAAAGTTCTCTAATATCTGATCGCTTTGCCATATTATTTGATTTGAACTTGCCGATGATACAAATTAATCGAACTCATAGATAGTTTCAGAAAATCTCCTCTATTGATAAACCAATGTGTGTTAAATCTGTATTCCATCAACTTAACAACAGTATATCTTCTGATATGTATACACTTTTTGATTATATTAATTTGGCATTATCTCATTCGCTTGATATTTTTGTACCCAAAATTACTTTTATTAACCGAACTTATTCTAAGTTTCCCAACTTTAATATTGAGTTTGTTAACCTGCGGCAACTACTTCGTAGACTATAACGTAAATGCATCCTCTATACTTGAATCTGATCTTATTGCATTTAGAGTTTTCGATCACTTTACAAGAAAAAACTTCTGACTAAAAAATCTTCATACTTCACTGATATGCTCGGTAGTTATAGAATATCTTCTAAGCAAGCTTATAAATAATCTTTTACCTTAGTAGGTAAAACCCAGACCAATCACATGGTTGATCTGGGTTTTACCTGCTAAGATATCTTCCTGACCAAACTTATTCAGTTCTTTGTTCCTTGTTTTCCAATTTATTCCAACAACTAATTTAAAGCATTATCAATATACTTTTAAATATCAACTCGGCACGACTCAATCTCAATTTAACATTAACTCAGAATCACTGTTCATGTTTTTCTCTTCCAGCACATGGCATTTGACTCTCTTTGATGACATCCTTGAAAACCAATTCCCCCTTGATCCTATTCCACTCAATCTACTTCGTTCATTATAACCACATTTTATTGGAATTATCGCTGAAATCATTTATAGATCTCTTATAGTATCTATTGTTTCATACTCAATGAAATATTTATAGATTATTCCGATTTGAAAAAAAAAATTACTCTTGACCAATCTAATTTAGCAAGTTATCGTCCAATATCCCAGTTATCATAAATATATAAGACATCAGAATGAGTTGTGTCCACTCAACTTATTAATTACATTATGTCCAATTCTATTGTTGATAAATATCAAAGTGCGTATCTTCCTAATCGTAGTACCTAAACTGCCCTTACTTTGATCATTAATGATATTCTTGTATATCTTGGTAATAAAACCTCATACTATCTCGTACTACTGATATATAGCCATTTAATAATTATAGTGATTCTGGTCTGATTCAAATGTCTATGTTTAATTGCATTACTGATCTCATTCATTGGTTCTCTCATAACTACATTTCCTTAAATATGACTAACTATAATAATATTCTCAAGACTCAGTTCTCCTCTATAAATCACTCATCTTTTTATCCTTACTATCTCTTCCAACTTCTCAATCTATAACTATCTTTGGTTTCACTATAACCTCTCACCTAGAATAATCTCCACACATTAATAATATGATACGCACTGCTAACTATTTTCTATATACTATTAGAAAATCTCGTTATAAGCTTACATTTGCCACTAAATGTTAAATGTTCGCTAGTATTCAGTAGACATATCTATTGCTGTTCATTATTGTATAATTTACATGTTAACCTGATATATAAACCCGAGCGTATTAAATGTCGTGCTATACGTTATTATATCAACTAAACTTTGCATCAATAGTTTCAATATCTGATTTAATTATATCAATGTCTAGGCTGTCTTACGTTTAGATATATTCGTAAACATAGGTTATTGTGAATTACGCATAAGGCTATATATATATATATTTAGCCGAAATAGGAAATATGAAATCCGAGTATAATACACCTTGGATTTCCTGCATATCTAGCTCAATATATTATTATTCAGAGTTATAATATATCTAGTCGGAAGTGCTACATCATGAAATTGGTGCAACGCTCAACATATTTGGCCTACTCTAAATTAGCTTTCTTGGTTATTGCTCCGAATAATTTAAGCTAGAATTCACTGCCATATGATTGTACAACATCGCTTTCATTGTTTAAACGTTAACTGTATGTCAATTTTAAATCATTGTAATTCCTCTATTTTATTATAATTTTTTTTGTTTTTTTTTATTATCTAATGACGTCTATAATCACCATGTTTTTTGAAGTCATAATAAACTATATTTTATTTTTTTATTTTATTATATGCATATAAGTTATGATTATATAGTGTATAATATATACACACACATTGTATTTTTATTTATTCTTTATTTATATAATGTGTAATTAACATTGTGCGTGAATATAAGTAATAGAGTATACTAGTATACTCTATTTATAAATTACTAGTAGTGATATTATTAGTATATATTATATTCATTACATTTTAATATTAAAATTCTGTGAGGCTTTGCCCCACTTGGTATACATTTCTGGCTACGGGCCTGATACACATACTCTTACACATAAATAAGCATAAATATATATAATCGTGTTTTTTTGTCAAAATTTGATAAAAAGTTATTATATAATAAATTATAGTAATTAATTAATTATTTAAAAAATTGTTCACTCTATATTATATATATTTTAATTATTTAAATATTGTATATAGAACTTGTTATCCTATCAAGCACCATTTAAGCGTTAATTAAAACGGCCACTACTACGTCCTTAGCCACTACCCCCTTCCCTCCCCTACACCGTATTGCGGGAAGTTATCATTTAAGAATTAATAGATAATATTATTTAATTGTTATATACTAATAAGTATATATATATTGAGTTTAAATTTTGATGAATCTATCAGTATTATATTATATCAAAATAATTGGTTTCCACAATATATATGTCTAATATATAAGCGTTAAATCTAATATATAGTTGGAAAATAATTGTTTTTAAATAATAAAAATATTTTATATATATACCATAATATTGTAACATTATATAATATAATAATGGTTATTTTGAAATATTTAAATAAAAAATTATATTTTGTGAATATTATATATAATTATAGTTATATATAAAATGTCTAGAAAACAATGTACGTTTTACTTGCATATGCATATATGTTTATTTTGCTTAATTTCGAGGATGATCTTGATCGTCTACTCGATCATCAGTATGAGTCAACTCCCGCCAGATATATCTATCGAGCAAGCTGGTTCTTATCTCTTCCTTCTCTAGGAGACCAGTATCCTTTTTAACACATCAACATAGTTCAATCGGCTGCGACCTCTGTTAGTTTGCCTTGTGTGGGTTCCCATAAAATGAGCGGGTGTGTTGATAGTTCCGGATGCCGTATATAGTGACCAGCCATTCTCATCCTTCTAGATTTTATTTTAGATGAAACAAGAAGTAGTTTACCATACACATTTTTATTTGTGGAGTGTTCTTACCAATATATATTTAGGGCTTTACGAAGCATTCGCGTAAATGTGCCATCCAGTGATTTCTGCTGTTGAACAGTCAGTGACCATGACTCAGATCCATAGGTTAGTACACTTTCTACGGTTGCTACAAAGAATCTTCTTTTAAGTGGTAAGTTTATCTTAGACTTCCATATAACGTGCAATGCACGTCGTGCATGCTATGTAGTGCGTTCCATACTAGAGCCTTTCTCACTTTAATGTCCTTTTCTGACGAGTTGATTGGAAGAACCAAGGCATTTTAAGTCTTTTTCGACTTGTAATGTTTGATCATCAGCTGTTTTTAAGTTTTTATTCAGGTGTGTTAAATGTCATTACTTTGGTCTTTTTAGTATTCAGAAGTAATCCTACTTTTTGCATTCAGATTCTAACCTTAGAAGTAACTATCTGGCTTGATTTACAGTGTTAGATAATAAGGCTATATCATCAGCGAAATCTAAATCTGTTATAACAGTTTGATGCAATCATCGACTTCTGCGAGGGACAATAGTAATTCCTAATTCCTCTTCATGTCCGTTTATTGCTTTTCTTAGTGTATATTCTAGTACAATAATAAATAGATAAGATGATAAAGTATCCCATTGTAGAACTCATGCTACTATATCGAACTATTCAGATACACCATCTGGTGAGTATACTTTCGCTCTAGTATTAGCATAGCTCCCATTTATTGCATCGACAAGATTACCAAGTATACCATATGATCTAAGTACTTTAGCCATCTTGCCTCTATGTATAGAATCAAATTCCTTCTTGAAGTCAATAAATATAAAGATAGCTGCTAAATTATTATCCTTAATTCCCTCCAGAATCCTTCTTATTGCTAGTATCTGGCCGACTGTTGCTGTCTTCTGTCTGAATCCATTTTTATTGGGTCTAAGTAGAGAATCTAATACCGGACGTATTCGATTGAGTTTCATACGATTATAAGTTTTGGTCATTATAGGTGAGGCTAATTCCACGGTAGTTATCAGCTTTGGTACATATATAACTAATAGTTATTAAATATATTTATTTTTTAATTTGTTGATTTAATAAAGAAATTATTTTTAAAACATGCGTTAATATATATATATATATATATATATATATATATATATATATATATATATATATATATATGTAGAGGATTCGTGTATATGTATCTAGTTATATTATATATAGGTAATTTATCATTAACGTATTACGAATAAACTGATGACTTATCGGAGGCGTTAGTCAGTGCTAACGCAGTCATGCATATCATTGCATTAAACTTAGTCATGCATATCATTGCATTATACTAAGTGATGAATATCACTATATATATATATATTGCCTTGATAAATTAATTCATTAATTTGTGTAAGATATAAAATTAAATTAAAATGAAGATGAATGTTGATATTAAATACTTTATTGTATTCATCAATAATGCTTCTTGATCGGGATACCTGCAAACATTGTAAGTTTAAGGTATGTCATAGAGATATATATGGTTATGTATATAGAGAGGTGTATCTTTGTATATATATATATAGGAAGGTATATATAACTATAGTTATGTATCTAAATTGGTATAGTTGTGTGTATATAATATATACTATATATAAGAAATTATATATATATATATATATATATATATATAATAACCAATCTCACGAGATGAATAGGATTTATAGGAATCATTATAGGAACCTCTCACTGGGTTATCTGTATACATATTTAATTATTATTATTATATTTACAGGTACAAATATTATATAATTATGCACATATTATTATCATAGAAAAAAGTAAATAAACATAAATTATATAATACCCTTAACATACTCAAGTATAATATATTATGTATATGATGTATTCATTTATATAAAGTCACAAATGTTACAAAATAAAATAATGAATATATTAATGTGTTTAATATATGTATTAAATTAAGTAACAAGATATATTATTAATATATAAGATACATAACTTTTAGACTATAATTTGCAAACCATTCAATTATGAATTTCACTTATTATATAATATTATATAACATTACACAAACATTTGACTAAGATAAAGTAACAATAGTTAAACTATAGTTTAATGTGTAATATATTACATACGTATATTGCTATTAATGATATATATATATATATATATAGGATATCCTTGGTATATATATACCCTTAATATAACTGTTAGTATACTTATATCCCTATTATGTATCTATGATGTCCCTATTATGTTTCTAATAAACGTAATTGTATTCAATATATACACATTATTACCTACCTACAATAAATACCTACCTGTATATTACCTTACCTTACCAGGTCGAGCTTGTTCGGCAGTTTATGACTCTCTTCTTCCATTCATCTTTATCATCCATCGCAGTTTTAGTTCATTTACATTACATAGTGTATCATCCATGAGTTGATCAACGTATGTTCTTCGCGGCCGTCCTCTTTTTCTCTCACCATGGGTAGGTTGCCATAGAATAATATCTGATGCCAGTTCGCGCTTATTTCCAACAGTGTCCAGATAAACGAAGTATTTGCTGTCGTATCGACGTGCATATATCCGGTATATTTGTATATATTTCTTTATTGGTAGGATGGTCCTTCCAAGACCTATTTAGTATTGCCCGTAACATGCGAGTATAGTTTCCACTTAGTCTTTTTTCCAGAGCTTTTGTGAGTGTCCAACTTACAGATCCATATACCAATACTGACTCAACAGTTGCTCTGAAGAAATTTCTTTTAATTATATCCGGTAACCTAGATTTCCAAATAGCGTTCATCTTGTTTAAAGCTGCCCAGCTTTTAGCCAGTCTTAAATTCATATCCTTTTCTGATGATTGAATATAGATTCCAAGATACTTAAAATCGGATACTTTTTTAATGTCCTTCCCATTTAGGCTTTTCATTTTTTCATTTTCTCCTTGATTTATGCTTATGAATTCGGTTTTACCTGCATTTATATTCAAACCAATCTCTTTTGCCGTATTTTCTGTAGAAGAATTGTAGCTTCGCTCATTTTATCAGTTACTATAGCTAGATCATCTGCATAATCGACATCTGTCATTTGTATTGCTGGATATCTTCTGCTCTTTCTCTCAGAGAGGGTAAAACCAAGAACATTATCTCGACCTAGTGACATTTTCAAGAAATAGTCAAGACATATTATAAAAAGAAATGGTGCTATAGCACGATAGTGTATCACCTTGTAACACACCTCCTGTTATAGTTATAAATTCCGTATCGCCATCATCTGATCTCACAATTGATTTAGTATCTTTATAAGTTATCATAATTGCATTTATGATCTTTTCAGGTATTTCATATGCTTTAAGATTATCTGCCATCTTTCCTCGATGTATGGAATCGAAAGCTTTTGAGAAATCAATAAAAAGGAGTGTAGCTGTTAGATTCATACATCAGTTAATATACTAACATTCAGCCATGGACGTGTGATGTTAAATATCCTGACCCATTTCTCAGTTTCATCGGAGTAACCACATTTAGAACCGGTTTTCTGAAATAAAAACAAGTTTATATTATTAGTACAAATACAAATACTGCATGACGTATGTAACATCGTGATTACATCACTCGTGTATATGACGTAACCTCTTTCGGTATTACCTCTAGCGGATGTGGGTGTTCGGACTGTTGCCTCGTACCTCCGCTGATCCGTGTTACTGCGGACAGTTTGACCTGAGGGGTCAAGCGAGTGTCACCGCTGTCATGCGGCACTCCGTGTAAACCGTTCACCTAGCGAGTGGCAATGATTCATTATTTAGTACTAGTCCATATTGTACGAGGTAATTTTTGCGCTTGCAAAAATTTCGAGAATAAATTTATCTTTGAATTTTATGTTTTTTAGAATTGATAAATATGACGCCGGGAAAATATTGTCAAACATTTTTTTTTTTAATCGATCATGTTATCACTAAGGTATACTATATTAATTAATATAATGACAACATAGATGGTATAACTTAACGCGCATCTTACACAGTTATGATACGAACCGAACCGTCACCGTAGTATTTGATCGCCAGGGGACGTGCAATAGTGGGCGTGGTTAGCAGTTGACCGCCGCAGTGGGGTCTGTTGACCATTCTGGACATCTGTAATTATGTACATATTAATTATGCTTATTTCTAATGTTAATACATTATCTAATACATGTATTATCTAATAAATAGAAATGTTCATACTATAATATAATTCACATATTTGAATAAGTATGATTTAATTATTAGTAACTATGTTTTAAACATCGACACACGTAGCTTGATTATCTATACACACAGATATTGTAAACCACTCCGATAGGTGGAACTATTTTCATTAAGATCATCATGCTTATTTTTAAATAATTACGCTTTAATTCAACAAAATGAAACACGAAATAAAAAATAGATACAATTATATATTAGTAAATATAATACATTTTCTACGATAATTTATATATATAAATATAGAATTTAATTTAAATTTTAATATAAATTTTATATATTTTATCTAATTTAAAACGAATTGTTCTACTAGATATTGTCCTATGTATATTAAAATTATCTATAACAATTAAATATTAAAGTTATAAAATGCAATTAAATTTTATTTTTTTGTTAATATTTGTTATGTATATTTTAGTTTACTTCATTTAAGAAACATATATCTGACACAGGAGCCAGCTTTAACAAGTGAACGACTGATCCTGATATTGAAGATAATATTTATTTATTATGCTATTATTATATTATTCAAATTTATTATTATTTTGTATTGCTCGATTATACCTATATTTATTTTTATTTATTTACATATTGTTTCTTATAATACTCTTGTATTACGTGTATTAACGCTATTCATAGCATGCACACATGAATGTTAATTCGTCCTTAATTACGGTTTTCTATGATAGAATATATTATATACCAATAAAATCCTTTTGGACTAATATACTAAGACACGTAGACGATAAAGGACACTCGTGCATGCCATGTGTGTATGTTGTGAGTAGATGTTTGCCGCACGTGAGATTGGAACTATATGATTCACTATGTAATTTAATTTCATTATATATTATTATAGTTACGTTATTATCATATTTATTTTGTTTTTGTTCTTTACTACTTATATATTTTTGTGTGGAATCCTTTCTCGAAAGAATATTGCTATTAAAGGGTTCCTTTTTTACTCATTATTTAACTATATTATATTGTATAAATATGCCATGTGTATTAATTATTAATTTATATTATACAAGTAAAATAAATATAATTCATAATTCATACAAATGGACAAAGTACACATATATTTTTTTTGGATAATCTTTCTTAAATAAAAAATACATATTCTTTATTGCACTTAATTATTTATAATTCGTATATATATAAATGTTGTCCCCAAATAAATTGTTGCCCAGATACGATAGGGTGTCTGTATTTATAGCCTGTTCGTATATATATATATATATATATATATATATATATATATGTATATATATATATATATACATATATATATATATATATATATATGTATAATTTACCCTATAGTGTATAACCACACACGCATATACATACAGATGTATACGTATATCAATGTTATATAATACCACAACGTGAACACAACGTGTTAACTTATACTAGGGTTAATACAACTAACATAAGAAGGCTTTACACTGATTATATAGTAGGTATAAGAGTTCATTTATATTATTCATATATATATATATAGTGCTGAAGTATAACTGTGCGCATGCGTAACCTGCACCTAGATGTACCCGGATGTAAACAGATGTAATATATTGCAAGGACATGACCTTGGATATAGTGTATCATGTGTAACATACGTATATCACTAGTGTAACCCTCACACACTAACACTGCAATATACAACCATATATCCATGACCTCTAATGTCACACACCTACCCCACTAACCGATAAACAAATGTTGAACAGGTTTCTACTGGTGAGATCATCGGCTCCGTTGTTGTAGTAGATCACGGTATCGGAGAGGCAGGCTTTGCGGGTGTTCACTAGAGAAACACTGAATCGGAGTTAGAGGCGTGTTATTTTTATATGTCGTTATTAATTTGTAATAGAAAATAGACATAAATTATATGTTACATATTTAAATAACATTATGTCTATCGTTTGATTATGTGATAACTTTCTTAACGATATTACAATAGAAATAAAAGATTAACATCACGTGACAAAGTAATTTAATATTGCGGTATATAGTAATGTATACCCTTATAATATTTAATAAGTAGATAACACAATTGATTAATAGAACAGGTAATTATTAAAACAATACTTATCAAAGTAGTGCAAATAATAACAGTTTACTTACTTTACGAGACTTATAAAGGATCGGGATCGTCAGAATTTGGATCGCCGGTAAAAGAGCATGATCGAGATCACAGATCAGTGATCTGAGATAACGGAAAAAAGGATCTATGCACATCACTGACTATACATATACTATATCTAGGAGCAATATAATAGTATGTTGTACTAATTAAGAAAGCATGAATGTACATTATAGAATATGTATTACATGTACTGCTATTAAAGATGATGACTCATAACTATGTAGATATGGGCGTTGTATACCCTATAGGGCAGTATATCGTACGAACATCTTCGTTGTCTGTTCGTCTTTATCCTCCTGTAATGCAGGGATATCAACTTTACCCTGTGTGTGTTAGTATAGTATATATATATATATATATATATATATATATATATATTGGTTTTTCTATAGTTAGAATACATATGTATGATAAAACTGTCTATATATATAAAGTTGTATTTAATATTACAACATAAGAGTATATATATTTACCGATTGGTAAATATACATAGGTATAGGGGAAATATGGGTAATGTGGTCAGATTTAGATAATGTTGTATAACTTTATAAATAGTTGACCTAATTCGATAGTTTTTCAATAAAGATATATCTTAGTATATTCCAGAGGACTGCCGAATCATTTTTTCATTTTAGATCTTCTAATTGAAATTATTAAGGAGGCCACATTACCCTCCATGGAGGGAATGGTAAAGGTAATGTGGCCATCTTTTGCGGGTAATTTGAAAAGGCATTAATCCACTAGATGTCGTTACTTTATATCAAGTTTAGTCAAATGATATTACATCAAGTATAATCTTAAATAACACACGAAATTGTGATACATTAATGATTTTTAGTTTAACTTTATAAATCACTATATTCATTAATAGTTGTTATTATTAATAGATATCTAGATTATATTAATATAGAAAAAGTATATTCATCAGTAAATGTCTGTATGTCATAACAATTAGGCGATAAAATACCTAGATAATATTGCAATTTAGAAAGATAACTAATTTATATATATATATATAGAACCATTTGTATATATATATATATATATTGTTCTTTATAATTGTATTAATAGTTAATTAAATATACTACATTACATTTAAAAGATTATACCACGATTATTATATGTATGGAAATATATATATATATATATATATATATATTGTTATTTTTATTTGGTGGAGTCCTTTCATCCCATCCAGGAACTTAGATGAAGTTTTCACTTATAACCATATATGGCTCTAATGTCCCTTCGAAGCCGCTCTCATGTTAAGGCATCCATGGTTTTAACGAGAGCCGATAATTTATTTATACACAATTATATAAGATCACTTCTAAATAATATTTTAAGAACCATTTTATAAAATTAAGTAATGGTACGGACGAGGCTCGAACCCGTGTCTTACTGCTTGTGTGTATGACACCTTATCCACTGAGCCACACAGGCAGTACCATCATCATAACCATATATATATGATTATGATGTAGTAGATGTTGATTCAATAAACGTTTTTATATAAATGACCCACGAGATTTTATCAATATATAAAATATTTATTTCATATCATATCTTTAATATTGTCTTAAATCATCATGAAGTGGCCACATTAAACCACCCGCTAAAAGATGACCATGGTCATGTGCTCATTACCCGCTTCTAGGTATCACGCTATATACACTATATAATAATGAATATTAAGCACTAAAATAAATGTATTACACACTTTGTTGTAATTAAATAGTTATTTAAAATCCAACTTTAATTATTCTATTTATATTATATATTTTACTTAACTTTTATTTAAATATTTAAAAATTAAATCGATTTTTTTAATTTTTTACATCATTTTTTTCTATTAATAGATTTACAAATTATTTTTAATTATTTGAATTAGGCTTATAGTTTTTTTTTACTGATTATTATTTTCAAAACCTTCAATGCGTCAACAATATTGGACCAACATATTGTAATGAACATCATATCTATAGAATTTGCATTGTAAAAGTATGATCTGGAAATAAAATCACTAATACATACCCAACTAACCGATAGACAAATGTGCAATATGTTTTTACTGGTTATATCATTGGCTTCGTTGTTGTAGTTGATCACGGTATCGGAGAGGCAGGCTTTGCGGGTGTTCACCAGAGAAACACTGAATCGGAGTTAGATGCTTGTTATTATTATATATTGTTATTCATTTTTAATAGAAAATAGACGCACATTATATGTTACAAATTTAAATAATAGTACTTCTATTGTCTAGTTATCTGACAACTTTATTAATGATATTACGATATAAATATAAGTTCAACATCACGTGACCTATTAATTAAGTATGTCGGTATATATAGGTGTAGGGTGTATTCTTATATTAATTTAAGTTTTATATTTATCGTTTTAATATTGAAGTATATAAGTTTTTAAAAAAATGATAAATTATTTGATATAATATATTGGTATGTATATAAATTATATAATATACAAAAAGTTTATAGAAAGAATGAATATTAATTATATAAGTGTAATTAATAATGAGCATTTTAATAACAATTACAAAGTTAAATTAGATATTTTAGTTGTATTAATAATTCCTATGATTATATATGAACCCTCAGATTCTTAATATGTTTTACTTATATAATCTTTATAATCTAAATTTAATAAATATTATCAAATAAATAACATTATTAATTTAATAAGAAATACACCTAATTTGGGGAAAGTAACCTAATATATCGGGCCCTGTCCGTATACGGACAGGGCCCGAAAACGGACACTCTCGGTATTTCAGAAACCACAATTCCTACAAAATAATGTTTAATGAATAAAATATTCATAATCATATAAATAGTCTAAATAAGTATTTTGATTTTTTAATTATTTAAAATAATGCTGATTAATATTCTGATTTTCATAAAAATCGCGTGCGTTATAATATTAATACCAACAATAAAGCTAAATCTAAAATTTTTATTATTTAGATACTTAAATTATATTATTGATTACAAAAATAATAAAAATAATAAAATAATTAACTAATTAAATTAGAATAAATTGTTCATAAAATTAATTATAAATAATGTAATTGTAATTTGTCTGATTGATTCATCAATATTATATAGTTTATCTAGTAATATATAGGGTATCCGTATTGTAAAATAGAGTGTTCGTATTCGGACATGGGTACCGAATACGGACACCCCCATTATCTATGGAATATAAAGATTAATTAAAATGTTAAAATCACAATAATATCTATAATCATATAATATTAATATATTATAATTTTTGAATAACAATATTGAGTCATAAAATATTAAGACCATTATTGTTAAAGTGTCCGTATTAGGTTACTTTCCCATGATTGCTAAATTCACTTACTTTTCTAAGTAAATAGTTCATTGATGGTATAACGTTAAAAAGTAGATAATACAAAATATAAAGAGAACTGTGATTTATTAAACCAGTGGTGACCAAAGTAGTTCAAGTAGTAATAGTTTAGACCTACTTTATGAGACTTAGAATACACGTACACTAGGGGCAATATAATAGTATGCTGTGCTAATTAAGAAAGCATGCATGTACATTATAGAACACGTATTACACGTGATGCTATTAAAGCTGATGACTCATGTAGATATGGGCGGTGTAGGGGGGTATATCGTACGAACATCTGCGTTGTCTGTTCGTCAGGGTATGTTTGAGACATAGCATCTTTTATTGCTGGCATGGCTACTTTATCCTGTGTATATGTGTGTGTATATTAGTATAGTTGTAGATCTGTATTTGTAGTGATATGCGATTCTCCTAAGGGGAGATTCACCTTCCCAGCAAACAGTAATAGCAGCATAATAGCAGCATAACAGCATATGTAATCATTAGCCTCAAATGTTTACATTGTGCTATTATGCTTCTATTATGCTGCTATTAAGTTGTCATGCTATTATGCTGCTATTATGCTGCTGTTACTATAATAGCAGCATAATAGCAGCATAATATACTTAAATTAGCAGCATAACAGCAGCATAATAGTATGACAAATTAATAGCAGCATAATAGCACAATGTAAACATGTGAGGCTATTACATATGCTGTTATGCTACTATTATGCTGCTATTAATTTGTCATAGATATAGTTTTGCGATAACATCTAAAACTTTTTAATTTTAAATATATTGTATATTTAAAAAAAAAAAATTGTTTCCACTATTATACTAATATAAGTTATATATTAGTAATATATGAGTATAATTATTATTAGTAGATATGCATATATTATTTTTTTTCTATAGTTAGAATACAAAAATACAAGTTGTTATTTAACTTGTATACAAAATAAGAGTATATGTATACTTACCTATAGGTAAATATACATAGGTATACAACTTATATACAAGCAAGGACAGGACATCTGCTAACGCTTATATTGTGATATTTTTATTTTCTGTTTGAGTATGTTATAGTATTGTATCATGGTCGAGGAGACAATTTGAATCTGATATAAAAATCAATTCAAAAACCGTTTTAAATCAATGATTTCAATATGATTATATTTAATTATTAATATAAATTAACATCCATTATATTATTAGTAATTACTAATATTAATATAAATATCAATATCTTCAAAAATATTATAAAAAAATATCGTTCAATTTTAACCTAAAGGTTAAAATATAATTTATAAATGAAGTCGAATTTTTAATAAAATATTTGAAAAATATAGAAATAACTTATAAAAATATGTATGCCTTTGACAAATAAATAAATATCCTTTGTCTTTGATTTTAATATTTAAATCATTGAAATATAATTAAAAATACCACTTAAAGTAGAATACCTATATATCTCGGACTATACAAAGTAAGCATTGCAGAGATATCGAGTCAATGAACTCATGTGTTTGATACAACAATAAATATATATATATATATATACAATAAATATTAACATTTATCTTTATATTCATTTCCTAAAATAAAATTGAATTGTAATAATATAGATATACAGATACTATCTATTACATAGATAGATATATATATATATATATATATATATATATATATACATATATATATATAATATATCTTCTTTATATATGTATTAATAATATTATATATAAGTTTAATATATAATATAAATAAGTTTATAAATAAATATGTACATAAATATAAATAAGTATTAGATATATATTAAATATTAACATTTATCTTAATATTCAACTCCTAAAATAGTAATATATAATAATTTATCTTCTTTATATATGTATAAATAATATTATATATATATATAATAAGGTTAGGTATATTATAAATAATATATCATAAAATAACACACATTATTGTATAACTTATAGAAAACAATAACTTCTTATTATTTTTAATTATAAATATATAACATCAATTTTTTATAAACATAATAAAAACAAAAACATAAAAACTTCATTACATGTATATTTTTAAATATACAATAAAATGATGACATTTCAAAATACATAATGTTTAAACACGAAATAAACTAAATAATACCGAGACCTCCTATAACCTCGAGGTTATAGGAGGTCTTGATAATACAACGTATGCATGTGCCACGGATACAAAGAAAGTGGATAAGCAATTGAATGTAGTGTATGGCAATTTGCGATAGAGGCGCCCACTACTAAATATCTACTACATTTTAAATTAATATTATTTATTTATTCATAGGTTATATATAATATTCCTATATATTGATAATTACTACCAATTTTGTACTATCTATAGATATACTGAAAATTAGTATATATATATTAAAAATAAAATTATATATTTAAAATATCAACCTACATCATATCAACATTCCTTGTAATTTTGTTTATTTAAATTGAAAATATCATACTATTTTATTGATATTTATAATCTAAATCCATTGATATAGATAGAAGTCACTTTAATCTATTTTGACAAAAAGCCTACTGTTTTAATATTTGACAAATATAATATGACTAATATCCAATCCGAAACTGATGCCATTTTGTTAATGTATCGATAAAAGTGCCGTTCGCGTATCTATATTATTTTATTATTTTATTATTTTATATGCATTGCGTGCATCAATTGCTTATTCACATTCTTTATATGGGTGGTATGCAAGGTTAACATTTCTATTTAGATATTATATTTGAATATATTACATAATTATGGCATACACACTTTACACACATATATACTTTATAGACATATGTCAATCAACTTATAATATTACCTTGTTTTCATGTTGAACTCTTACAAATTCCTATTTGATATAAATGCAATATATATTATATATTATAATATTATATATATATATATATATATATATAATATATATAATATATATTATATATATATATATATATTTGAATACATCGTATATTAATTATTATGTTAATTGTTATATTACTAACTTCTTCTTGCAATATGTGGCACTTTAGGCTATTCTTATTGCATGTTTGTAATATCTATTAATAAACATTATATTATTATTCGCAAGTACACTTATAACTGTAAGTATAATATACAATGTATATTATACATATTGTATACCACTATTTATAGTATGTATACATTATATAATATAATGTATACACACTATATATAGTGGTATACAATGTGCAAAGATTTTGCGAAGCAAAGATATAACACTCCCTATGCATGCAACGTAATTTAGTTATAGCCCGAACCGCTGCTAGCAGTAGTATCGAAATCACTGAAATAGATTTAGGTTCGGCTCTGTTTGCATACAACAATGTTTTCATTGCTCTATTAAATTACATGCAATATAAATTAGCTTTTACTCACTAAATATATACTTATACCATTTAAAACATACATATCATATTTGTTTGTTATATATTAGTAATGAACACTTAGTTGTCATCATATAAATATTAATTTAAAGCATATTATTTAACATTTTAAAAGTGTATAGTTAAATACGAATTTACATGATAAACAACGCATAGTTCCTAAAAGTAACCCGCTATAGGTGGCACCAGGGTATTTTGTATATAAATTCGAATTACACGATTTCGCGTAAGTGTTATATCTTTCCTTCGGAAAATCTTTGCAATGTGTGTAAACGTACTTTAAATATGGTATATATTAACATTATAACTTAATAATATTATAATTATATATATATATATATAATATATATATACTATCGTATACGATATTATATGTATTATATGTATTAATAGATAATATATCATTTATAACCTATCTATTATAATCAATTAATATATCTTAACTATACATATTAATTATATATTATTACATATATATATTATAGTATATTACTACCTTCACTTCTCTTTGTAGTTTTTGGGTCATCTATAATAGTGTATAAATAACATAAGCCTATATGGATATTTGACCTATAGGTCATATATGGCTATGATTGACAGTCTATTGAGCGATATTATGGGGGAATGTCACCTTAGAAGACAAGTTTATAATTCATATTAACTATATCATTATTGTTAGATAATATATTGTATACATTATATAGAATAAAATATATATTATATGTATGTACATTATAATATCACTATGGTGATTTATCTTTCCAAATACATATAATAGGGGACAGAAGAGAGTATACTCCACTATAGTGGATGGAAAGGGAGTATACTAGTATACTATCTATAGAGGTAATTTACATTTACGCGAAAATGGTTATAGATACAAAAAAAAAATATATACAAGATATTTAGACAATTACAATATCTACAACAATGAGTAATTTTTTTTCAACAATAATTAATCAATATAATAAATATATTACATAATAATTTTTTTTCAAATTTGTCAACTTATATGTATTGATATTGATCATTAATACAAATTAATACACTTAGCGAATTTATTAAAAATGAATTGGTATCTATATTATACAAAATATATTATTAAAATAATAAAATAATAAAAATTAAAGAAAAAATTAATCGAGTCTATAGCTTAACGAGTCACCTATTTATTTATGTTGATACTTACATCCACTACTCCCTTCCTGCGATATGTTGTCGTTATTTTGTTAGTGTTACCCTTGTTTAACTAAACTGATATTAATACTAGAAATATATGAGTTAAAGTACAAATTAAAATTACTAAACTATAAAACTATATATATTCTATAAAATTTAAAAATATGAAATTGTAACATCAACTATTCATCGATATATTACAATTCTACTAAGTCATAACAAATATTCTCCACCACTCCATTCTGCCCCCTATGTATCCTATATATATGTGTGTGTGTGTTTGTGTTTGTGTGTGTATATGTGTGTGTAATTAATGTTAGAAGAGAGTATTGTTGGTGGTAATTGACTATTAATAGAAACATATATGTATAGTTCATATCATCTGCACGTTTACATATCTATTACTATGTTTGTATGGTAAGTCCAATGGAATACATCAAATAGAGGTAGGTTTATATGTTGAAAAAAATCATATATAATTGAACCCCGAGGAATACTATTGGTGTTATAAGATGAGTCATGTTTACTAATGAAGGGGCGTGTTTACTGCTAGAGATATAAAAGTTAAATATTAACACGTGATACTCCCCCGCAATTCTGATGAATTCTAGTTCGGGTATGACAATGTTATATTTAGGCTATCAACTACAGCTAAGAGATCGTGTACGGTAATTATTGAGGTAGTACTAAGTGTGAACAGCTCGTATAGAGGATGTTTAGATGAAGGAGACGTTTATCTGAAGGAGAGCTAATGTTTACCTGACAGTGGATAAGGGATGCATTAGGGTGATGTGTGCGAGATTTAGTTGGAAGTTGACTGTGATAGGTAAGAGATGCAGTTAAACCATTATTAAGCGTAGAAATCAACTATTATCTATGAACTGGCAATCACAAATATTAACTAATATATATTAATATCACATAAGCCTTCTGATTGGTTGATAAGTCGTTGCTATGGTGCTCATATTTACGGAAGCCTACAGGTATACGAAGAACACGTGATACCATGGTATGTATACCATATGCATATGTAGACTACTTTATTATATTGGAAGACGAAGAGAAAATAAAGATGTATAGTAAAGTGGTTCCTTGTTAATATTTAGGATTGTTACTATGTTATATTAGAATATGGTAAAATATGTAATATATATAACATAAATAAGAGTATTGCTTAAGATGTAGAGTCGAGAGAGGTACTACAGTCAAGTGGAAGATATATGAAAACTGCATGACAGTTCAGATGTAGGTAACTTCAATTCAATTATATGTAGGTAGGCCTATGTTTAATTTGTTTACGAATAATGTTAATAATTTAAACATCGAATATAACATTATAGATTAATGTAGGTACCTATATGATATGTATCATTACATATATACTTTACAATTAGTTAATTAGTTATCAACAATATGTTATTTATAAAAGTTAGAATTACAAAATAAGTTAGTATATACAACACAAATTCTATTTAAGCATATATATGTGTATATACATATATTAAAGTATATTAAATGTTAATGTACTAACTTCGAACTGCAATTCATATAACTGGCACCATGCCTTTCCGTTATCTCTCAAGATCTAGATACAAGTATTGTATAATATATTATTATATAGGTTAGTTTCTATGTATTATTATAATGTATATGTGTATATATTAATATAGTGTGTGTGTGTAATATATCATGTTAATAATCTATTGGTATATAACAAATATTTTAATATTGGTATAAATAAAATGAAAATAATTTATAAAATATATTGTAAGTATTTATTTATTATTAATTTATTGAATTAATAAAATGAATAGTAATCTAATAATTATATTTATATTAATATATATATATATATATATATATATATATATATATATATAATAAGTTCGTATCATATATATTTTATAGATTATATATTATGTAATATCACCTTCATTTCTTTTTTCATATATTGCATGTCGTGTTGTTGTTTTTGTTGTATACTCTATATATAATATCAATGTATGCATATTATATAGTATACTATATATATATATATATATATATATATATATATATATGTCGATACTATATTATATATATACAAATAAGTTCAATTAAATTATTTTAATTATTTGTTAATGACGTAATTAAATACAAATAATATTGCATAATAATAGGAAACTGAAATTAAAATCATATTTACAAATTAATATATACAATTATACATTTATTAAATGATATAAACATTATATATTTAAATTATCTATTAGATTCACATAATTAGTGAACGTGTATAGGTACCTAAATGTATTCTAAACGTTAATTTATAGAGATAAAGTTTTAAGTTTAATTAACGTGTACTTTTGTAACATAATAACTTTAATTATGAGACTTGAATGCATATAAGAAATAACAATAGTCAGATAATTGTAACTATTGCTTATTATTACGAGTAAATATAGTGTTTAATATTATCCTATATATTAATGTACTTTATAAGTATATAATTTAGATGAATTATTTGTATGTGTAGAAGAATTATTTCTAGGTGTATTAAGTATATATTGTTACATTGATATTATTATATAACATACCTTCATCTCATTGATCATCTCTCGGACTTCTTTAATCGAATCCTTCTAATATATATAAATATATATGTATACTTATATACATAAATAACAATATAACTTTTATTAATATATGAAATGTGGACACACATACAAATACATATACACACACACACACACACACATATACAAACATACATATAAATACATATACACACACATATTAGTCTGGGGTCGATGGCTCAGTGGGACAACCAAAAGCTAGTAAGCCAGAGGTCCCGGGTTCGACTCCAGATAATTCTTGTTTTTCTCTTGTGTTTATCAAGAATTTAATAAACGATAAATCAAAACACAAGAAAAAAAATGTTACTATTTGTTTTGTATTGTCCGGGGCTCCTCACAGTTATTTATAACATGTACAAGTCTATGACTTCTTGAGGGGTCCATTTGTATCCGATATTATTATATGTGTGATTCAATAAATAAATATTATTATATATATATATATTGATATAATGTAATTAAAATAGTATACTATTTTAATATATTACAAAAATTAAAAAAATATGTATTAAATACAATACATATACATTATTATGTTTATCAGTAAATATACGACTTAGTAATACCCTATAGTGTTATATAATCATGTATATATTACGAATTCTATAATATCCTGTTATAATGATTACGATCTTATTATGATGAATAATATTCATGGATATATTTAGAATGTAAATATGACCATATATGGACAATCGTAGTCTTTATACGTAAATAACCGGGTATATTTTAGTGTCTGCACGTACTGGTAATATTTAATACTGTTATATATACTTATGTTTACTTTTGTAGTTGTAATGAATACATATGCCGGAGCTAGGTATTGCGAAATATATAGGTCTTGATTTTACGTGTGAAATCAGATGTGGAAGTGATTAGATGGAGTAGACAGGGAAGGGTGTTCTATAGATATGGGTCAGATGTTTACCATGCATTGGTAGTGTGGGATTGTAGATATGATTTATGTAGGTTTAAAGAAGGATGTTATAGAAGGACGTTATATATATGCCCATTACGTAGGTATATCACCCGTAGTGAAAGAGTGCGTGTGAACATCGCATGCGCACGTAAATATGGGCGTGGTTACGTAACGTATCGCCATGGTGATATCGAATACGAGGCTCTGACGTCACGTGAGACTGTGTTACGTAATATATAGTAATGAAACCTTTCCCTTGAGCGCTGCGGTGATCTTTCTAATAGTATTCATGTTGATGTCTTATAATGCAGGATATTAATAATAATATAATAATATAATACTTGTAGAACAGTTGTTGTATAATAGTGAATAAATAAATTATGATTATATTTAAAACTAATTCTGTATCGAAATAAATTATAAATTTATTTTATAATTTTAATTAACCGAAATTTAAATAGTAAAATTTTAATATAAAATTTAAATATAATTTAATTTACAATTATTAAATAGGCCTAAATATAAATTACGTTATTATATACAATATGATTACGTTATATAATAACGTAATATATATATAATACATTATAATGTTACAGTTAATTAATCGTACGATATCATGGTAGATACCACTATATTTATATAATCCTATCCTATAGGATAGTAACTATTATTATAAATATTATAATTATTATAATAATAGTTATTATATAAATTATGAACGCGTAACAAATTATTATTGATAATACATTAACCGTTATGTATCGGTGACTGATATAACTATTGTAAACACGCATTGATGAATCACTTCCTATGATCAATAATAAGATCACGTTCTTCTAATATAGATGTCATTAATATATACCTATACGCATGCGTTCAGTGCACTGACTAAAACCACGTGACTAAATAAACTAGCCTTGTCTGCAGATAGTACTACCACCTGTGTTTCTATTCAATATTATAAATTCTTATCTAAACGTTCTTGAAATACAGTTGTATAAAGAACCTTTATCGTAACTGTAAAATGTTCTTTAGACAATTTCAGAGTCCAATGAACTTTTATCGAATGAATATATTATGAAAGTTAACATAATAGTTCTTAAAATACATTTGTATAATGAACCTTTATCAACAATTTATAAAAGTTTATTAGATATTGAAAATCACAATGACCTTTTGTATTAAATGTATTATATAGATTGTTATTATTGATTTTATAGATTGTATATTAAAGATATATCATATCTAATAGCGAGAAAATATAGTGAAAATAAAGTAATATAATTATACTGATATTATTATAGACATATTATATACAGAATTATTTTTAAAAAATTCTTGCCAATAATATTAATTTTGGCCTAGATTATTTTTTTAAATTCAGATACAATATCATATTTTACCTTTTCTTTATTTTGTTGAATTGATTTAATTTATCACTAATGGAATTAAGTATCAATTATTATTTTATTTCTATATTTAAGTTAATATTATGATTTAATAAATAAAGTTACTATTTTAAAATCATAAATTTAAGTATCTACGTTTTTTTATATCATCATACTTTCATGTATATGTCAACTTTATTATAATAATCAACAATAATTATAATCATAATTATATTGATAATTAAGATAATACAATTTACAATTTTATAATGATTACTCAATATTAAACATAATTAAATATATTATATTATGTAAGTCATTACAAGTTAAATACTAATATTAACATATCCCTGCTAATACATATAGAATTATAAGCATATCAATAATATACATATATGTATATTATTGTATATTCTGAATATATTCAGAATATAGAGTATAAAGAATGTTTACACAAAAACGTTAATTAGAATATAGAGAACGTTTATATACAAATGTTCTTGGTAAACTTGAATATAAGGAACGTTACAAAAGGTTCGCTATTTTGACCACCCAATGAACGTTTAAATTGAGTTTAATGAACGTTTAGTTTTTACTGTGAATACGGATTGTGCCTGAATACCTACAGTGTACGTCGTACACTCTCGGTATCTCATAAACCATAAATCCTACAAAAAAAATGTTTAATGAATAATATATTCATAATATATAATTAGTATAAATAAGTATTTTATATTTTTTAATTAATAAAGATAGTGCTGAATTATCCAATAAACTGATTTTTAATTACATTTTAAATTTTTGAAAAAAAAAATTCAACTTAAAATCTTCTCAAGAATATACAAATGTATCGATATACTATAGTATATATATCAATATATTATTAATAACTAAAGCATGCTAAATATTATATTTATAATTTCTATATTTGTTATCAAGTATTAATTAAGTTATAGACATATATCTAGAGGTAATATTAATTCCTAATACGGACACTCTAGATGTCTTAATATATTAAGTTGTCCGTATACGGACAACTTAAATTTTCATGAAAAGTCGCGGGCGTTATAATATTAATAACACCAATAATGATAAATCTAAAAATGTTATTATTTAGATACTTAATTTGTATTATTAATAAATAAAATAATAAAAATTAATAAACTAATTACTAATTAAATTATATATAGTTTATATATACAATTAATTATAAATAATGTAATTGTAATTTATCTCTTGGTTCATCAATAATATATGTTTATCTATTGGTATATAGGGTGTCTGTATTATAACACAGGCTGTCCGTATTCGGACATGGGTACCGAATACGGACATCCCCGTTATCTATGGAATTAAAAGATTAAATACAATTTTAAAATCGCATTAATATCTATAATCATATAATTTTAATATATTGTCATTTTTGAATAAAAATAATGAGTCATAAAATGTTAAGACCATTTATTGTTAAAGTGTCCGTATTAGGTTACTTTTCCCATATGTATTCTCATAAGACGGATACTAAAACGTAGCCTATTTTTTAGATAACCTCGCACCTCATACAAATACACAATATGTAGTATGTAATACATTTACTATGTATAGTACACATACATTTCTCAGTATACGAACATAATAACCACAACACGTACACATTACTATAAGATTACAATTAATGACAATAACAATGATAAAATAATATATATACAATATATATAATATATATAGTATATATATATATATATTATATATATATATTATATATATATATATAATATTACTGATTAACTATAGTTACACGTATGTGTATACGTCAAGGAGGAGTGAACCCATTGTTATAATATACAATAACTTATTTAGTTGTAATCATAATCATACATTTTATGGTACGATCTTTTATTTTATTAAAATAATATTTATATTATGTAAATTATACATATATTGAAAACAAAATATAAAAATTAAGTACTAATAATAATAAAATATCGAAACAATATTGAAATTAAGGTTAATATTTCAAACTGGTGGCGGAGGATATACATATATTTATATCTATTAGTTTTTCATTGCCAACTACCTGATATCACTACGTTATAGTGTTGCCGTATGTAGTACATACTAAGTAGGATACATTGATAAATCATCACGAGACAATCTATGGGTATCGATATATTGCTACTACTATAGAAGTGATTTCAATGCGTTTAAACACCCCTTTACAATAGCTCATCATAAACTCATTTTATTTTAATAATTTGTTTAAAGATGTACCTACATATATTAAATGTTTTAATATTTTTTAAATATCGGAATATATTCCAAAGTGCATAGTAAGCAAAATAAGTCAACTAAGTAAGTAAATTAAAACTTCGTTTAACGCCATTTAATCTGAGCTATTAACCTACAATCACTAAGAATCCCCCTATACCTACTATGATTGATATACCATTCTTGATCAATCTGTATTTATAAACTGACTTACTGAAATATGTATACTAGTTACCATATACCACAAAATCTAATCTTACATGACTGACAGAATGTAATCTATTAATATCAACATATCTCACTCATTATATTTCTCAATGTTAAATAGGTGTAATAACTACTAAACACTCTCCTATTTAATATATATATATATATATATATATATATATATATATATATAGTAATGTATAGTATATAAGTGTGTGCACTGTAGCTTATCATATGCATTAATGCATTAGTTCCTGACTTCCATTGTTGATATGCTTGAGTTATTTATCAAATACATGAAATCAACAATAAAACAAGTCACTTCTAAATATACCGTCAGTACTGAAAAGAGTACCAGTAAACTCGGACCAGGTAAACTCAGACCACTTTTGAGGTAAACTCGGACCACTTTTAAAGTAAACTCGGACCACTTTTTAAAAACATAAAGTAAACTCGGACCACCTATTAAAATAAATATATTTTGTATATTTCTATAATATAATATGCTTTAACTTACTTCCACCTTATATAATTATATTATATCTGTTAAATAAATTATAAAAAGAGTCATTTAATATGATATTTTTATGGAATTATATATTTAAATAGGTAAACATTTAATTTGAACTCGGACCACTTGTGAAGTAAACCCGGACCACTTATTAAAAACATAAAGAAGATTCGGACCAACCGTATAAACTATATATTTTATATTTCTAACATATAATATGCTTTAACTTATAAGTTAAAAGTATAATTTCACTGTATATGTTTATATTTACATTTTTATTTAATTATTATTATTTAAAGACATTATATATAATTACAAATAATATATACTATTATTATAAATAGGTAATTCATAAATATATTCATTATTATTTCAATATATTCGACATTATTAAACGCATTTTATTACAACAAATATAAATTTAATTTAAAATCCTTTAAAATTACAATATACAGATTATTAACAATTCCAATAGAACTACTTAAAATGTCAAAGGTTGATATTGCGAGTATTCCGATATTACTACACATACATAATTTATCATTTAATAACTTTAATAACATTTAATAACTTAACATCATTTAAATTGTCGTATATCACCGACGAGACCCACGATAGAAGCTATATTTATTATGATAGAAGTATACAATATATAAGTTATTTTAATAAGTGGTCCGAGTTTACTTCACAAGTGGTCCGAGTTTACTTCACAAGTGGTCCGAGTTTACTTCAAAAGTGGTGCGAGTTCAAATTAAATGTTTACCTATTTAAGTATTACCTATATAATTCCACAAAAATATCATATTAAATGACTCTTTTTATAATTTATTTAACAGATATAATATAATTATATAAGGTGGAAGTAAGTTAAAGCATATTATATTATAGAAATATACAAAATATAGTTATTTTAAAAGTGGTCCGAGTTTACTTTAAAAGTGGTCCGAGTTTACCTCAAAAGTGGTCCGAGTTTACCTGGTCCGAGTTTACTGGTATTCTACTGAAACATCTATTATAATATATTATCTTAATAATAAATAGATTATAAAACAAGCATAAGCTTATAACATTGGTGACAGGTCATACAGTGCTGGAAAATACAACACAGGATAGCAGGTTTGCATATTTATATCCTTGCTTTGCATACACTTGTATAATAAGATATTATTTTTTGTTAAATAATATTTTTAGTTAATTATATTATTTTTACGTAAGTAAAAATAGTTAAAAGTATAATATAGAAAATATGGGAGAAGATAGTAAGCCAGTAAGGAGACCTGCTAAGAAAGATTTAGCATATGTTATATTAGATTATTTTAATGAGGGTACGGATGCTGGGGAGTGGATTGCAAGGGCTGAGGAATATGTAGAGTTATAGGGGCATAGGGGTGAGGAAACGGAATGGTATATTTCATATCATATAAGAGGTGGGGAAAACTATAACTAGCAATGTTGGGTAATCAACTTTTAAATAAAGATCGGATATTTAATAGTTTAAGGGAAATATGTAGTAGTAAGAGGTCACGGGGTGAGAGGTTACATGATTTAGTGGAGAGGAAATAACGATAAGTTGATAATATAATTATGTTTATAGATGATATATTAAAATTATGGTTATATTTGAAAGAGGATGTAGATGGGTGGGGTGGTTAATGACAGATGCATTCAAAACAAATGTGTTTGACTGCGAATTATGGCGATATTTGTTAATATCGGGGAAAGGGAAAAGTGTTGCTGAATACGCACAATGGCGAGGGAGTTTGAATCGATGAGAAATATAAAGGAGGGTAGTATATTCTATAAGTTAGAAACTAATTAAGTAGTAGGCGAACTAACTAATAGAGGGAATGAGCGTAGTATGTTGGAGGAACGAATACGAAAATTAGATAGGATAATTATTAGTTGGAAGAGAGATTAAGTGGTAACTGGAATTACAGAGTTAGATTCTTTACATGTGGAATGGAGTGGCATACTAGTATATGGTGTAGTAATAAGACTTTAAACCACCAACCGTTCCAGTAGATCAGGCAATTTGGAGGGGGGAAATGCCTGGAAAGTAAGGGGGTACAAAGGAAATATGTAATAATAGTATGTTAATAGGGAGATGTGCTAGGGAAAAGGTTGTAATAAATCGTAGGGTAGTGGAATGTTTACAGGATAATAGATAATAAATGTGATACATGTAGTCAGGTTTCAGTGATATCAGAGGTGGTGGTAAGGTCCTTAAACGTGGGTACTACCAGTAAACCGAACATTTGATTTAAAAACAGCAAATGGCACTAAATTAGACTATAGTAGGAAAGTAATAACATAGATTATATTATGGGTAAGAAGAGTGAGAAGTTTGGTTTCATAGTAACTAAAATTTAAGGATTATTTGTAATAGGTATGAATATTTTACAGACTTTAGGTTATATTGATTACTAGATTGGGTAGGGGAATTAATGTAAGAAGTAGGATATCAAATGTAATAAGTAGTGTTAATATTAATAACGAGGAGATTGTAAAAGTTTATATGTATATATACCCTATAGGGTATACAAATATAATTTTCAATTAAAGTATAGAAAAATTAACTTATAAATATAGACACATATTTTTTTAAATAATGATATATTAGCACCGGCTAAAGTAGGTTTACACAGTATTAGAACAATAGATAGAATACCGGTCGCCCACCTTTACATACGTAGTATACCTTCCCAGGTAGAGGCCGTAAAGAATCAGATTTTTGTGGAAGATGGGAGGGATAAGAAATAGTGAATATGCAAGTCCATTAGTAGTAGTAACAAATGGTACAGGAGAAATAATAGTATGTGTAGACTACAGACAGATTAATAATAACACTATTAAGGTTGAATATCCAATTGCAAAGATACGGATGATTCATTAGAGGTACTAGGGGGAGCTATCATATTTACGATTTCGATTTAAAGTCAGCATATCACCAGATAAAAATAGTAAAAGAGGATCAAGATAAAACAGAATTCAGTTCCCCGTGGGGACTATATGAGTTTACTAGAATGCCATTTGGGTTAACCAATGATCCAGCCACATGTCAATGAGTGATAAACTTATTTATATCAGAGATTGATTGATAATTTATTTAAGCAAATACATAGAAGAAAATATAATCGAAAGTATAAATTATAAATATTTTCTAACCATAATATATATTATAGAAATAAACAAAGAATAATACGAAATTAAAAAGTTAAAGATATTAAAACGATTTACAGTTAACGTAAAAATAAACGAAAAATAATCGTAGGTAAAAGAAATAAATCATATAGTAAAATTAAACAAAAAATGATCAAAATAGAAATAAAATACATTATTTTATAAGTGACATCGAAATATTCAATTTCTACTTTAACTTTATAGAATTCTTATTATATGTGTATGGGCGCCGGAACGGGTGGGTTTGGGGGGGATTGCAACCCCCCCTGGCAAAATAATGGAGGGGTTTTGATACCTAAAACCCCCCCTGCCATTTAGGTAAAATGAAGAATTATTTATTTTTTGATATTAGTGTTCTTTTTAGCAAATCTGGAAAATGTATAGATTTATACCAATCTATTGGTAATGATAAAACCAGATTCAAATCAATGTGTCCAACAAGATGGACAGTCAGATGTAAAGCTATATCAGCAGTCTTAAATAACTATTTAGTTATTATAAATGCATTAGAAAAATAGGCAATGGCAAGCGGAAATAGTACTGAACTAATCGCCAAAGCATATTCATATAAGAATACTCCACTAGAAACATCTACATATATTTCGTTAAATATAGAATTTGATATATTAACTTTATTAGAAAAAATGTTTGGTGTTACCTATAGATTATACTAATTATTCTTGATTTCAGAAAAATATATTTATATTAATTATATTAATTTATATTTATATTAAAAGTATAAGTTATAACATATATTTCATTAGATAAGTATAATTGGATCAAAGGCTACTCTCAATGAATATGTGGTTTTACTCATTATAATATTATAATATGTTAATCGACACAGTACAAAACAAACGAATGAATTAAGACACCTATCACATTTATTTAGAAAAGATTTTAAAAGAATCTTAAAATCTAGATTTGCTATCATTACGTAATCCTAGAAAACGTAAAATGCCATCAAAATGTGTATCATATATTAATATATTTATATATATATAATCTTATTTTTTTGTAATTATAAATATTGTTAGACTTATTAATGGAAAAGAAAACAATGTTTATTCCGACATCAGTGATATCAATATTATATCCTACTGAAGTTATACACAAATCATCTATATATTTAATATTTTTTTAATAATAAAACCCTATCGATTGGAATAAAACATTATAGAAAAGAACACATGGAAATATATGATATCCTTATTACTGAATTAAATCAAAGACTTTTGAAAAATAATCAAAGTATAATTTCATATGAAAAATTCGTCATTAAATACAAATATAATTGATTATGACGAAGTAAGTATACTTAATTAAGGATATTTATTTATCTGAAAAATTAATAAAATATAATATAGAATATTTACTATATTACAAATACAATATTTTATATTATATTTTATTAATTTTTCAGATAAATAAATATACTGAATTAAGTGTTCAAGCTTTAAAACTCAAACTACCTATGTTCAAGAACCATTTCAATTCTTAATATTTAAAAGAATCATCCTGTGAGAGAAGCTTTTCTATGTTAAGAAGATTGAAGACGTGGTTAAGGTCACATAACACAGAACAAAATAAACATATTGGATATCTGCAATGAACATAAGGATATATTAGATTCTATTGATGACAATAAATTGATAAAAGAATTTTGCCAAAGAAATAATCTTAGAAAAAATTTTATAGGTAAGTATAACATAATAAATATATTAACTATTTTGTGATTTATTCTTGTTATAACATACATATTTATTTAAAAGATTCCAGATATGTTCATTATAGGATTCATATTTTAATTAACTCAGTATACTTATAATTATTTGTTTTAACATTTAAAATAAATCATCATTTGTACTCTATTATATGTTACAAGATATATTTTACAATAATTACATGCTATAGTATTTAGTTGATAAATTATACTTATTTATTAAAACCCCCAATGGGAAAAACTAGTTCCGGCGGTTATAGTACACTGTATTAATAATAAAGTATTAGTTATATAGTTTAATATTTAAATGATAAATTTTAAATATATTATAAACATAACATGTTAAAAATCAAATAAACCAATATTAGAATGAAACAAACAAATAATGTAATACTTAAAATCTGTAATAATAGTACATTATTAATTTTATATTTTAATTGTGTAATAAATTTGAAACATATATAAAATAAACCAATATACTTATACCTTTCCTTACCGGATCGTGATTGTTTCGCGAGCACTTTCAACAATTTTCTTCCACGTCATCAATGTTCTTCAATGCAATTATGATACTATATTGAGATACTAAATCAATGGTACAGTCACCTGATGGTGACATAGGATATGTTGATATAAATTCAGGTGTTCTACAGGGGGATACTCTAGCACAATTATTGTTTATTGTTATAAAAATATGTGAATACACTCGATTATGTATTAAGAACATCTATTGACGAAAATAAAGATCTAGGCCTAACACTATCGAAACAACGAAGTAGAATATATCCAGCAATTAAGATTACAGATGCAGATTATGCTGATCATCTTGTAATATTTGCAGATTCTAGCAGAAATGCTAAAAACTACTGAATGTCTTAGAATAAAGTGGGAAAATAGTAGGTATCAAAGTAAATATTAAAAAGACGATACAAATGAACATAAACTCAAATAAAATGTAAAATCTATAGATGGGGAAGTCTTGAAAAATGTCGATAATTTCATTTATCTTGGAAGCGAAATAGAATCAACCGATAAAGAAATAAAAATAAGAATAAGAATTTATCCTGGTCAGCTCTAGACAATTTAAGTTCAAGAAATCACCACTCAGCACAATTTTAAAGAAGAACTTCTTCAGAGCCGTGGTATAATCTGTTTTATTATATGGCTCTGAAGCTTGGACCCTAATTAAAAACATGAGAAAATGTTGGATGGCACTTACACAATAATGTTGAGAGCCATATTAAATATATCAGGGAAAGAGCATCCAACGAATATTCGCCTCTATGGAAATATTCCACCACTATCAAGTATAATACGTATTCAAAAATGGAACCCAAGAAAACCTAATTAAAACCTCTATTACACCTATGTTATGATACGGGACTGACGACTGAAGAACTAAAGACAGCTATGAAAGACTGGACGACGTGGAATAATATACTTATACACAAACATAATACGTCAATAACGTTATTGTACAACAAAAAAAACTATAATATTACGAAACAAACAATAATAGTAAATTATTAATATTGTATTTTTGTAATATAATAAATTTGAAACATATATACAATATATATATAAAACAAAAATATAATACAGAACAAACAAAAATAAAATAATACTTCCCACTTTATCTGTACTAATAATGAATTATTAATTTTATATTATAGTATATTTGAAATATAGATATAAAAAATAACTTTTCTATAACAAAAACAAATTTTTTTAAAAACCCCGAAGAGATAACGCAATAATTAAGATACAAAATGAAACATAAATCAATATAAAATTATAAATTTCTGTTAAAAAAAAGTTGTTTGTCGAAACAGATTTTGTTTATTTTATTTTTAAAAGATGAAACAGATGCAGATTTTATTATATCATTATTTAATGAATTCCATATATTAAATGATCTATTATTAATTATAATTTTAGTTGTATTATCATAAGTATGTATTACATTTAATGTTTTACAATTACCTCTAGTTCTACAATTATTCGAAATATTATGGATATCAGATATATTTATATCTGTATAACTATTTGAAATTTTTAAAATTGTGGTTAGATCTATTTTTAATATTCTAAGTTCAAGTGATTCTAATTTAAAATATCCCAATCTCTCTGTATATGATTTATAATTAATATTTGATTAATTTGTATATTCTACGCATCTTGTAATTGATCTTCTAGTAAATAAGCTTTGCACTCTTTCAATTTAGTCTATGAGACTATAGTCAGTCGTCCTTCGACGAAACAATCAGATTGTCGTACGCATTCGACCGTCGAAGGAAGACATTCATTACTTCTAACGTAAAAAGAATCGTGCATAACTAATAAACATGAGTTGATCCACAAAGTATACATAGTATCAAATACCTATTAATTATTATCTTTAATTATCCAACCTCGTTATTCATTAAATATGAATATTAGTTAAACTTGTTTTATTAATTATAATAACGAATAATCCATGGGTAAGCCATGTGTAACCCATGTGTAATATGTGTGTAAACCATGTGTAACCCATTTGTAACCCATGTGTAACCCGTTTGTACCCCATGTGTAACCCATGTGTAACCACATTTCATCCAGTCCTTACTACCTAGCATCAAATGAATTCATAGAAAGACACGTTCAGACCATAAAGAACATTATAAAAATATAGACATCAATAAAATAACTAAAGCACTACTATCTTAGAGAAATAACCCTCAAAATGTAATGACCCCAGCCCTCTACACCTACTGTTACATCAATCCAAACATCAGAACGCACGAAACTACAAACACATCAAACATAAATTAACTAGATGACATTACTTACAAGAAAACCGCATAGGTACCTACATCGTACAGAACGTTCAAATCTGTCAAATTCGAGACTCCTTCAAATTCACATGATCCCCAGCTACCATTGTCAAGAAACGAACCAGAATCATATGTCATCCGCACCCATACGGGAAACATCCTATGACGTACAAGACATAAAATACGATCAACACCTACAACTAACCCCAAGAAAATTACACCACCATAGATAATACCCCCACTCATACCCAAACACTATATTTATCTAATTACCCAACACCACTATCTGATAATAATACCATCCTCTCACACACAGCTATTATAGAACCAAAAGCAGCTTAGGAAACTATACGCCGAAGCTCCAGGAACAGGCACACTCCCTACCGATTTGTCCTGTAATATATCTTCTTCTTGGAAGAGGTGATGTTATGTTATTATCACTATTACTTTGTGTATTATTATTATTATCTCGCATTATACTAACACACGCCGAGTGCTAGGAATGTGCCCATACATCAATCGATGCCGTCTCACATGATTAAGCAATGTTAGACGCCTATCTATAAGAGATGTGATACACGTACACAGTTAATAAATAATTTATTAAAGCCTTGATTCTTTTTCTAACAATTTAACAACTAGTAAATACAAATATACTTTAATTTATATTTAATTTATATACTTTATATAAATACATTTCTGATTAATGATTTATATACAAATACACTAAATTTGATTTTGATAATTATGTTAATGTTTGAATCAAATAATAATATTTATGTAATGTATTATTCTAATATAAATACACTAACAAATATAAATAAATTTAATATAATTAAATATATTTATGATTATTTGATACAAATACACAAAATCTGTTTTTGATATATATTAAATTATTAATGTTAGTCAAGTACAAAGATTTATATAAGTTTTCAAGAATAATTAATTGATTAATGTTTAAATGAATAGAACATAATTGATACAATTGATATATTTAGTATTTTAATTTGAAATAAAATGAAAAGTTGCTAGACTTGTATCGCTATAGATTTTAATTTGATTTGATTGTTTATTTAAACACCTTAAAAATATAAAACGAATTACATTACTCAACAGTGTGTGATAAAAATGAAACAGATAAAAATAAATAAATATAACATGTTGATTTAAATAATTTAGATAAATAAATATAAAACAATATTAATATTAATGAAGTAAAAACAATTTTACTTTACGTCGGAAAATATTGTAATCAATTTCACAACGTAATTTTGTCAGAAGTTTATTCCAGTTGGTAGGTGCTGACACACAGAAAGATCTACCCATAATGGTCTCATAATTATATTTAGGTAAATTTAGTTTTACAGACTTGGCAGATCTAAGGGATGAGAGTGGTCGATAATAGGATATCCTTTCAGATAATATATTAGATGCATTTGAATAGATAAGATTATGAACTAATGAAACAGATTTAAGGAAGGCTCTGTCTTTTAAGGAAAGTATTTCTAATTTATGCTGGAGGGAGCTAATTGATATATGGTTATTGAATTTAATATTATGAATAGTACGAATAGATGATCTAATAATTTTATCAATTTTATTAGTCCTACATTTGGGTAATCTATTATATAGTGAATTAACATAATCTAGGCGTGAAAAAACAAGAGAATGAATTAATATTTCACAAGTTTTATGGGTGATTAATTTTCTAATTGATTTTATATAGTGATAAATTAGCTGATTTACTCACAGAATTTATTTGTGGTATGAAAGATAGTTTTTCATCGAATATAACCCCCAAATTTTTAACTTTGGATTAACTATTTATTTGAATATTATCTACATTGACTATTGGGAATCTATTTGGAGAAATTGAAATATTAATTAATTCATTTTTATTTGTATTAGAAGAAGGTTATTTCTTAATAACCAAACATTTATGCTATCTGCACATAGAGAGAGTTTATTATTAATGTGAAAGATAAACTAGATATATATCGCTATAGATATGTAACACTATATACTTGTATCGCTATAGATATGTAACACTATATACTTGTATGGCTAGACTTGTATCGCCATAGATATGTAACACTATATACTTGTATCGCTAGACTTGTATCACTATATAATTGTATCGCTATATACACTAATAGGTAGGTAAACAATAAAAAATATGACTAAGCCGGGTCGGGTTCGTCTAGCTATGCAGAATCAGCAAGAGATATAATTAATAAAAAATAGATAGGTAAACAATAAAAAACATAGCAAAGCTAGCTCGGGTATGGCTATTATATCTATAAAGTCCATTCCACACCTAAACTATATGGAAATCGCTCGTATATTTATATACATTTTTACATGTATTAATTAAAATGTTAACATTAGATTGAATTTATTAAGGAGAGTTAAAATGATGTATATAAATAGAAGTAAAACGTAAATACCTACGAATATTCACATGCATTTTGAAAATAATTATGTTTTTATAGACACGTTGGATGTTAGACACGTTCAGATTAAACATTTTGTATATCTATATACATATCCCATTATATTTATATTGAATTAATACTAAATAAATAGGCTTACATAATTATATAAGTGTGTATATAATATACTAAACTATATGGAAATCGCTCGTATATTTATATACATTTTTACATGTATTAATTAAAATGTTAACATTAGATTGAATTTATTAGGGAGAGTTAAAATGATGTATATAAATAGAAGTAAAACGTAAATACCTACGAATATTCACATGCATTTTGAAAATAATTATGTTTTTATAGACACGTTGGATGTTAGACACGTTCAGATTAAACATTTTGTATATCTATATACATATCCCATTATATTTATATTGAATTAATACTAAATAAATAGGCTTACATAATTATATAAGTGTGTATATAATAATAATATATATTTATTGAATACAATACAAAAAGCGGATACAAATATGATTATTAATCTATGTGTTAATAATATTGAATATATACTATTAAAACATATAAATTATTGAATGAATCATGATTTCATAAGTATTATAAATTAATTAAAACATGCATAATTCCTATCTACACCATGTATTATTTTTACTATTTTTTGTGTGCATAACTTTTTTTTAAATAAAAATAAAATTAAAATACGACTTCTATTATAGAATTTAATAATATTTCTAATGATATCAAATTTATTATAATAACATCAATATAAAAAATCGTATTCTTATAGCCTATAATATAGGTTTTATTCCTATGGTTTTATTTATATCGTAAATAATACATTATAGTTAGATTATTCGTAGACTAGAATTTGTAGAACTGTAGACTACCTATAAATGTATAGTATTTACATTTTATACTAGTTTGGTTTATAAATATTAAAAATTATAGTAATATTACTAATATTAGATATTATATAGGAAGGTTAAAATGAATTAATAATGTAATATAATGAAAAATAAATAACTTATTGAAAAATAAATATTTCGAAAATCGTTACTATAGTATCTTACTTACGATTCTATATTCAATAATATATAACATACATTTATATATTTATTTACTATATATATATATACATAGATAATTTATTAAAATATAATACATACTATATTTAATAATATATAAATTATTTATTATTATTCAAAATTTGAAATGGTAAATGTGCGATTAGACCGCTCATGTAAAAAAACTTAAATACTACAACCAAAGATCATAAAATAGCAAATACTAATATAGGTCATTTATGGATGTATGGATAATGTTTATTAAAATATTATAAAAAGGTATATCGGTATATATAATAGAATTTATTTATAATAAAAAATATAATAATAATAATAATATACAACATGATATATGTACATAATGTATAAGTTATATCGAGATATATAATAGAATTTGTGTATAATAACAAATATAATAATAATATACAACATGATATGTACATAATATATAAGGTATATCGAGATATAACATATATAATAATAATAATAATATACAACATTATATGTACATAATATATAAGGTATATCGAGATCTATAATAGAATTTATTTATAATAACATATATAATAATAATGATATACAACACAATATGTACATATTATGTATAATATATAAGGGATATCAAGATATAACATATATAATTTTGTTTACATAGCAACCAATATATAGTTGTGTTAATAACTGCTTAGCTTTTAAATATATTTTAATTGTATTATTATTATAAAGATAAGTATGTATTCATTTATTTTTTATATTATCTATTATATTAATATATATTAAATATTAATATCCAACTTATTTGAAATACATAATAGTTGTCTTTAAATTATAATCATATCTTATTTAGATATAATTATATTTAGTATTTGTTTACATTTTATTATAACAAAATAAAAATCCTAAAAAATAAATAATAATCACAAAGATAATAGAATTATAAATTCGATAAATTAATTAAATTCAAATATATATTACATACTGTTTATGTATATTTATACTTAGCTACATTATTTACTATTTATAAAATTAATTAACTAGTAGTTTATAATAATATTATAACTGATATTCTCCCGTGGATCTCCCTTGGGAATTTGCTTTTGGTAGTCGGATCTACCAACCTTCATTTGAGGTTAGCTACCAACCTACACCTAGATAGTCTACTGCTGTATTTACTTACATACAGATCCATCAATTCTACCTCGGACGATACACTGCCTTAAATCTCAGACAATCGGACCATCATTGCCCGGCTGCCACCAAGCATACCAGGAGCCTACTAAAGTCAACCGGTGCTTGTCAAGTCAACTCGTCATATAGCAAAACGGACTGAATACCAAACTTCTTCAAAAATATCCCTGTTACGACCAGTTTTTATACATTTATTATTATATTTATTATTATCTATTTCATTCAATTTAATCCCACAATCTCAAGTATACCATGTCCTCAAATTGTTCACATTGTAACATTCCCGCATGCGAATATTATCTCAAATGTAAAACATGTCCATCTATTTTACATTATAATTGTTTATACCCCGCAGCTATTATTTCTAAATCCTGGTTTCATTCTAAAAACCCCCCTCCCGCTTATGCTATTGCTATATTTAATTCACCTAACTTCATCTTCTCATGTTCCTCATGCCTAGCCTTAAATAAGTTTCCTTCGACTAATCATACAACTACTCCACCCATTACTATGCCATATTCACCTTCTACTTTAACTGACAAATCTATACATAATACTTGTTCCAAGGTAACGCCAAATATAACATCTGATATATATTCTTCTACTACGACTATTAATATCCAGCCCAAGCATCAGCCCAATGCTAATACTTCTAGAAACATTCCAAAGCTAATGGACTTAACATTTTCCTCAAATCACACACCAACCCCTATATTATCTAGTTCAACTTCCTCAAAGTCTTCATCCATACGCTCCATAGATAATTCCCTTATACTAGTACTTGAACACCTTCTTCCTTATGAAGTTAACTATAATTTCATAGTATCATTAATTGACTATATAAAACTTCCACATTCTTATATTACTTCTGCCTCATTTCTTACCAGTACTGCTATATTACGTTTCACTAATATTTCTGCTCGTTATATATGTTTCTCCTCCCTTCTAAAAATCTCACCACATAGTAATTTTAAGCATATATTTATTCGTCATTATTTACCTGACTCTACTAGACTTCTTGGTAAGGTACTATATCATGCCCTAAAACAAAAACTCGTCGCTCCACGACAAACGGGCCGTGGTGGTGGGGTAGGATTTATGATACGTAATGATTTTTACCTATCTCCATCCATTTCATTCCCCCCCTTTTCATATAGTGATTGTATTTCGCTGACCCTCAAGCTTCCTAACTTAACTCTACATCTTACCGTTATCTATCGTCCCCCAAAACCTGAAACCAGTTTATTCTTTGATGAATTTCATGATTTTATCCATAAACTTCCTTCATCTTCATCCTATCTACCAATAGTTCTTGGTGACTTAAACTATCACTATAATTCTCCCATCTATCCCCATGGTGACTTTAAACTCCTAACTGAGTCTCTTTCCTTGTGCCAACATATATCATTTCCTACCCATTCTAGTGGCAATACACTTGATATGATATTTACACCCCTATCCAGTCCTCTTATTAGATGTATAAACCCTAACTCCTTTCAAAAAATTGAACTACTAACTGATCATTTTATTATTGAATTCTCTATAAATCTAAAATTCACAAATATTAAACGAAAACGTATTACATATAGAGATTTTAAGTCTATCGACCTACCAAGATTTGTAAACAATATCAAAACTGAGATCTCTTCTTCAACTTCCCTCTGTCCGGTACTCCTAAACTCCACTCTCCTAAATATTATCAATATACATGCACCTACAAAAACTACATTAATTACCGACCGCCCTTTTTCTCCCTGGTTCTCCCACGAACTTTTCATCTTCAAGAAGAGTGTTCGAAAATTTGAGAAGAAATTTCTTAAAAATCCTTCTACTGAAACTAAATTAGCACTATCACTAGCTAGAAAAAATTACAAATCTACTATATCTCGTTCAAAATCTATCTATTATAACAAAAAGATAGCATTGATATCCTCCAATCCTCGCAAATTATTTAAAATAGCAAATAAAATTCTCTCTCCTCCAGATGAAAAAATCCTCCCCATTTTACCTAACACGTCAAATTTTCAACTGTGTTCTCTTTTTGAAAAATTCTTTAAACATAAAATTGCAAGCATTAATAATATTATTTGCGCATCTACTCAACCCATACTCAATCCTACCATATATATTACCCATCATATTGACTCATTAAGTACATTCACTATTCCTTCACTATATGAAGTAAATGACCTACTCATGAAATCTCACTGTACCTCCCCCACTGATCCCCTACCTTTATCATTATATCACTAACTTTCACCCTTATTTTCTCCTATTTTCTTGGATATTATTGCGAACTCACTAAACTCTGGCCAAGTTTCACCCTGTCTCAAGACTGCCATAATATCCCCTATTCTAAAAAAACAAAACTTAGACCCAAACTCATTTAGCAATTATCGCCCGATCTCCCACCTACCCTTATTAAGTAAAATATTAGAAAGAATTGTTTCCAAACAACTCATAGCCCATGTAAATAAAAATAATCTTTTCGACCCGTTTCAAAGCGCCTTTCGTAAGGGTCATTCAACTGAAACAGCTCTCCTACGTATTACTGACACTATATTATCTACCTTAAATAGAAACACGTGTTGCCAGCTAATCCTACTTGATCTATCATCTGCTTTTGATACCCTGGACCATAACATATTAATCTCGCGACTTACTTTAATGGGTATATCTGGCTTAGCATTAAAATGGTTTACTTCATATCTCACTAACAGGAATATCTCTATTATGATTGACAAATCTTACTCGCCTCTTTCTCCTCTTAACCACGGTATTCCCCAAGGATCTGTTCTAGGTCCATCCCTCTTTTCTATTTATATCCGCCCTATTGCTGATCTAATTAAGAAATTTCCAAATATCCACTACCATATTTTTGCTGATGATATCCAACTGTTTACCTTTTTCCCTATAAATTCTCATAATACCATTAACTCTGAATTAATCGAGTGTGCTAACTCCATAAGATTATGGCTCCTCTCCAATAAACTACTAATTAATTCCTCTAAGACTACTGTACTTAACATATCTACTTCTGAAACTTCCTTTCCAAACTTTACTCTGAATAACATGATTATTTCTCCTTCTCATTCCTCCAAAAACCTAGGATTAGTATTTGATGACAAATTATCATTTAAGAATCACATATCATCCATTACAAAATCATCCAACTTTCATCTCTTCAGAATTAAAAAAATACGGACATCACTTTCCAGAAACCTTACTAAAACTCTAATTAATGCTCTTGTACTTTCACGTATTGACTACTGTTCTTCCCTACTGAATTTACTTCCTGCTAAAGCTACTGCTCCACTTAATCGGATTATCCGTTCCTCAATACGTACTACCTACTGTTTAACTCGACTGGATCACTCTACTACAACATCGCATCAATCATCTCGTATGTGGCTACCCTTCTCCCTCAGGTGTAAATTACGTATACTATCTATAATCCATAAATCAATATATTCTTTTACCCCTAGCTATATCTCTGATCTAATTAAAAAACGTACTATATTATCTTCTCTTCGTTACCAAAATGCTCCTCTACTTATCTCCCAGAACTCTAGTAAAACTTCCCTAAATTCTAGAGCTTTTAAAAATTCCGGTCCAACCCTATGGAATTCCCTCCCTCCTACCATTCGTTCTATTAGATCCCACAAAAGATTTATAAATCTTACTTCTTCTTTTCTCTCTACCCATAATCATTAAATCATCCAACTTATTATTTGTATCCGTGTTATATTAAATTTATATCATTATTAAATTGTTATTGTATTATTATTATCTTATTATTATATAACACTATACTATATCAATGCAGTCTGTAGTATATACAACTACACCATATCAATGCAGACTGTAGTATATAATAGTCCTTTATATTGTTTATTATTGTTTTTCCGTTGTATATTGAATGTATATTATTATCAAATTATTATCGTATTACTATTATTTTATTATTATTTTCTTCCCGCACGAGCGAAGGGGTCTACATGACCCTATTTTAGTGCTAATAAACTCAATATCATCATCATCATCATCATAATAATAATAATATACAACACGATATGTACATATTATGTATAAGGTATATCACGGCACAGTCGCAATACGTAACAATCCGTGATGCGACATGTTTGCAAGTTACGCTCATACCTTTGATGTTATTTATATTATGATCTTTTAGAATTGTTAATTACAATTAAGTTCATATACCCGCATATTGTGAAGCACTGTACCACCGACTGCACCACCGACTTGTACTCGGTATATAGGGAGTAGATCCATGCCATATGGCACTATAATACAATATATGTTACTATATGATACATACAGATAAATCAGTAACCAATCAAATCATACCTACATAATTCTAGCTGATTATATATATATGTCGTCAATACTTGTTACTTTAAAAGTTGGCTCCGTTACGAACTGTAGTGCCTTTATTATCTATAAACTATAAACTAAAATGGAATTCCCTTGTTTATTTTGTCAATTAGAAGTATATGATACTGATATGGCTATTTGTTGTGACTCTTGCGGCGAATGGTCTCACATTTCTTGTGAAACTGGTATTGATATTCCGTCATACCAAGCGATGATGCGGGGATAACAATTATTATGGTCATGTCTTGTTTGTCGTACGAATGCAGAGGAACTCCGACCATCTAACCTGGCTGCATTGCGTCCTATAAGAGAAATAATCGAAGATGATATTGTAATACAGCTAGAATCACCTAGAGTAGAGATACTATCTCCTCTAACGTATAGACAAATCTCTTCCGGCACAAGTAGGAAAGGTGATTTACTTTCTGACAGTAGAGGACATAGTTATGTTAGGAATGTAGACAATCGTCGAGCGGCTATCAGATGGAAGTGTATCCATAAAAACAGACCTGTATTATGTAAGGCCGGAATAGTCGAAGACGGTCATTCATATATTATAACTCCTATTGGAAGGGCACATGATCATATATGCGACGCAGATCCCCTTAAGGTAAAATACGTCGAAATGAGAACCCGTGTATTAGAAAGGGGAGTTAAAGATCATTATTTATCGGCAGCATCAATAATTGATGACGAATTAATTAATGATGGTTCACTCGTATCGTGCATGCCGAATAAAGCACTACTAGTCAATTATATCAATAAGAAAAGATCTGTAGGCAGACCTCGAGATGTCACAGGTATATCTTTTGAAATCAATATGGACCATATACCAGAAAATTTCTTACGACATGATATAAATCAAAATAACGCAAGGTACCTAATATTCATGACGGAAAAGCAATTAGAGATAATGTCTACTTCAAAAGTTTGGTATCTAGATGGTACATTTCGTATCATTAATCGACCATTTCAACAACTTTTTGGAATTCATTGCTTCGTAAAGTCTGGTGATCACATAAAGCAATTTCCTGTTTGTTTCGTATTCATGACTAATCGCCGATATGAGGATTACATCGCAGTATTCACCGCTATTAGGAGATCTCTACCGCGAATTAACCTAGAACGTTGTATGCTCGATTATGAGAAGTCTGCATGGAGAGCTATCGAAACAGTATTTAACGTTGAACGAAAAGGGTGTCTATTCCACTATACCCAGGTAATTAAATATTAACCCTAAACACGTATTTGATTATAAATATTAACATATCTGAATTATATTTAATATTAATAAAATAAATTTATATCATATATATTCTCGTAATTTGTAAAATATTCTTAATGCCAATCAACTAATTTCATTATATACATTAACATTTACCGGTTATTTAAAAATAAATATATACTATTAAAAAAAATATTAATATTTACTAATTTTTAAAGGCGATCATACGAAATAGTAGGAGCTTGGGACTCCAAGCAAGATATCGTGGTGATGAAAGCACCAAACACGTAATTCGTAAAATAATGGCACTTCCATTACTACCGGCTAATCATATAGCCGAGAGCTTCAACCACATCGCAAATTCCTTTCGTCGAAATGACCGTCCACTGCAGAAACTGATCAAGTATGTACGAAGGCAGTGGATTACATCAACGGTTCACTCACTAGACGGGATGTCCGTACACGGTTTAGATATCCGTACAAATAACGATTGTGAAGGATATCATAACCGTTTACGGCATCTCGGACAAGTGAATATGACATTTTACAAACTAGTAGAATTCATTCATAAGGAATGTAAACTAGTTGAAATACATATTCAACTAGTTCATTCAAAAAAACTTTCGAAATATGTTAATAATGTATATAAACGGAATAGTGTAAATATAAATAATTTAATATCAACATATAGAAATAACAATATTAGTGTAGATGCCTTCCTATTACGTGTTAGTTATTTAATAAATCCGGCAAATGAATTTAATGATGCTAATGTAGATAGTACTACTGATACTGCTAGCGATTAAATGTATTATGTACATATCGTGTTGTATATTATTATTATTATATATTTTATTATAAATAAATTCTATTATAGATCTCGATATACCTTATATGTTATGTACATATAATGTTGTATATTATTATTATTATTATATATGTTATTATAAATAAATTCTATTATAGATCTCGATATACCTTATATGCATATAACATGATATGTACATATAATGTTGTATATTATTATTATTATATATGTTATATCTCGATATACCTTATATATTATGTACATATCATGTTGTATATTATTATTATATTTGTTATTATAAACAAATTCTATTATATATCTTGATATCCCTTATATATTATACATAATATGTACATATCGTGTTGTATATCATTATTATTATATATGTTATTATAAATAAATTCTATTATATATCTCGATATACCTTATATATTATGTACATATCATGATGTATATTATTATTATTATTATATATGTTATATATCGATATACCTTATATATTATGTACATATCATGTTGTATATTATTATTATATTTTTTAGTATACACAAATTCTATTATATATCTCGATATAACTTATACATTATGTACATATATCATGTTGTATATTATTATTATTATTATATTTGTTATTATAAATAAATTCTATTATATATACCGATATACCTTTTTATAATATTTTAATAAACATTATCCATACATCCATAAATGACCTATATTAGTATTTGCTATTTTATGATCTTTGGTTGTAGTATTTAACTGAGTGGTCTAATCACACATAAACCTTTGAAATAATCTGAAACAATAATATTGAAATTTAAATAATTACTACTATTTCCTAAGTTTTTATGAGTCATACAAATCTTTGAATATAAATTGAAATGGATGTATATTTTTACAAAATAATAATAATATTTAATTCAAAATGTATATTTTTAATTAATAACATCTTTTATATTTTTATTCAATATATTTATTCTAAAGTAAATTTAATATATTAATTCATAAATTGCCATTTGACATATACACATTAAGTTGCTGTATTTCGGTAAAAACAGTGTGTCAGAAAGTAAAAACAGATTCCGTTTTTTTGTGTAACCAAGTATATACACGCAGAAATCTAAAAATGTAATTATTTATAGTCTATTCTCTATAAAAACAAATGATAATTAAATATATTCATTATAATATAACGATTATTAAAATATTATTTAATTAGATACCAATTATTTCTCTAACATATAGTAATTCATAAATTAAAGTAGGTGGTTGACACAAAATTGTCGGCCTAATCTTCGTGTCAGCGTATTCCGTATTTATATGCCCGTTTTGTCTTCTCATTCCGTATATTATATATCTATATATATATATATATATATATATATATATATAGATATATAGTACGTGTACACTGCAATGTATATTACATGTACACGTAGTATATACTAAGGACATACATGTCCGTAGTATATCTATAGGCGGAGTTTATCTAGTAAGACACGCCTATATCTAGAGGCGAGCGTCTCATCTACGAAAGCGCGAGCTTATATATTGAATAAACTATTAGTCATATATTTTTGGCGCCGGTTTTGATCCACAACCTTATGGATAATAAACTGAGCAAAGCTGGTGGTTATTTGCAAGACCTCCTATAACCTCCGAGGTTATAGGAGGTCTTGATATTTATATATTTTAATTCTACATTTGAATCATTTTAAATATAATATTGTTGAATATAATATATACATCTCATATATGATTTATTGCAATAGTAACGTGATCATAACAATGACTATTTTCTTGAATTCTTAATAGTTTGTTTACTGTAATATTGCGAATAGTCATATTTCCTGAAGGCAATGGGCATCTCGATGTAACCTGTACAGTAGTATTTAGCAGTAATATATCTAGCTCTCTATCTACTGTAAATCATAGTAGTGACTTTATATTCTATGATTTATATCTGAAATGTATACTATTCATCAATAATGTATGTTATATATTCATTGATTGATTTTACAATAACAAATTCTATATATTTCTAAAAAATGTACTTCCATAATGTAATACGATAAAACTATTAAACAATATTCGTAAAATTATGTGTTTCCTGTCCTAGGTGATTATTTATGGTCTATACGCAAATAAACCTTTATCCCAGGATTGTTCAATAGTTGCCAGTAATTTCTTGTGCTGCTTTTGACATAAACCTGTACATTGATGTATCACTTTAATATGCACAAATGTAATTCATACAAGACAGGTTACCTGTTTTACGGTAAGAGATCACATCTCCAGACTCTTTAGAGATGAACTGCCTCAATAGATCTGTATTCTATGTGGGTATGTGGACAGGTCTTAGTGCAATAGAAATAAGTAGACTAGGTAAGTGTGCTGACGATGTACTTACTAGGCAGTACAGTATGCACTTGTCTTTCCCTAACATATATTCATCTGATTAATGTAATTTACAAATCGAGATCATTGAATTGATTATTTTAATATTACATGGATACATCATGCCTCTGATGACTTATGATTACAAACATATTCCTCTGAACATTACTGACCTCTTCGTGTAAGACGAGATATTCGTCACGGCATATAGGACATGGGTTTCCGGTAGTAATAGCTCCAGCTCTCTGTTGGAGGATGATGAGGCATAGTATTGGCAAACCCACTATTTAAATCCCAGTTACCCCCATCAGGGCTAGAGAATGCACAGTAGCGATGTACAGAGCTGTTTATCTGACCAAAACTGATGGCTTACCATAATTAAAGTTTATATAAGCTATTTTACTATTTGTAACGTAATAGTTAGTATAGCAATACACATCATATGTAATGGTTGAGTTCTATATAAGGAAGTCATGTAATATTACTGATTATTTAAATATGTACATATCATTATTTTATTAATATATAATCAAATATAATATTATTATTATATTTGACCAAAATAAGTATTTAAACAAATATTTAATTTTTTAATTTTAAATAATATTTTCTACACTATTATTGTCTTTACTTTTACTCTAATAATGGTTTTATTATAAAAAAAGTTAATATATATATATATATATATATATTAATATGAAGATTGAAATAGTAGCAATACAATTACAATATAAATAATAAATTGTGTGTATAATTATATTTGAATTTATAATGTAATATTATATAGACTTTATTTGCATAGATGCTGTATGATTTATTATACTAATTATCTATTACATAATTTTACATATTTTATATTAAATATTTAGTTATAATTTATAAGCAAAATAATAGATGCAGATAAATATCACACCTAAGTATTTTTTCAAAATGTTTACATAAATAGATTATTCACATGGATACACAAATATATATATATATATATATATATTAGTGTTGGAAATTTTCAGATTTGTCACTCATTCGAAGGTTTTGAATAGTAAATAAATACACTTCGAAGGTTTCAAATAGTATTATTTTTTATTAAATTAAGTATTCGAAGGTTTCGAATAGTAAATAAATACACTTCGAAGGTTTCAAATAGTATTATTTTTATTAAATTAAGTATTCGAAGGTTTTGAATAGTAAATAAATACACTTCTATGGTTTCAAATAGTATTATTTGTATTAAATTAAGTATCAAAGTTTTCAAATAGTTAAATTATTCATTTCTAAGGTGTAAAATAGTAAATAAATACACTTCAAAGGTTTAAAATAGTATTATTTGTATTAAATTAAGTATTCGAAGTTTTCAAATAGTTAAATTATTCATTTCTAAGGTGTAAAATAGTAAATAAATACACTTCAAAGGTTTCAAATAGTATTATTTGTATTAAATTAAGTATACAAAGTTTTCTAATAGTTAAATTATTCATTTCTAAGGTGTGAAATAGTAAATAAAATACTTTGAAGGTTTAAAATAGTATTATTTGTATTAAATTAAGTATTCGAAGTTTTCAAATAGTTAAATTATTCATTCCTAAGGTGTAAAATAGTAAATAAATACACTTCGGAGGTTTAAAATAGTATTATTTGTATTAAATTAAGTATTCAAAGTTTTAAAATAGTTAAATTATTCATTTCTAAGGTGTAAAATAGTAAATAAATACACTTCGAAGGTTTAAAATAGTATTATTTGTATTAAATTAAGTATACAAAGTTTTCTAATAGTTAAATTATTCATTTTAAAGGTTTAAAATAGTAAATAAATACACTTTGAAGGTTTCAAATAGTTAATATATTTAAAAATAATAATAATTATTTATTTTGACAAATATATATAATAATAGAATGTAATATAATTAAAAAGGGTTATGAATTTTGATTAATGATCAATGAATATCAATAAGTCTAATTTCAATGGACATAATTGTGAACGTATTTTTGTTAAAATATTTGGAGCCATAGAAAATATTCTTTCTGCGGGAACAGATGATGACTGCCCAGTTAAATATCGTTTGCAATCTTGGAAAGAATTGGAAATTCCTTATCGTGGTCAGACCACTACATTAATGGACAATCATTCCGGTCAATTCTCGGTTTATACAGATATAATTTCAGTTCATCTATTTCATTATAAAATAGAGATAAGTTTCTGTTATTTTAAATTAAATATTGAATTAGGATATGATATCTATCGATTAGTTAAATACAATTATTTAAAGTTATTTAAATTATATTTACTAAATAATCTAGTAATGATAATAAAGATGTTTCTATTATTTTAAATTATAATAAAAATTATATTTATTAATAAGATAAAGATTAATAAAGATACGTTTCCATTATTTAAAATAAAATAATGAATTATATGATAGTTAAAAAGGTTAAAACGGAAGTAAATAGCCTAGGGTAAATAGTATTAAATTATTTGTTTATTGTTTAATAAAATATATTCATGCTTTTACCGTTTTTTTTAATAGTTAAATTTTGATATTCGAATTTTTCAAATAATTAGATTTAGGCATTCGATATTTTCGAATAATTAGATTTAGGTATTCGACATTTTCGAATAATTAGATTTAGGTATTCGATATTTTCGAATAATTAGATTTAGGTATTCGACATTTTCGAATAATTAGATTTTGGTATTCGACATTTTCGAATATCTGTCAAATTCAAAAATTTACTATTTGAAAGAATCGAATATTAGAATATTCGAATATTCTATTCGATATTTGAAACCGTTTCCAACACTAATATATATATATAAATATGAAGGAAATAATATTATATTTTGCAAATATAAAATTACTTTTTATTTTTATATAAATACATTATAAATGTTGTACAAAGCAAAAATTATGAAAACAAGTTGGTCTAATAAATCACCACCAAATTATGCTATTCAGATGTTTTGATAATAATATTTATTATTTAAATATATGTAGCAGACTAGCGTCTTATATATGGTTATATAGTTGTTATTAAGTTTATATTATATATTTTTAATTTAGTTATTTTATTTATTTGTGTATTATGTAATAATTATAAATGTTAATTTCGTCTAGTGATTTTTGTGTTTTTAGTTAATGTTATTTAGTTTATTATATATTTTTAATTGATTTTTATTTTTGTTTTCTGTTATGTAATAATTAAAAGTAGAAATGTTGATTGTATATATATTGATTTTTGTGTTTTTTATCTAGGGTTATTTAGTGTATAGAATTGGTTAGACCAATGAACCGTCGCGTAGAAGTAATATAATCTGAACCATAATAGATTTAATAATATTCTTTCATTTCTGATTATACCTTGACACGTGGAGGTTTGTAAAACATTATATTATATTATATTTATTCCATATTGTAATTCTGTATATATGTTTTATAACAGATTTAGTGTATGGTTTTTTCTTGTTTTTGATTTATGAATAAAGAATAAATACAACGTTCCCCTATCATAATTGAGTGGTGTTTTATTTGTTTCATTAAATTCGACCTTCATTATTACATTTGGTGACAGCGGCGGGATTGATTGTATTTTAAAAAATAGCACATTTGTACTCTTTATTTATATTTATGTTTTCATTTGAAAAAAAACCATACACTACGGACGGAGTTTGTGGAAAGCTAGCGGAGCTGATTGAATGCAGACGGAACTGTTAAAGGAGTCAAGGAGTGGAAGTCACCGATTATTGTCGTCGTATTAGGATATTGAATAGGTTCGTTACAAATTTCCGCGTTTAAATTATTTTTTTTACTTTTGATTACAATAATTCAGATTATATTATTACTACGCGACTGATATTTCTATGAATATTTCCTTGTCATTTAATTATAGTATACTATATGTTATGTAATTGCGTAGTAGTTTAGTTGTGAATATGCAAGGGAGTTATGTACAGATTAAGTAAGTTCAATGGGGAAGGTGATGTAGATGAATGTTTGAGAGATTTGGATGAGTGTATTAGTTTATTAGGTATAAAGGGAGAGGAGGCGGCACCGTATGCGTTATATCATGTCACCGGAGATGCTAAACTGTATTTGTCAATGTTAGGGGATAATCTAACTACAATAAAAGAAATTAAAGAGAGTTTGAAAGAAGGTTATCTGAGAATTAGAAATAGGAGTGAGATTATGTATGAGTTGATGGGTACTAAGCAGGGGTATAATGAGACTTCTATTGAGTTTTCAGATAAATTATTAAAATTAGGTATGGAATTAAAAAAAGTAGATAATCAGTGGGAGGATATTGTTGTAGAGAGTATTAGAAGAAACCTAATTAATATAAGATTAAGGCAGGCTATGTGTAGTTTGGAGAAGGATATCTCAGTTAAGGAATTGAGGAAATTTATTGATAGTTGGGAGGAAGTATCGAAAACGGATACATATGAGAGTTATGGTGTTAAGGGAGGGAGTAGTCAACGTAATTGGCAGGATGGTCAGATAATAGATAGAAATGTATTTTTAAGGTCGTATAGTCCAAGGACAAATTATGGTAGAGGTCATGTTGATAACTATATTAGAGAGGTTCGGTGCTCTCGATGTAATATATTAGGTCATATAAGTAGTACTTGTAGAGTAGATGTAAAAGAGAAAACATCGATAATTGGGTCAAAGGAAATTGTAGATAGCCATCAGTTGATTGGTGAGTGTGTTAGTAAAGTAGAATATAAAGAGGAGAGTAAAGTAGGATGCATAGAGGAGAATAAGATAGAATATTTGAATGATACGAGCAGTCAAGTATCTATCATTCCATATAGTTTCTTAAATAAAATAGATAATATAAAAGTAGGAAAACCTTCTCCATGGTTAAAAATTATAGTAGAAAATAGTGAAGGTATAGAGGATTCAGGTGAAGGAAAGATAGAGGCAGTTAGGAAATGGCAAGATATGGTAAATGAATTAAGATATTGTATGGGTTTTGTAGTGTATACGCTAGTATACTATAGTAAATTCATGATAGATTTTAAAACTATGACAAGTCCATTACAAAAGTTTATAGTAGATGTGATTAATTAAATGGTGTACCGATTGTATATAATAGATATACCCTATAGGGTAGTACACATATAAAACTTAGTGAGTGAAGTTTTAAATTTTATAAATGTACATTTTAAAAATTATAAGGAGTGTATGTAACAGACTAACATCTGGTTATATGGTTGTATAGTTATTTTTAAGTTTATATTATATATTTTTAATTAATTATTTTATTTAGTTGTGTATTATGTAATAATTATAAATGTTAATTTAATCTAGTGATTTTTGTATTTTTAGTTAATGTTATTTAGTTTATTATATATTTTTAATTGGTTTTTATTTTTGTTTTCTGTTTTGTAATTTATTAAAAGTAGAAATGTTGATTGTGTATATATTGATTTTTGTGTTTTTTATCTAGGGTTATTTAGTGTATAGAATTGGTTAGACCAATGAACCGTCGCGCAGAAGTAATATAATCTGAACCAAAATAGATTTAATAATATTTTTTCATTTCTGATCATACCTTGACACGTGGAGGTTTGTAAAACATTATATTATATTATATTTATTCCATATTGTAATTCTGTATATATGTTTTATAACAGATTTAGTGTATGGTTTTTTCTTGTTTTTGATTTATGAATAAAGAATAAATACAACGTTCCCCTATCATAATTGAGTGGTGTTTTATTTGTTTCATTAAATTCGACCCTCATTATTACATTTGGTGACAGCGGCGGGATCCGAACCCGCGCCACCGAAGTGACTGGTGACCCTCATTATTACATATAATACTTCTATAAATAATAATAAAGATAATACACCAATAAATCTAACTAGTTCAAATAATTCATTAGAATTGTCTACTCTTATTAATAATATTAAAAATTTAATAAATGAAACAGAAAATAAATTAAATATTTTATTATCGAAAATCACTGAAATAAGTGTTGTTTATAAAAGGTTGTTGTTAAAAAAACATATGCTAATGTAACCACATCTGATACCTATATTTACAATTTGGTAAAATCAGTAAATTCTATTAAAAATAAAATAGATATTGATATCAATAATGAAATTATTATTCACAATATCAATATTCCCATTAATATCAATATCAATATTCCCCTTAATGATAGACATATTTTGTTAACTACTTAGCAACAATTATTTATAAAACAATAAATATTAATAAATCATGTGTACTATCAATTGTTCAATTATCATTTGATAAACTAAAATTAATTATAGATAATGAAGTCAGAAAACAAATGATGTTATGAAATGTCAACCATATTTTCATTCATAGAATATCTCTAGATAAAATGTCACTAGAACGGTACCAGGTATTGATATGATATATATATATAGGGGCGTCGGAACGATATTTTGTATGGGGGGGGCTATTTATTTATATTTTATATTATAAATCCTATTATGTATTACTAATATACTTACTAATTATATCTTATTAATATCGTATACCTCTTTAGTCTATGTTAACCCTTTAATATGTAATTAATAATATTTAATTTTTATAACAATACTTAAGTAGGAATATATTAGAAAATAAATAATAAACATTAAATAATTTATTATTATATAAATATAGATTTTTATTTATAAATATATCCATCTCAATTGTGTGAATTATTTTTTGATTTATATTTGCCAATACTAATGCATTTACTCTACTATCTAGCATAGTAGACCGTAACAACGTTTTTTTTCGACCGATTCATGTTAGGGTAGCTTACTAAATCTACCCTAACATGACACAGAACTTGAGGGGAAAACCAATAAAAGTGTGATAAAATATATTATGCCGGAAAATATTTTTTGAATATTAGGAGATTTTTCCATCATGTATATGTTTATCCTCGTCAGATGGTATTGAACTTATTGATTGATTTGAACATATGGAAATTCGATCTTTCAATCGTTAATTCTTCATACATTTTGTATTAATTTTTAGTGTAGAAAATTAATAGGATTACTTAGATTAATCTAAAAAAAAACAACCTTTTTTTTCATGAATTATATTATTTGTAATAATGATTCCTTTAATTTATAAGATTGTATAAATGAAGTTTCCTTAGTATAAAATTTGGTTTTAATGTTCATCATTAGGGAATCAAACAGCTCAGTATATTTTATTCTGTAAATATTAATGATAAAGTAGGATTTACCTATATTAACATATTAATTGATCATATCTAATCACATTCTTATATTAACATAACATTAATAATGTTATATTATGTTATCTAGATAAGATGTATGTATTTTGCATTTTTATTACTATTCATCTCATAAATATTTATAATAATTTATATTATATGTCTTATTATTATTCTCTGAATTAGATATAATTAGAAAATTAAATTAGATATATTTAAAATAAAAATAAATTATTATAATATTTTATAATAAACATTTATTATAATCTATTTTGTATTTTATATAATATTTTTATGAAAGTAGGATATTAACCTTGAATCAATATAAAAACTTGTATATATAAAATATTAAATACTTTTGTTTCTATATCTTCAATGAATTATTATGATTATATATAATTATAATCATATATGCTTTCAAGTATATTTTTTATAAATGTTACCTTCAATAGTATTTGTTGGTATCATGAAAGCTTTCAACTTCATATCCAAGCTTTCAAATATCAAATTTTAAATATTCATATAACAAATATTTGACTTATTTATATTTTTTAATAATACATTTGCAATATATTTGTGGTCATTGGTAATATAATATAATTCTTTATATTATTTCAGTGCATCGATTATACCACTATATTGATCTAATGTTATTTTAATACATTATTTTCGCAGTCCATCATATTGGGCATAATGGTTTCAATGTATTTGCTTTGTTATTATTAGTATTATATACAATCAGTAATTTGATAGTTTGTTCATATAATAATCCCAAATCATAAACCACTCTCAACTTGAGAGTCTCAAGGCTTTTCTTATATTTATATTATTATCTAATGATTATGCTATTAAGTTTATGCGATGAGCTCCACATTGTGTATCAAAATTTAAAGGCTCTATTCATTATTATAGTCTTTACAACATTATATTGACCAGACATATATATATGTTAATATTAGCTAATATTAGCTACACCGTCATATGACTGTCCTATTAATTTAGAAATAGGCAAGTTAAGATGTTAAAGTTCAGACAACATTAAATTTGCTATATTTTCTAAGTTGTATACTCAGTCATATTGCATATTCCTATGCATATTTCTTTTGCATTGACTTGAGAAAGTCCCATTAATATCTAATATTCAATCAAATATTTAATAATTCAGATTTATATAGTTGAATAATTTCATTCTTAATATCACCAGATAACAAGTATCTCTCAGAGATTCTCTCATGAATATTATCATATTTCATGGATAGGGAAGGGGCAAACAATACTTAGCCCCCCCCCCACTATATGTTTGGTAACATTCTTTAGAAAAAAGTTGTATTAACAAAGACAATATACTATATTTAATATATATAAAATGTATTAATACATATTTCATGGGGGGGGCAAAACATACTTAGCCCCCCCATATTTTTGAATGGGGGGGTCCGATACCCCCCGCCCCCCCCCCCTTCCGACGCCCCTATATATATATATAAATATATATATATATATATAAATATATATATATATATATAAATATATATAACCATGTAGTTTAGGATATCAAATTTCATCAAATATTAATTATAAATCATATAAAGAGAGATTGTATATTTTAAATTAGAATCACTTGAACTAAGAAGATTGAAAATAGATCCAACCACAAATTTTTTAAATTTCAAATAATTACACAGATATGATTATATCTGATCCTTTACATTTAGAATAATTATAGAAATAGAGATGTTTGTAATTTACTAAATAACCTAGAATAGAATCGGGCATAACGTAGAATAGATAAGTGCACTACACAATATAATCATGTATGTTTCAAATTTACTATATTATTAAGATAGTACATTAATAATTTACTATTATTGAGAATTTTAAAGTGATAAGTATTATATTATTATTTGTTTTATATTATTATTGGTTTATTTAATTGTTAACATTTACTATTTGTATATAAATATATATATATAATTATGTTTAAAATTTATTATACAATTAAAATATTAAATTAATAGTGTACTTACATATATATACAGATTTTAAAAGTGATATGTATTACATTATTTATTTATTTCGTATTAGTATTGATTTATTTGAATTTCAACATATTCTATTTATAATATATATAAAATGTACTATTTAAATATTTAACAAAATAATTAATAATTTATTACTATTACAGGTTATAAAGTTAAGAAGAATTCAATATATTTAAAGTTAAAATAGCGTTATTTCAATTTCCTTATTAACAAAACAATGTATTTATATTTTCGATTATTTTTACGCTATATTTTATTTCTATTTTCAATCATTTTTGATTTATTTTTACGGTAACTGTAAAACGTCTTAATTTCATATTATTATTTGTTTATTTCAATAATTTATGTTATCCTCATCCATATAAAGAAAATGGATAAGCAATTGGATGTGTGTATGGAGGCGATATATTCACTGCAATCAAAATCTACTACCAAATATTAACTAGCAAATAAGCTACTAAATTTTAATTAATATTATTTATTTATATATATATATATTGATAATTACGATTGATTTACTAAAAAATAAAATAATATTTTAAAAATACACAATATCAACATTCCTTATAATTTATTGTATTTAAATTGAAGCTCATAATTCTATTTATTGATATTTATAATCTAAATCCGTAGATATAATTAGAAGTCAATTCAATCTATTTCGATGAAAAACTTACTGTTTAAATAATTGACATATATAATATGACTTCACATTCAAGCATCTGTCTTTTATACATTATATACATTGCGTGCGTCAATTGCTTGTCCACTTTTTTCATCTCAATGGTTATCGTTAGAAAATATTTATACTTTATACTTTTCGATAATATATTTGATTAAATAAATTATCAATCTATTTATTAAGATTCTAAGTGTCTGTAACATAACATCTATTGCATAACTTTAGGCCTAACGATGCAAGTCTTGCGGGTCTTATACGGAGGGAGACCGCCCTTGTGATTCCTCCGATAAGGCACCCAGACATCGCTTCCTCTATATGTGGTTTCGTAGGCTGATATATGGGGAGGGAGGGTTCGATTACATTGATAAGGCCCCATGTGAGTAGAGCTGATCACCCACCTTTACTCTTCATGTAACGTTTACTAGTTTCTATATCGATATCGGGTCTAAGGGTATTCATAGGAGCGTCATCTACTGTGACACTATCATCATCAATTTCCTGCTGCTTCGAACATCTTGCAGCCAATGTAGAATGTATACTCCTGTTTGTTACCTATATTGTTGATGCGTAGATATTATTATTAATGGCTTTATTAATGTATTCCATATTATTTTGTTTTTAGTGATTATGATATTGGCGTGTATATTATTGCTTTAATATATACGCAATTATTAGTAATTAGTTAATATTTAGAAATTTAATCTATAATGCTCAAGCTATATTATTATTGTTACATTATATCTTAACTATTGTTGCTATTGTTGCTATAGGTTAACTATACACACACACAATATGGTCATACATTTAAATTAGTAGATAGATATTATTATAATTATATTAGTAAATTACTAATAGTAATAAATATGCAGTCTAGAATTGTAGAATTTATATGTATAGTAGTCTACTATCAGTAGATTATCACAGCATATTCATTAATTTATTATTATAATTATACATTGTATACTCAATTATTATTATTATAATAGATTCTATTACATTCATGAATATTACTATTATATAATATTATAATATATTATTAAAAAAACTATACTATATTTGATACTGTTATAGTATATAGCCTATAGTTTAAGTTATGATGTGTCACACATAGTTGTTTCAAGTGATCAACTCATATCCGTCTGACCTTACATACATATTATGATAACCATTATGTATTATTATAATATCATATTAATTATGTATAATTGTATATTTAATAGGTAAGAATTATGATTATGTATTATATAGAGCAACTATATGTGAAATTTATATTATGTTACATTACATTATCATAATCATTCCTTAATGTCAGACACCTATGAGATCTAATACTTGAACCAACTATATGTGGTTAATGATAAGATATAGTATAGGTCATCATGGTAGTCTATTGCGAATCTTGTAACAAATAATTGTGACGATTTTATGCAGATAACGACTGTATCTCAATTTTTAAACAATAATGGTCATAGTACAACCATAGAGTGCGCTACTGACACCAACATAATTTCAAAATATATAGTAAACAATTATAGTTTATTATTATAGTATGAATATCTACATGTATATGTATATATTGTATATAAAAGTTGTGTGTTTATATTGTATAATAAATAAGTGTATATGACTCACTAGGTGATTCAGTGTTATTAACAATTACAGTCAACTAAAGGCAATGATTCATATATTATATGGTATAGTTAAAATGTATAGGACCTTAATCGATTTCAAATAATGAAATTATTATATTACTAAGACTAATCTTTAATCTTAAAATAATAAGGATAATAAAGATAATAAGCAAGTCTATTACATTTGTAGAATATTGAGAATTATAATTATATTAATTAAAATATAATCTACAATATAGTATATCATATATGTATTATTATTAATAGTATAATAAATTAATTCATAATTATAAATATATTAAAAGAATACCTCAGATTTAAGAGGATACTGAGGTAACCTCAGTTCTAAAATTATGTTTTATTATTTGTTTACCGTTTTTACAAAAATCATATATTTAAACTTATATATATATATATATATCTTTAATGTTGTGTTGAAATTTCTCAAAGAAATATGTATTAAAAATAACATAATATGCATGTTTTCTGAAGATAGTATAAATAATAAAGTAATAAAATAGTATTTCATATACATTTATAAAATAATAATAATCACAATATTTAATTTAAATTTATAAATATACAATATATATATATATATACATTTTATATATAATTAGTATATATATTAGGGATGTTCAGTGAACATTGTTCACTGGTCACAATTGTTATGTTTCGAAACAGTTTCGAAACCAGAACCAACAGTTTCGATACCAAAAATTTGTGAATTCAGAAGTTTTTAAACCAATAATGAAACCAGATGACAATGTTTTGAAACTAATAATGAAACCAGGCGAAAATGTTTCGAAACCAATGATGAAACTAAAATATAATAAATATATATATATATGCCCATTTTTCATTATCTCGAGACAATAAAATCCTAAATTTCATTATCTCGAGAGTCTCGAGACGTTTTTTTGAATTTTTTCAAAATATTCAAAAATGTATATATTTTAATATTTATGAAATAATTAAATACTTATTTTATATTAAATACCTATTCGATTGGTAGAGTGAGATATTACAATTTACATAGGCTTAATAGGCGATCATGTATCTTTGGCTTTGTTAATATTTAGTTTATTTATGTTATCAGTGGTATCCATTATAGTAATTTATTATCCATGAATTATACATTTTTAAATATTATTTTTATTATACACAAATACCCGCAATTAATTTACTACAACCCAAAACCGATCTTGGGTCATTTTTCGTAACCCGATCTCATTAAATGTTGTTATAACCCGGAATTGGAACCCGAAACAGAGTCCCGGTTAAATCACTAATATATATAATAATAGTTTACATATTTATCACATATTTGAATAGTATATGATAATTAGGCTACATATTAAATAAAATACATATTAAATTAATTTTTATTTGAATTAAAAATAATTTTAGTTATTAATGAATGATTACACAATTTACTTATTATTTACGTATTATAAACAACATACAATATAAGATGATGATATAAATTATATATATATAATTAGTGTTGTTAAAAAACGCGTTTTTTATTATTGTTTGTTTAAAACATGTTTTAAACGGTTTTTTTCGTTTTTAATTCGTTTTATTCGTTTTTTATCCGTTTTTTTCTGTTACAAAATATAAAATTATTTAAATAAAGTAGATATGTTGTTAAATAATAAAATAATAATAAAGTAAGTACATATTATATGAATAATCAGTAATAATTCAAATAATATATTATCTGTATTATTAGCATTATTAAATCATATTGTCAAACTATACATTAGTATGACAATTATAATAATTATAATATTTATTTTGTTACAATATAACACTGAGTATTTCTTTATTATTTAATTATTTGTTATAGACATGGAGATTGTATCACAATCTATAGATATATGTACATTATATAATTAATATTATAAAAGCTGTATGAACTTTCATATTTATATTATAATAAATTATTATAAATAATAAATTAGATTTCTTTTATGTTCTGATATAATAAATTATATAATAATATATATTATGAACTTTCATATTTCTTTTATATATTAATATATTATTATTAACAAAATATGAAAATTCATACTATTTTTTTATATAATATTAAACATAATATATATTATTATACAATTTATTATATCAAAACATAAAAGAAATCTAATTTAACTTTTAATAATAATATTATATTTGTATACACATATTTTATACATTTATTAAATAATCATTCATTTTTATATTATTATATAATTTATTATATCAAAAAAAAGAGTAGATAAATTATTATTTGTCAAATTGAATTTAAATTTAAATTTAAATATTAACAATTAAATAAATATATGTATAAATGTATGTCTCTTGTTTTTTTCTGTTTTTTTCGTTTTTTATTCTATGTTTAAAACGGTTTAAAACGCGTTTAAAACGTCTGTTTAAAACGTGTTTTTTATTAACTCACAACCCTATATATAATATATAATATATAATAAACATATATGTATAGTATACATTGTATACTATACAATATATTCTAAAATTTATCAAATAAAACTGGTTTATATCGACATATAGGTAGTTATAAACTATAGTTATACAAAATCTAATTATATAAATATAAATAAATATTCAGTCAAATAATCCATTCTGTATTTGTTTACGTTATTAATGGCAAATGAGAATTTAAAACGTGTTTGCATTGCGAGATACAATGTGACAGGGATTGGAATAATATTATATATAAATATGAATTATAAATCATAATATATATTCAAAACCCGAAACCGGTTTAAGTATATATTTAATACAATTCTGAAACCGACCCGAAAAACAGATTAAAAACACGAAACCATTATATTTCATAAAACCCGAAACCGACACGAAACTGACCCGCCGGTGAACATCCCTAATATATATAATATAATGAAAACTGCACATGAACCTACAATATAATTTTACTAAACACAAACTTTAGACAGCATTAACTCAGAATAATTATGTCTAACACACAGGTCTCTTGTAAATGAAGTGAAAACTTAAATTGTTAAGATAATTGCCTGATTTCTTTTGTTTTAGCAGTTGAATATATATTGCTATAAACTCTGTTTGAGGTAAATGTAATTATCAACTTTCTATCCTAATAACTATCATAATATATGCATTAAATTTAATTTAAATTTGTTATCATATTCAGGTAAAATTTGTATAATCTTATAATGTATATTTTTGGCATATCTTAACGTACATATCTAGCTATGTATACACTCTTATATATCCTTAATATAGGTAACGAAATATTGGAATTATTCCACAAATTCAGATTGATACTACATTTAGAATACATGCATTCAATTTATATCTTCACATGTTAACTTTGAGAAGTGGGGCATTCCCTTAATTAATAGAAATTTTATAATTATACATATTAATTTAAGTGATAACTTTTAGATTTAATAAAATTATATAAAAAAAATTTTAAATATCATAATGACTATTTGTTTAATTTAATAGTTTAATTTAATTGCATAATACACTATAGATACAAGTAATAATTTACTTAGATATTTTCGCATAAACTATATTATATATAATAATAATATAAATATTTATATTTTGCTAATATAATTTTATATAATAATATTACAATAGTGAATTAAAATACTAATTCTTAAGTTATTTTGAATATTAAATTAAATTCAACACCAATAATATAATACCATAACTTTATTATAATTAACTTCAATTTTAATCTAATTTATCCATATTCAACCCTGTTATAAAGTTTTGAATATAATTATAAAACATATAAATACTGATAGTGTGGCTCAGTTGGCTAAGGCATTAGGACACACAAGCAGTAGGAAACGGGTTCGAAACTCGTACGGACAATTAAAATAGGTCTTAAAATAATATTTAGAAATGATCTTATATAAAAGTGTATAATAATATATAAATTATCGGATCTCATTCAATATTATTAATAATATTATATACTATATTATATAAAGTATACCATGTATTATATCAAAAAATATAAGAAAATAACAATTTAATAACAAAAATTATATTATTAATTATGATTATATAAGGCAGTATAGTATATTTGGTGGTATAGTGCATAATGCACATGGTTTGTAGACTATAGTGTTGTAGTTAGTATCCCTCTAGCTACATCCACCATCTAGCCATTACAAGCGAAAAGGAAGGCCTAGTGTGTAAGTCCTTTCCTGATGGTTTTATGGTTCTACAAGTCAAGACTCCTTCAATGGCTCCAAGTGACATACCATGGTAAGCTGTTTACTTAATATCCAGGCTAAATCGTAAGGGATCTAGGAGAAGGTAACTCTGATTCCAAATCTTTCTGCTGCCTTGTAGTAATACCTCTTTAGGTAAAGGCTAAGAGAGTGTAACTCTGAAATCAAACGAACTGCTATAGTAGTTGCGCCCATAGCAGTATTAGCAAATGAAAGACATGACAAGTACAACAAACAACACTGAGGTTAAAATCCCTAATATAACCTTCCCTTCAACCGAAACGATCTCTAAGGAGAAGTATGATGAACCTATTCCAAAACCGCAATGAAGGGTATATCTTGAGACACACATAGGTAAGGTCAAACTATTAAGATGTAAACGAGAAGTCATTGTATCATCTATGAACATTAGAATAATTTGAGAAGAACATAAACAACTAGAACTCAAGTATAATTTCGAAAGCCATGATCTAGATATTCTTGGAATACAGAAACATCGAATTATGCATGATGAAACTGTTAAGTATAATAATATTGAAAATAGCACACTTATAACAACATCATCATGGAAAAATGATCAAGGTGCATCAACAGGAGGAATTGGTATAATGTTAAACAAAAGATCAATAAACTCACTATGCATGGTTATATCACACTCTGACAGAATATTGATAAGCACATTCCATGGAAATCCTGCAACATCTATTATAATTATATATTCACCAACAGATTCTAGCGAAGATGAAGTTATAAACAAATTCTACGGTGAACTTAGAAAAGCTATAGAAACTATACCTAATCACAATGTCCTAATCATTATTGGAGATTTTAATGCAAGGATAGGGAAAGATGACGGGAATTTTACATATCATTAAGAAACAAAAAAAAATGGTGTATTATTAATAGATATTATAAATGAAAAACAATTAGTAATAATAAATACATGTTTTCAAAAGAAGTTGAATAAACTTTGAACATATATGGATCCGTGCTGCAGGAAATATCATCTTGACTATATCTTAATGAGAATAAAATGGAGAAACAGCATCACAAATGGAAGCATATAGCACTTTTTCTAGCATTAGTTCAGATCATCGAATCGTATCATCTAAAGTAAGTCTAAGTTTGCAAGAAAATAGGAAGACATTATCAAGAAAACTCCGTTAAAACTGGCCTTTGTTTAAATCTGACATGTCTCTTCAGGAGAAATATGCAGTTGAAAAGAAGACATTTAAGATACATATGAACAATTCATAGATATAAATGCTGAAGTTACAAGAGAACTAGTTCCACTTTTAATTCAAACAAATAAAATGTGTCCATATACTGATAATACTATTTCTAGAGCTAGAGAAGACACTCATATAGCAAATAGAGAGTATGAAGACAATCCAAATGAGACTAATCAACATAACAATACCGAATCGCGCAATAAACTATATAAAGCATATACAAATATTGCAGTTGATACCCTAGAAGAAAATATTAAACAAATTGAGAACACTGATCTCAGCAGAAAGTACCTATTAAGCTGGGAATTAATAAATGAAATCACTGGTAGAAAAACAACTCAAAAGGGAATGATAAAAGGAAAGAACCAAAAATAACGTCTACAAACTTGGTACAAACACTTTAGGATTTTTTAGGCAAACCACAAATATTGAAGATGAAAATGAAACGATAATACAAGTTATACAACTTCTAGAGATAAAGCGTAGAGATTTTAAAATGTATGAGTACAAGTTGGCAAAAGAGGTAATCAAAGAAGGTAAAAGCTGCGGTGTTGATGAAATACGGCCAGAAGTATTAAAACAATGTAATATAGATGAAATTATAACTACTTCTTTAACAAAGCACTATTAGATAAAATGAAGCCAAAATAATGGTCAATTTTTAATATAATCCCAATACCCAAGAAAGGGGATCTTAGTCTAGGTAGTAATAATCATGGCACAATTCTTAGTTCATCAGTAGCGAATACTTATAAATTATATAAGTTATAATCATATGATACTGAACAGAATTAGGCCTCATCTAGATTGTCATCTAAGGAAGAATCAAAATGGTTTCAGAAGTGGGAGTACAACAACCAGTCAAATATTAGCACTCAGACGACTGATTGAATGAGTTAAAGATAAGAATCTAGAAGCAATTCTGATATTCATCGCCTTCAAGAAAGCCTTTGATACTAAACATAGAGGGAAAATGCTTACGATACTGAAAGCTTACGGGATACCGGAGGAATTGGTAACGGCTATTAGCATAATGTATGAAGATACTAATGCTAAGGTCATTAAACCCGATGGAGAAACGGAAACTTTCAATATTCTAGCTGGTGTCTTATAAGGAGATACGTTAGCTCCATACCTTTTTGTCATAGTTATCGATTAAGTTATGAGAACAGCTTTACAAGGAAGATAAGATAAACTAGGTTTCCAACTAAGGAAAAGAAAAAGCAGAAGAGTACCACCTATCACTATTACAGATATGGACTTCGCAGATGATATTGCATTAGTAAGTTAAGGTATCAAAGAAGCCCAAGAGATGCTCACTCGAGTCGATAAATCAATAAAACGAGTAGGACTAAGCATGAAAACAGGGAAAAACTAAATACATGAGTTACAATACTAATCAACAGTTTGAAATCAAAGGATATAGATGAGTTAAATCTGAAAAGGGTTGAAGACTTCAAGTACCTAGGGCATGGATTGACAGCAGTGCAAAATATTTGAAAATTTGAAAAACACTTGCTTGGAGAACATGAACTAAAAATCAGGCTCATGAACACCTCAGTTGAATCGGTTCTATTGAACGGATGTGAGACTTGGACCCTCACAAAAACACTACTCAAACAACTTGATGGCACATACACTCGAATTCTACGAATGATATTAAACTATATTGTTAAACTATATTGTATATTGGTCTCAGAAAGTTACTAACGAAGTCCGTATTGGGCTATAGAAAAATATCTACAAATATGTCGATTCTTAAAGTTTGCTGGACATTGCCGTGAAGTTATTTCGGATCTAGTTCTTTGGGAACCTTCTCATGGAACTAGAAGACGGGGAAGGCCACCATAAAACTACATTTGGAGCGCGAAACTGGTATACCGGTGAGCGAGATGAGAGTAGCTATGATAAACCGTGATGTTTGGAAAACTTTTACTGTCCGGGAAACATCAATCCCGAAATAAGCAAGTAAGTAAGGATATAAGACAGGGTTGTTGGTTTTTATAGTTTTTAAAAAAACCAAAAAACCAACAAGCCTGTATCAACGTCGACAAATAATTTAATTATGTATACATATTTCACTATCTTGATAAATATAATATCAATAAAATTATTTTAAATATTTCAATCAATGATTATGAGATACATAGTATATTAATAAGGTATTAATTTAATAACTCTCCTACTAATAGAGTATCTTAGTAATAGAGTCAGTTAGTAAGTTACTAACTTGGTAAGTATTATTATAATAATTATAATCTTTAATATATCCATAAAGAGATCCATAAATATCAATAAAAGGATAGTAAAAATATCCGGGCATTACTATATTTAATATAATATTAGCTGCATTACTAAGTAATACCATTACTGTAATTCAGCTAAATAAAACAAGAAAAATAAAACCAAACCAAAAATATCAATCCATAAATATATATATATATATATATATATATATATATATATATATATATATACGGCTATATAAGGCTGTACAGACAAACGGCAATTTTTTTTTTTTAAATAATTTAATTCTGAAAATAAATCAGATAGTTACTACTATAAGTTACCTTAAATTATCAATATAAATAGTAGATTATATTCTTGTATTTATGTATTAAAGTATATATTTTAACACTTCTTTAATATGATATTAGTAACTGTTGAAATAAATATAAATATGGATGAATATTATTCAGTGAATATATAAATTATATGATTATTATAATAATATAATATCATATCAAATATAGTAACAATATAATAGTATAAAATAATGTAAATTATAAAAATATATACGATCAGTATTATTTAATATCGAAATAATAGTAATTTAATACAATTACATGTTTAAATAAAATTGTCGTTAGTCAGTTGAAACCATTATATATATATATATATATATATATATATTATCATATATATATTATATATATTATATAATATATATTTATTTTATTTATTTATTTATTTAAATCAGACATGAAATACAGAGGTCCATAGTATATAAACGAAAATTATAAAAGAATAAACTAAAAAATTAATCTAAGAAACTAAATTTAGTTATACTACATGGTAAACAGTGGCGATGGGAAAACAATATTATATTCATATAATAGAACAATTATAGAATTACACGATAATTTTATTCATTTGTATAGCGAATAATAAGACTTACGTAATTTAACTGTTAAATTATTAACATAATCATTAAGAAACATTAATGACGCACTCTTTATACGTCTGTAGTTCATAACGATACAATAAGCATTATTATAAGATATATTAAGTTTAGCCATACAATATCTATTTGGTATCCAAATGCTACTAAGGTATATATTAGAAACAAATGTTTTAAATAGAATCATTATTGTATCCTTAGAGCAATGATTAAAGTTATATGATATTGCATAGCTTTGTTTATATAACTGTTTAATATTACTATATATATATATATATATATATATATATATATCAATATTATCGGATAAGTCCTCTGAAATCCAATGTCCAAGATATCTATATTATTTGACAACTTTTAGAAGTTTATTATCTATATATAATTTCACAGGATTATGATATGATTTATCAAAATAAATTGGTAAAATAACCGATTTATCAATATTAAACGTTATGTGGTTATATATATATTATTCACAATGATATACGTGCACATATGACATACGTTGTATGTTCATATATAAATATATTAATATATATTTAATATAATATTATTATTATTTATATATACTGATTATATAATTATTATAATATATATATATATATATATTTGTTATTTGTGTTATCTGTGTTATGTTAATATGATTATATTAAACATAAATATACAGCATATTTATGTTACTCATTGAGAATATGTAACATAATCATTATGTTACATTATGATAATGTTAGCGTGTGCAATCATGCTTTGTAGATTAATTGAATGACATATATTTAGTAGTTGGGCAGCCCTTATATATTAGTAGGACCGCCCGACTTGAACTATTAAATATATAGGCGGCCTTCTTCACCAGTTAGTGAGTCACTGACTGGAAGTCACCTTATAGTATTATACTAAGTATATAATATTATTATAATATAAGAATTATTATAATTATTATACACTGTTACATTGACTGTATAAATTATACAGTGTTACACTGAGTGTATAATACACTGAGTGTATAATACAGTAATAATTATATTATATTAATTTAATAATTAAATATATATATAACAAATAGTGTGTGCCTAGTTGAATGTGGTTAGTTGATGTTCATTAGTTTGATAGTTGATTAGTTTTTTAAACTATTTAATACATTATAATAATGTATTAAATAGTTTAATGTATAAAATAATGATTATTTTATTTGATATTTATTATATATTCATTGGATAATTCAAAATCAAAATAATTTGAAAATGGATTAATTCTAAATATCCAATTAATACTTATATATAATTAATTCGAACTATAGGTTTTATTTATAAGATAATTTATAAATGTACCTTTAGTATATTATACTTGAGTATATATGCATTACATATATTTAAATAACTATTCATTTTTAAATATTTTATGATAATATAATATTTTATAATATCATTGAACTTTGGGATGTACTAAAATCCAGAACTTGTCCAGAACTTTTCCAGAACTAATCCAGAACTTTTCCAGAACTAATCCAGAACTAACCCAGGACCTACGTAGAATTAAATCATTAATAATCCAGAACTAACCCAGAACCTACGCAGAATTAAATCATAACTAATCCAGAACTTTTCCAGAACTAAATAATAAAATTTCCATAATTAATCACAACTAATCAAAAAATAATATTCTTATATGTACGATTTATAATTCATATTGTATATTTTTGTGTAGCTGAAGATGTGTTTGGATGATTTTTATGTAATAAGAAATAAATATATTATTTCTATATAACTTTATGTTTACATTGGAATAACACATTTTAATGCTAATTATACAACATTCTGAACTTTTCAAGAACTAATCCAGAACTTTTCCAGAACTAATCCAGAACTTTTCCAGAACTAATCCAGAACTTTTCCAGAACCAATCCAGAACTAACCCAGAACATACCCAGAACCTACGTAGAATTAAATCATTAATAATCCAGAACTTTTCCAGAACTAATCCAGAACTAATCCAGAACTAACCCAGAACTTTTCCAGAACTAATCCAGATCTAACCCAGAACTAACCCAGAACCTACGTAGAATTAAATCATTAATAATCCAGAACTTTTCCAAAACTTTTCCAGAACTAATCCAGAACTTTTCTAGCAGAAATGCTAAAAACTACTGAATGTCTTAGAATAAAGTGGGAAAATAGTGGTTATCAAAGTAAATATTAAAAAGACGCAACAAATGAACATAAACTCAAATAAAATGTAAAATCTATAGATGGGGAAGTCTTGAAAAATGTCGATAATTTCATTTATCTTGGAAGCGAAATAGAATCAACCGATAAAGAAATAAAAATAAGAATAAGAATTTATCCTGGTCAGCTCTAGACAATTTAAGTTCCATATGGAAATCACCACTCAGCACAATTTTAAAGAAGAACTTCTTCAGAGCCGTGGTATAATTTGTTTTATTATATGGCTCTGAAGCTTGGATCCTAATTAAAAACATGAGAAAATGTTGGATGGCACTTACACAATAATGTTGAGAGCCATATTAAATATATCATGGAAAGAGCATCCAACGAAGATTCGCCTCTATGGAAATATTCCACCACTATCAAGTATAATACGTATTCGTATTTATTATATATATACGAAGAACACGTTTAGCAGGCCATTGTTATCGAAGTGATTAATAAATCGTAAAATATGTTTTATTGTGGACACCGAACCATGGAAAAACAAAGATTGGACGACCCAGAAAAACCTATGTAAAACAGCTATGTTATGATACGGGACTGACGACTGAAGAACTAAAGACAGCTATGAAAGACAGGACGACGTGGAATAATATACTTATACACAAACATAATACGTCAATAACGTTATTGACGAACAATAACGTACAACAAAAAAAACTATAATATTACGAAACAAACAATAATAGTAAATTATTAATATTGTATTTTTGTAATATAATAAATTTGAAACATATATACAATATATATATAAAACAAAAATATAATACAGAACAAACAAAATAAAATAATACTTCATACTTTATCTGTAATAATAATGAATTATTAATTTTATATTATAGTATATTTGAGTTGATCCACAAAGTATAGGTATCTACCTACATGGTATCAACTACCTATTAATTATTATCTTTAATTATCCAACCTCGTTATTCATTAAATATGAATATTAGTTAAACTTGTTTTATTAATTATAATAACGAATAATCCATGGGTAAGCCATGTGTAACCCATGTGTAACCCATGTGTAACCCGTGTGTAACCCATGTGTAACCCATGTGTAATCCGTGTGTAACCCGTGTGTAAACCATGTGTAACCCGTTTGTAATCCGTATGTAACCCATGTGTAACCCATGTGTAACCCGTGTGTAACCCATGTGTAACCCGTTTGTACCCCATGTGTAACCCATGTGTAACTCGTGTGTAACTCGTGTGTAACCCATGTGTAACCCATGTGTAACCCATATGACATAGTCTCTCATCGTAAGGACTCGGTTCATATAGTAAAACATACTATTATTTGAATCCAGTCTTAATAATTATTGTCTTGATTATTAATTATTAATTTGAATATATTGTGAATATATATGATAGTTAGATTATATGCAGAGTAACCTTACCCGAATGTTACGATATATATATATATATATATATATATATATATATATATATATATATCTTATAATCCATTTTTGGAAATTAAGATATTGTAATGAATAAATGAGATATAGTCATTATAATAAAATGTGGTTGAAGCTTCCCCACTCACCCCTACAACAAACATCGACAACTCGATGCATCGCGAAAATAATACGTCCGAATCATAATAAATGCACACATAAGTATGTCTATTGTCTATTAATATTAATAGATCATCTATAATATAAATTCTATATATATATATATATCTATAGATCAGAGATGAGTCGCATTTTAACAGTAGGTAGAACTATACAAAGTTAGATATACAAATCTAGAAGCATAATTTTGTATTTCTCAAGTATTTGATTACGAAACCAAATTTAAATTTTATAAATTATCAAATTATAAAATATATATAGAGAATATTCGGACCAGTTCGATCAATTATTTTCATTTTGAGTAAAGTACTCACATATAAAAACCACTCATAAGCATACGTATATCCACACACACACACACGCCTATATATTATTCAGGGCAGTGATATACTAATTATCTAAACTAGAATCTCGATATAATATGTATATTGACTCACTGGTGTATTCTCTTCGTTGACTTAAGTGTTGCCTTATCTGCATTACGCACATCTATACAGCTATATTGGGTAGATAGTAGGGGCGCTGCAACAGGTGGACGGGGGGATATGCCCCCCCCCCCACACTTTAAAATATAGGAGGACATCCTATGTATTGGTCCCCCTCACTTTTACCAAACAATTTATTTTGATTTGTTGTCCCCCCCTACATACAAAATCATTCCACGCCCCTAGTAGATATATGTTGTATACCTATATGTATTTATCTATATTGCCTATGCAGTTTAACGATACAGCTAATCTGCCCTCTATAGAATACGTGTACACAGATAGGTTCAGATTGCCGACATCGCCGTAACGGATACGCCATGTTACTCAACTCCCCCCCCCCTCAACCGTATGCTCCTGTAGGCTACTTCTGTTATCTCAGCACCGATATTCTGGCATTCCTTACCACCCGATAGCGGAAATAACAATTCACGATCTTTATTAAAACCCTACTTATATAATTATTTTATTTCTATTTAACTGTTTTTATATAACTGCATTATTTATATACTTCGGCATGTTTTTCTCGTTCTTTTATAATTTTCTATTTTATTATTTTATTAGTATTATTTTATGTCGCCGATATATATATTTTGAGTTTTATTTAATCAATAAACTATAATAATATTAATAATAATAATAATATTAATAATATTAATATATATATAAGAAAGGTTTACAGAGTTTGAAAAGTTTACGTTTACTATTAGTTTTTATTTAAGAGTATTTAAGATAGTAATATATAATAAATTATTTATCAAATAAATATATGTTATCAAATTTAAATTTAAGATAAGTTTGTTATTCGTAAATAATATTGTATAATTTCGATTATTAAGTATATTATTTCGAGTTGCATCCGCTGATCTCGTATTCATATCGGAAGTAAGAAGTTTACATATTTAAAAGGTATTATATAATATGATATATGACGGAATATATGATGATGATGATGATGATATAAATGTATTAGCCACACAATAAAGCAAACACTCCTCGTTTTTTACGCAAATGAACAATAAATAAAATAACAAACAATAATAAAAATAATACATAACCGAACTATATTTTAATTCAAATAAAATAAAGTAATAATCCGGTAATAATAAGATACACAAAATATAGAAGGTAGACGATTAAAGGTAGGATTTAAGTTTGGAAGTAAATAAGGGTTAGAGATAGGGGAGTCACAGGGTGATTAAAAGTGGGAGGGATATATCTGACTCATCAATTATTACCATATAATTTTCTGAGAAGTTAAATTTATACTATCACTTATTCTCTATTTATATATATATATATATATATATATATATATATATAATATCATATTATATTAAAATATAGTAACAAATTATGAGTAAATATATTTGATTAAATAAATGTTTTAAATTCACATAAAAGTAGATTTACGCCAAGAAGATCTAAAGATAAACTGCTTTATTATTTCATCATCATCTATCACGTTTCTTTGTGTAGAATACATAGCATAATACTATTTAACCATTCATTCATCTTAGAATTTCTCAGCCACGTATTTAACCTTCGCATACAGCTGAACGATCTTTCACAGGCAACCGAACTTATTATCTTGCATATAGTTATTTTTATAAGCTTTATTATATTAATAAATAATATCTTAACATTTTCATTTTCTTTAATATATCTAATGCAATCATCTATATTGTTGTTATTGTTATTTTATATGGTGGAGTCATTTCATCCCATCCAGGAACTTAGATGAAGTGTTTACTTATAACCATATATGGCTCTAATTTCCCTTCGAAGCCGCTCTTGTGTTAAATAAGGCATGGAATCACAAATCAGCATTATTCTTAGAAAATCTTGAATATATTTGCTCTATTGCAATGACATTTACTTCGGAGTATTTTATCCTATATGTTCATATTATACACTTATTAAATGTATTTAAATTAGTTGTTTATCCAGGAAATTAACGTATTTACTATTTTAAACAATTTATTTATATTTTTTATTTATTTATAAGTTGTTGATGGAATGGTTTTAACATCATGATGAATAGCATTGGCTATAACAATCATAGTTTCTAGAAAAAATACTTTGGGAAATATTGTTTGATATTAATGATATACCAGAATAACTAACTTTTACTTCAACCTCGTTATTATAATCTTTTATCATTATGTATAATAATACTATAGTATTACAATCTTGTTATAATGTATATTATATATAATAGTTACTATAGTTAAATATAAACTATACTAATAGTAACTATAGTTAAATTATTATAATTTAGAAAAAGTAAGTGAGAATAGAGGGCTTAATATGATTGACTTGTATTGGGTTGCACAATACAAATCAATGTTGGATTGATACTACAAATACTATATATAGATGAAATCTAATATTCATAAATAATAATATAATTTGTATCTTAAATATGGGAGGGGTATTATATATTATACGCCCCCCCCCCCCCCATTCACCCCAGTTATGACTCCCTATAGGTAGAGGTCATATTGAGGATACATAATAGAGATAGTATGAATTAGATAGTATGAACTACCCTCCCTTAATGACCAACCCTAGCTTAATATCATATAATAATTAACCCTATGGGTGTAACATTCAAGTGTAATGATTTCACATCAATGAATATAATAATAAATCACACCAAATAGAACATCTACAAATTAAATAAAATATCGAATTTAAAAGCTTTAATAAATTACGATGATGATGATGATATTAGTTTTATTTGCACTACAATAGGATAATTATAAATTATACTAAATTGTTATTGTGGAATTTAATGTTTGTAATTAAAATGTATCACCGTTATCTAATATATCACGACTACATACTATATTACTTTTAATAGGGTAATATTGATCTAGGACTGTATTATTATGAGTGAACAAAATAAAGTAAAGGCGGGAACGTGGGTAAGTTATATATATATATATATATATATATATATATATATATATATATTGTTTGTGTATGTTGTTGATTAGTTATTAGAAAAATTATGAACAAACATTTCTACTTACTAATTACTTGAGTAATAACAATTGTTATCCAGTGACTCTTACATCGTAGGGGGAATCAGTGACGCCAGAGTAATATAATTTCTCCAGTCGTTTCGTTCATTCACATATTTTATTAAACAATTAAAAATCTTCGTTGTCCATTTAACAATGTTATCTATCCATTTTTATTTTGAGCGATTTATTGAACCTTCAACCGCTCCTTGCATGATTATTTTACACAATTATCACGTCTTGATATATGTCCAAACCACTTCAATTTGCGTCGTTTTATTGTTTGCAGGAGCGGAGTTACCTATTAATTCGATCATTCTGTTACAGACGAACACGCTTGTTTTCCTCTATTGATATGTAATATAATTATTAATAGTAATATAATTATTAATAATAATATAATGATTGTTACCCTACCGAGTAATTTTCTATGCGATTTATTTTCAAAAGATTGTATTTTATTTTACATTGCTGCATTTATCGTCCATGTCTCGCATCAATAAGTAAGGATAGATAATACAAGAGAATGATAGAGGTTGTGCTTTAATTTGAAGTTTATTTGTTTGCTGTTCCATATAATATATATCCGTAAAATCGCGGATGTAGAAAGAGATAATCTAATTATGATGTTCGTTTCACATGATCCGTCGGACCCAGATAATAAAAATTGTTAACTTCGTCAAGCTTTTCTGCATATAGAGTAATATTTGCATGAATTGTCGTTAGTATTTACCATTACTTTACTTTTATTCTGTGCTTATTTCCATTCCATATCTGGTTGCACTTATTGATAATTGATCTGTGAGTTATTGGAGCTCCTCGTTGGTTCCAGCAAGTAAGTCGATGTCATCAGAGAACTTTATATTCCAAAGTGGTCTTCCACCTACTGAAATATAATAAGAGTAATTTATCTAAGTTTCACTCATAATTTCTTCAAAGAATAAGTTGAATAATTTTGGAGAAAACAGAACACAAAAAGGTTTACCCCAAAAAATTAAAATAATTTTTCACTTTATAATAAATTTTGAAAATGCATAATAGAAATTTCTGCGATATATAATATATGATATATGCGATATATATGTATATATTACATATTGATATTTTGTATTTATTTGGTTTAATTGGTTTGGTTTTGTATTGCTTGTTTTTTTTGCCTGCATTACATCCCTAAATTATCATTTAAAAACGGGTACTTAACATAATATATAGGAATATAATAAGTAAATAATATATTGTATAAAAAGTATATAATATCCATAGAAATATAGGAGTACAAAAAAATGAATGCTTTAAAATTAATAAAATATATATATATAATAGATATTTTTTTCTTATTTTTTTCCAGTTATTTTTTTCTTGTTATTTTTTTTTCCTGTTATTTTGTTCATAGATTAATTTAATTGATGCATTTATTTGATTTAATATGGCTGATATGCATATATACATCCTATCTATCCCTATACATATAGAGAAGTACACATGTATTACAATGTGTCGTACTTAGTGTTATACTAGTAGTAAACGTCACGTGACAACCACGTATAGCTATCTTCATTAGTAGTTGTTTACGTGTGATGCGTGATGTAGTCACGTGTCTAGTCACGTGTATAGTTATCCTAGCCGTCAGGGTTATGTATTATAATATATATATATATATATATATATATATATATATATGTGTTAGTTATTATTGTAAGTCGGTAGCGTTTGTTGTATAGTCTTACTTATGTGGATACACATATATGTCATATGATACGTTCAATTATGTTATTAAATATATAATAAATAATATATTAATAATATAACATTATATATATATATATTATATATATATATATATATATATATATATATATATATATATAATATATATTTTATATATATACTATGTTATATATTATAATTAACTTATATATTTAGTCAGCTGGAAAAATATCTCAAATGTGTTAGTTTAATAGATAATTCCTTAAATATATATATATATATATATATATATATATATATATATATATATTGGATTTAATTGAATTGAAAGTTTATTAAAACATTTAAATAAATCATAAATAATATCTTAAAAGTATATATATATATATATATATATATATATATATTGAATACAAATAATAAAAATTAGAAAAATTATTGAAGCAGAAATATAGTATACTATAGGTACAATTCAAAGAGTATATTGAGGAATGAACAATAATAGTATGCGGTTAGCAGATCGTTTGTTAAATAGTAATAAGGGATGTAAGTGTTGCTATGAGGAAGTAGAGAAATGGTCTCGAATACGTAGGTTATATGTTGTACGGATTGATGAACGAATAACTAAATTTAATGGAAGATTTATGAGTAGAGAGGAACAGTAATATATACGCGAGAGGACAAGGGAATTAACTAGAGATTTATTAAGAGCTACAGTAATTAATTTTCGTATTTTTCTAATTATAAAAGGATGGTAATTTGCAGATTTAGTGATGGAATATGAGGAATAAAGGAAAGAGTAGAATCAAAAAGTACATCCAGTAGGAGAAGGAGAGATTACAATGTTATAAATATGATAAGGAGGGAAGCAAGTAGGAGATGGAGGAAGTTTCAACAACGTAGTTTTGGAGGAATTAAGGAGAAGATTATTAGAAATATAATTTTTCGGATTGAGCCATTCTTTAATATCTTTAGCACAATTGGAGAGTTGATTATTGAGACCTGGTGATGAATTAGTGGGAATTAACCTATATAGTTGTATGTTATATACATATAGGTAGTAGTATATATTTGGATATTTAGATATTATGGTTGGTAGTGGATATACATAAATAGAGAAAAGTGAAGGACCAAGTACTGGTCCCTGGGGAATACCATATTTCATAGGAGAAGGAGAAGAAAAAGAATTATATATGTTTACACTGCTGCTACGGTATATATATATATATGATAATGATAATGATACAAATAACGGTTGACTCATGAGGCCCCTTCGCCCCTTCAATATATATATATATATATATATATAAAGGGTGAATTACTGCTTTCCAACGAATCGTACGTTAGATATACATGTATTACACGTGTGTTACGTGATGTATACTTACCCCCTACCATCCCCTCGCACCCATACCCCCGACAGGTGACCAGATGAGTACCGAACATAGGATCGCATATATGTCCTATAGTAAGACTCAGAGGGACGAAATAAAGTTGACTTGCTTTGGTCTCTCCTACTATGCTATCAACAAGAGGTATAGACACGCGCATACACACACACGCATACACACATATACACACACACACACACATATATATATATATATATATATATATATATATGTGTGTGTGTATATTACTTAATTATATGATTAATAATTATAAAAGCATAGTATTAATACATTAAATTATATTATAGTTTTAATTTGTATTTACTATTACATTATTGGCATATGAGTATTTATTTATACTGAATATATACAATATTACAAGTAATATTAGTTGAAAGCGTTTATAAAATAAGTGAAGTGATATTTGGTGATTCACAGTAGGCTGAATTAAATATATTTAGATAGATATAGGATATGCATACATGGTTAGTAAATAATATTCAGTTATATATAGCATGTGTAAATATATTTAAAAAATATCAATATGCAAATTTATATTAATTAATGAAAACAATCAAAAATAGTCGCATTTTATAGTTCAAAAGGTTACACATTTTTTACAAGAGAACCTATTTCTACCTGTTTCTATTTACATGTAAATGTCTATAAATAGAACACGAGTGCCGCGTGAAAATAAAATAAAATATATCAATAAAAAACAAAATACAATATTATATTATTTAATTAGCGTTTCCGGTATTTAGGTTATAACCACACCCACAATAACACCCCCAGTTCCCACATTTTGAAATCGTTAGCAATGGTGCAAATCCACCGATCAAAACCCCCTACATTATATAACTTCACTGTTTAATCAATTACTAATATATCATGATTGATTATTACAAATATATACGTATCATTGAATGTAAAACATATTTGGAATTAGAATGGTGTTAAAATTGTAATCAAAGATAAGTATCATAAGTTGTCAACATCTAAATTTTATTATGAAATTTTGTTGTATTTTTTTCTTCTATAATATTATTTAAAATTGGAGATTTTTATACACATCGATAATTTATCATTAATATTTAACTTTTATGAAATTTATAAATATAAATAAGTTAACAATTGTGTTGGTTATATTTCATCAATGTACATTTTTTATAACTACCACATTTTCAGAATATTTCGTATTGACAAAAACCCACTGATCAAAACCCACTTACGACCACTATTGAAATGGATTAACACATATATATTACTCACTTTCGATGGCTAGATAAAGTGTACGGTCACCACTCCGTATACATTTGCGTAACCGTCCGGCATTGATTATTCGCAGATAACCTCCATATATGGGGGCCTTTCCCCTATCCACAACCTATGGAGCCGGTGTATTGGAGTTATCATCACCACATCGCCGTATCAATGTCGGTATAGATAAAGAAATGTGGGCCTAGGATCCTACGCAAACTGAGCTCTCCACAAATGTCCACAATATATATATATATAAAAAATAGTATCTACGCCATAACAATACTTCGATATCATTGTTATATCGGGTATCTAATGAATGTGTTCGTATCTCAATCAGAATCTTAGAGTCGTGGTTACTGCTGTCCTCTGATGATATAATGAAGATTTATCATCAGAAAATGGAGACGTGTAATAAGTCTTTAGAAAACCGGCTACATAAACACACAATGGTAAATTCACTCACTCGTCTATATATATATATATATATATATATATATATATGTATATATTGAATTGAAAGTTTATTTAGACATAATATATCATAATTGATCTCTCAAAAGTTTATATATAGAAATATAAATAATAAATGTAGGTAATCCATCATACCATTTAAAAATAATAAAATAAAAAAACATATATATTATATATACACATATATAGTTATATATATATATATATAAATTTATATAAATATATATATATATATATACAGGGCCGGCTTAAGCATACTATGGGCCCCGGGCAAAAAAAAACGTATGGGCCCCATAATAATTGAATAACATATTAAATGGGCCATTTTAGCAAAAACTAATATTTATAACTCTTCAATTTTATCATATCTTATCATTATACTAATTATTTTGTAATTTGTTTGTATACTTTAATCAACTCCTCATAATAATTTCTTTTCTCGCATATATATTTAGAGCAGTGGTTCCCAACCTTTTTTCACCGTGACCCTTTTTTTATAATTCTTAATTAAAAAATATACCATGACCCAATGAAAATTTTATTTTGTTATTATTGTACTTTAATCATAAAATACTCATATAAACATTAATATACATATATTTAAATATCTTAAATTTTTCTCGTCCATAAATCCAATTTGCATATAAAAGCATTTATATTATTTTTTAGAAATTGACTCATGACCTACAAAAAATATTCAATGACCCATAGGTTGGGAACCACTGATTTATAGAGTGCATAAATATTTGTATTACCGCTATTATTTCAATGTAATCTAATTGCAATACTTTTCTCATCGACTTTATTCTACAAAGTAATTAGTTCAACGGTTTTCATGATATTGAAGTCTCAAATTTTTGCATTTTATTGAATAAATACGTTGACTCTAGTAATGTAATTTACGTTATATTTTAACATATATAATATCAGATATAAATTATGTAATTATAAGAAGCCCACAAGAGAGTGCACTAACAGAATCTGCTTGCGATCACCATTTTATATTCGATAATGCTTTTAATAAAAAATATTATATTCTTCTTTAATCTAGATGTAAATATATTCTTTATATAGTTTGGCTAAATAAATTATATTGATTTGGGATGAAGTCAAAGAATATTGCTACACTTTTCGAAGATTTAACGGCATTTTGCCCAACCAGATTTAAGGAATACACAGTGTAGATATGTGGATCCATATTGACCATAGTCCATTAATGGACTATGGTATATTATAATATATTTCATATCGTTGAATCTTCCAGAGATATTGCTGGCATTTTCATAACTTTTAGCTCTATAATCTATTATAATTATATTTTTATTTAAAAAATGCTAATAGATCGGTAGCTAAATATTGACCGATGTGATAAATTATAAGTGATAATGAATCTCAACGTACAATCGTAAATCAATAAATACTTATATAATAATAGTACCTAATTTGATATAAATAACGATAATTGTTACCTACCTACATCATGTAGGCTACATGTGATATATCTGGAAGTGAGTACACTGATATATAATATAATATTTTGAATTTTGTATTTCTTTAATTATGTAGTTATCAGTGATAACTTATCACCTATTCTCCAATACGAATATCGCCATTGTGTATATTTATTTGTAAATAAATAGATGAGGGTGATGTCAATCTAACATTCATTTGTAAGTAATAGGTGGATAATTGAAAAATGCCTTTAGTATTATATTTATGTTATATATATATTTATAAATAATATCTGTTTCAATAAATATAATATCTTTCTGTAATAATAGTATGTTGAAAAAGATAATCATTTTATGTACATAATTCCCTTTTATCAATAGACATTATTAAAAATACTATAGGAATAACCTAAAGCAGAATAATCCTATTTAAATTAAAACTATTATATATATATATATATATATATATATATATATATATATATATATATATATATATATATATTATGTGTACTAATACAACTATAATAATATATACACTATGAGAATATACACATTTTATTAATATGATCATAATATAGAGAAAATTAATTATTTTGAAAATATCTATTTTTTTAATTACTTATAACAATTATAAATCTATATAGAATACCGTTTTTCGTAATTTATAATCAATATAATCATTTACAAATATCAGAAATCATAGTTAAAATATATCTTATTATATACATCATATTTAATTTTAATAAAAAAAAGTATACTTTTTGTTTTGTAAACTAATTATAGAATTATAAATTGTTAATATTCAACTATGGTTAATAATCCCTTAACACGTTTATCATTTATCACCTTCTAGTTTATCAAACAATTATTTATCAATCCGTTTCATACTATTTTATCTAACAATCAGAGATGTGTGAGAAGATCTATGTTATAACTATTAGCATGTGCTCCAAAATCTTCATGTAGCTGTTTCCACCATATCTTCGTGTCAATTGTTGTCAAATTCACTCTTCAAATCGGCCTAAATGACTCATATTTAATTAATTATTTATATTATTTTTATTTTTTGAATTAGAATTAATAATATATAAGAAAAATAGTTAAGAAATTTTTTTTTTCATATGGTAAAAAAAAAATTTCTCAAATAATTCATGGGCCCCCCAAAATTTGGGGCCCCGGGCAATTGCCCGATTTGCCCCCCCCCCCCTTAAGCCGGCCCTGTATATATATATATATATATATATATCTATATATATATACAAAATACACATCACATACATACACTTTACGACTGACACAGTTTGATAAAATGGCGTCGAAAACTAAAAACAAAGAGGTGAATCCGCTCGATTCATTCAACAGAATATTCACGGTTAGTCTACATAGTACACGGCCATAGATTACGTCATACATTATGTCATACACTACATCGCCACGTATTCATTATCGTCGACGATCGTATTCGTAATATAATAATAGCAAATATATATAAGCCAAAGTACAGAGTTGATATATTTGATAACACTTTTCTCTCACTGATGATATTGTAAGGACTTTAGATCATAACATAAATACAATTATTAATTCTTGATTTATCATTAGTTTTTGATATAAGTAAGCATGCTTTACTAATAGATCGCTTAACAATTATTCGGTTATCTGATACTGTTTTATTATGGTTTATATCTTCAAAATAGATATTTTTCTCTAAAAATTAATAATGAATATTCATCTAAAAAAATACTTAGTCATGGTGTACCACAAGGTTCAGTACTTGGTCCTATATTATTATCAATGTATCTGTTACCTTAGATTGAAATTTCCCACCAGTTTCCTATTATTAATTATCATATTTATGCAAATGCTTTACAAATTGATATCGATCTGCCTTTACATACTATTCCTTCTGATAATTATGCTTTGTTAAATTGTTTTAATACCTTAAGTAATTGGTTTTTACAAAATAATATAATGTTAAATATGTCTAAAACTTCTCTTATTAATTTTTCTCGTGTTAATTCCATTTTTCCTCCAGTAATTGTTGATGGATAAATTATTTCGTCAACACATTTTTTAAAATATTAGTTTTATTTGTGACAGTAAGCTAAGTTTTATCGATCAAATCTCAAGTGTGTGTCGATCTTCTTTTTTTAAGTTACACAAAATAAAAACTATTATAAATGTTTTACCTGATAACATTTGTAATCTCCTTATTGAATCTACAGTCCTATCTCGTATTGAGTACTGTAATTCTTTATATTACGGACTTCCTTTATATTCTATAAATTGTATAAATAGAGTTATACGGTCTTCAGTACACTTACTATTTCTCATACAATTATTTGATCACTCTTGCACTTCCGAAAATGATATGGCATAAAATGGTTATCTGCTAAATAGCGATCAATATATACAATTATTATGATTGTTTATAAATGCATATACCTTAAATCACCTAAATATTTAAAGGATTTGCTGACGTTGAGTCGAGAAGCTCTAGATCGTCTAACAGCAAAATACTTCATTACCATAAGTTCAAGCTGGCTAGATATTGCAAGAGTTATTTTCTGCATTTGGCAGCTGCACTATGCAATGGTATACCTCGAGATCTAAGACTTGTTACATTAATAGAACGTTTCAAAAGTAAAGTCAAAGATTATATTATTGGTCATTTTTAATATTTGTATATTTTTATTTTATATTATTTTTTTTTCAGGTTTATTAATCTAACAATCCTATTTTTTAACTTATATATTATTTTATCGTTTATTTATTATGTATTATTATTTTACTAAAACACAAATGAGAACTATCTGTGTTATATTTATGTATAAATAAATAATCTATCTATCTATCTATCTGTAATACTAACGATTAAATGTCACGGATTAAATTTTTTTTTTTTTTTACTTCCTGATTACAACCTGTCAACATTAATAAACTTATCTTACAATATTATCCCATCAATCGAATAATAAGATAAGTCATCATAATCCAACTATCACATATATTGTTTATGAACTTATACTCTTTGTTCTCTACTTATTATTTATAATTTTCATTCATAACTTCTCCACTTATTTACATTTATATCATTTATATATAATAAATTTACAAAATCACTGAACCGTTACACTTTTTCTATTATATTTTGTTTACATTTCTGTATTCATTACATTTAGCTATTTATAACTTTTTACTTTTAATTTCAATATATTTAATTAAATTAAACATCAATATGTCCAATACATGCAGTCAATGTAATTCCATAATTACATGTACAAACTTTGTCACCTGTTCATGTAAATTAGCTATACATTTTAAATGTCTCAATGCTCACAACAGCTTGCCTTATAATTGGATAACAAGTAGTGCGGTACTTAAGCATGTTGTGAGCGTATTGAAATCTCCTTCATTTATATTCTCATGTCATACTTGCCTCCAAAAACATTCCCTCATCCCATCACCTACAATCCCCCCACTATCTACTACAATGACTGACTTACTAAATACTATTCCCTTCCTTATTAAAGATATATCAACCCGTCTTGACCAACAGGACCTACCCCTACTCAATATATCATCACAATTAAAAAACAATAAACCAAACTACAAGTACTCACCCAACATTCCTGTCACTCACTCGATACCCCTTCTTCCCCCTTCCCCACCTCTCCCTCCTTCTTCAATCCCCCTTCCTCCCCTCCCCCACCACCTACACATATCCCTAGCCTCTTAGAATTACCCATCAATATGCATTTTAGACCAGTCCCTAATCCATCTTCCACTACCAACCATTACTCACCTAACCACCCATCCCCCTTTTCTGTAGTTATTGAGCATATTAAACCATCTGAAAAATCTCGTGAATTTCTTCTAGAATTACTCACTTACATCAATATACCTACACATGCTCTAAAATCATATAATTTTTCTAATGCAACTGTTATTATTTTCTTTAATACACCAAGTCAGTGTTCCTACTTTTACTCAAAAATTCCATTCATCCGCAGTAACTCAATATACAATCACCTATACATTCGTGCTGAACGATCTAACACTGAGCGAACACGTGGTAGAGTTCTTTTCCATGCAACACAATCTAACCTAGCCCCATCTAATGTCAAATGTACCTTCAATAACTTTACTAACTCATTTGAACTTCGCTATTTTACCAACTCTAATATAGACTGGAATAATAACCCAGTTTATATATCAAATGATACATACAATACATGGTCTACATCCTACAATACATATAAATTACATATTAAATCACTGAATTCATCAATCAGTGATTCTCAATCATCACATCAATCTGCACAATGACCTTCAACCACTCGACCCAATTATCTCAGAACAATCTCAATTCGTAGCACCTCAATAGATACCGCACTATCAATTCCACCATTTATTCACAACACATCACAATCTCAGATTAATGCAGCCATCCTTAATGTTTCCTCCATACGCAATAAAGTTGATCACACACTTGACTTATTTAATGACCTTCACCTTGATCTTATTTGTCTAACAGAAACGTGGCTTAAGGATAATGATATTGCAATATCTGCATCCCTTAATATTAATAATCTAAGTTTTGCACAACTTAATAGACTCGGCCCCCATCTTGGTGGTGGTGTTGGCATCCTATATAAGACAAATATTAATCTAATAAACAGTACTGATCTTGCACTAGAAAACTCAGAATCATTTTCTTGTACATTTCACCCGGCTAATTCACGTCAATTCACCATCATAGTTATCTATCGTCCACCTCATAAGTCAATTCCTAAGTTTCTCCTTGAATTAGAACACCTCCTGACTACATCCACTGACCATACTATCATTCTCGGAGACCTAAATATCCCAATTAATCTTGACACTAATTATACCAGGCAATTCAATATATTAATAGACTCATTTAACTTTGTCCAACATATAACATTCCCAACTCACATAGCAGGCAATACACTTGACCTTATAATTTCCCATGCACATTCTAACCTCACCAATTCCCATTCAATAAAGAATCTATTTTCTGATCATCATTTAGTATTCTTCCATATTAGCTCACCAAGACCAACTCGACCTATTATAAATATTAAATATAGAAAATATAACAATATTGACACCAATACTTTCATCACTGAATTCTCTAAAAAATTTAATAACACACAATTTTCAAACTCAGTATCCAAATTAGAAACATCTCTATCAAGAACCCTTGACGAACTTGCCCCCATCAAATATAAATATATAATACAACGTCCAAATTGCAAATGGTTTAATTCTGAACTTTCATCATCAAAACGCAAATTACGACTATATGAAAATTATTGCAGAAAATCTAAATCTCCCAATAATTACAATATATTTATCAAACAACGTAGCCTATATAGAACCCTACTCAAGAAGTCTAAGAAATCATACTACAATAATCTATTAAAAGAAGCATCAACTAATTCTAAGAAACTTTTCTCCATTTCTAACCAGCTACTTGGTAGAATATCACTACGTGTTCTACCAAATGAACCCATAACAACGCTAATAGATACATTTGACCAATATTTCAATACTAAAGTCATGCATATAATTAAATCACTCCCTACACCACTCAATGAACCATATAATCTACCTCTATATTCTCTTTCCTCCTTCATATTACCATCAACTACTACCATTGAAAAACTCCTCAGTGCAGTAAATACATCTTCCGAACTAGATCCAATTCCTCATTCTATATTAAATAAGTACCACATTTATCTAGCATCTTATTACCAAGAAATAATAGAAAACTCACTTACCTCAGGCATTTTTCCAATCTATATGAAAACAGCATATGTTACACCCATCATAAAAAAACCAAACCTTGACAAAGCAATCCTCTCCAACTACCGACCATTCTCCAACTTATCAACACTCTCCAAAACCCTAGAACGAGTTGTTGCTCGTCAATTAAATTCTTATCTCCATGAAAATCATATATTAAACACATATCAGAGTGCCTATACCAAGCACAAAAGTACTGAAACTGCAATAATACATATCCTTAATCACATTCACTTATCTGCTGCATCACCACATGGTTCAGTGGTCATTCTCCTTGATTTATCAGCTGCCTTCGACACCCTTGACCATAATATCCTTATAAATCGACTAACTTCTATCGGAATCTCTGATACCGCACTCGATTGGTTCATCTCATACCTAACTGATCGTTTTTACCAAATTAGTATAAACTCTCTAATCTCTAAACCTCGTAAAGTTACTCATGGAGTACCTCAAGGATATTTCCTTGGTCCACTCCTGTTCAATATCTACCTACTTCCCTTATTTAAAATTATTGACAAATACCCCACTATAGACTATCACTCGTATGCTGATGATATACAGTTACACTGTAGATTGATAGACCCTAACAATGACATAAATTTACTTAACAACTGCATTACTGATATACATAACTGGCTCACCAACAACTCATTATCACTAAACTGTCTTAAAACTGAATCAATGCATATTAAAACATCTACCACCATATTCATTCCACCACAAATTACCATTAACAATCTGAGTATTTCTTATGCTAATAAAATAAAAAATCTTGGTATATTAATCGACCCAACACTACAATTCAACATCCAGACTAAATCACTATCACAGTCAATTAACTACATACTACACAACTTACGAACAATAAGACCCTTCATTAATTTTAATACTGCAAAACTCCTCGCTACATCCATCATTCTTCCCCGCCTTGATTACTGTAATTCCTGTCTCTATGCCTCCTCACAATCTATAATAAATAAACTCCAACGCCTTCAGAACTCAGCCATCAGATTTATATTCAACATAACTAAATATTCCAGACAACATATATCCCCTTTGAGAACCAAATTACATTGGCTGCCAATAAAATCCCGTATAATTTACAAAATTGCACTCACCATACATTTAGCTACACATCATAACACACCAGACTATCTTGCCAACTTACTAACTCCCAACACAACTATTTACGAACAAAGACACATAAACAAATTCAAATTAAAAACTCCAGTTCTATTACATTTAAAATCTTCCCAACATAAATCTTTCTCCATCCATGCTCCAAAAATCTGGAATGATCTACCTCACCATATCCGATCAATTGACTCAACTGTAACATTCAAATCAAAGCTAAAAACATACCTTTTTGCCCAATAATATTGAAAGCACGTCCGAAAACTTCAATAAAGAAGTTGATGGAAGTGCCTAAACCAATTAGGTAACAGGTAACAGGTAACGGTATTGAACAAATAAAGGATAATAAAAAATGTAATACGACGTATATTTGCCGTAAAAATAATCTAAAAGAAAAAATATTATAAACAAAATTATTTGATAAATAATAAGATCGAAATAATCGATGACACCTTTATATAAAGTGAATAATTATTGTTGTAATCTGTTATATAATTCCATATCACCAATATCGAAATTATAACTAGGATATATATTTAATCACATTTGTAATAATATATTAGTACATATATATAGAATATTATAGTAACACAGGTATATATAGTATAGTATATATCCTATAGTATTTTTAAATAATATTTTAATTATTTAATATCAGTCTATGTTATAATATTGTTGTTTAGATTTATTAAAAGTGACAATGTAAACTATCAATTTGATATTATCTAATTTAGCTCAACGGTGAATTTTAAACATAACATAATGTACACGGGATATGTCAGACATTATCAGACATATTCTGCAATTAATAATTTTCCTAAACATATGTCATGTACTTAATTATAATGTGTATATATATCATATAATATGTACAGTAGCATCCTAAACATATTAGAAAGAGTATACTCTAAGTAGTTAGTAATATATTACTAAAAACTATCTTAGATGTATTACGTGTAAGGTCATTAATATTAATATTAAAATATACCATTAAGATGTGGACTGTTGACTATTTCGTGTTAGCGACTAGCATTACGTAAACGTGTTTCTATGTTATATGGACATATGCATATGTCCTTCTTGATTTATATTATCTCGAATAACCGAATTTTAACTTTTTCTCATTCCTTCGATCGACAACTTAAATATTCCCTATTACATAAAATACTATATTAAATAGTATCACCTATTACATATATGTATAAATATATTTATAGTATAAACAGTATTACTACGTGGTGCATATATGTGGTCGGTTTACAGTAATACAGTGCACTTGGCCATGGAATTAATGCGTAGTATTTTGTGGTAATAATACTGTTTATACTATATATATATTTATAAACCAAATAAGTAAATAATACTTCTTCTTAACATAAATTCTTCTTTTTAATAAAATATAAGTTCTACATTCCTGTGTACATCTTAACCCCTCTCGGCCGACCTCTCCTAACCTCGCATGACCCCCACTAGTCGATGACCGATTGGTTGAAAAAGAACCCGGGCCAAGTTAACGAGGACGTGAAGAAGGCGACCCGATGCATACAGAACATCAAGAATCACTTCATGCGCAAGGAACTCGACAAGATCAGACCGAAGCGCATCAGAAGAGCTTCTAAATACGGGGGCGCCTTCTTTGCCAACACGCATCTAGTTAGGGATAAGTGTGCGTCGCGCTCATGTGTGTGCGCACGTGTGTGTGCGGTGTGTGATGTGTGCGTACGTGTGTGTAGGGGTGCTGGAACGATGGTGTGCATGTAGGGGCGACCAACCAATCAAAATATATTTTGTGGTAAAAGTGGGGGGGGCCAATACATGGGAGGTCCCCATAGATTTTAAAGTGGGGCATATCCTCCCCATCCCCCCTTGTTTCAGCGCCCCTATATGTATACAGTGTGCGTGATGGGTAATGTGTGCTGTGCGAGTATGTATAGTGTGTTCACGTATGTATGTATATGTGTACGCCGTACGTATATGTGTATATATTTATATTAAATTGCATTATTATGATTTAGAATATGGTTTCGAATACAGGTCCAACATATCAAAATATAGGTTTTTATGTTTATATGTGCATATAAATTTATATATATATATACATATATACTATATATAGATAGATGATTTATTTATACACAAATGTAACAAAGAACAACATTATATATATATATATACAATAATTTCCCTCTAACTCAGATGTTTTACGAGTTCTAGTTTCGATGTGTACCCACAGGTGTACCCATGTAAATGCACGAATGAATAGTTCGATATCGTAGAAACTAGATATTCCAGACACATTTTTACGGTCCATTCGATTCTGAGTTAGCTGTAGTTAACTGTATAACAAATAGTAATAATTCATATAGTAGTTCTGCTTTCGTATTACGATTAATATTCACAATAAATCACATTATCCTTTTGCCGATTTAAATCCGCGAATAAAGTATAATCCTTGCGAATTAATCATCATAGTCCCTATTAACACCACTATTTGTATATTAATAACCTAAATTATGTGATCCGCAACTATAGACTTGTCATCAGAGCTACCGACATACACCATACCGGCAGACTATTCCCATTTCGAATTTCCCGCCCCAGTAGCTGACCAATCAGCGTCGAGAGAGTTGCCGGTAACCTACATCGCTAATAGCGGAACACAGGAATACTATCAACGGTTCCCGAACACAATACGAGTGGCTCAGCCGCCGAATAGCCGCGCAGGTAGTTATCAACAACGGATGGTGGAGCCACCTGTATCCGGTGATTGGGGAAACACGCCCACTCTCATTACGGCACCCGGCACCGCATACAGTCGAGGAGGCGTATCCATGACACCCGCATCAATGGGGGCGTCTCGTATCTACCGAGGTTACACCCCCACCCCTACCATGTTGACCAGTACCTCTCAGACCAATGGTTATCCTAACAATACAGGTGAGTCGACACATCAAAGTAATATATTCGTATGGCATCAATATATAAATGCAGATTATTACAGTCTATATGACTACACATATTTAATATATTACTATAGAATTATTATATACATTATAATAGAATTTTTAAATTTAATAATTATTTTATAGTACTATAATTTTTAGATTTTTTTTCAAAATGTCGGATATCAATATTCCAATGATATATTTTTAATAACGTCTGTATTTTGTTTTTCAAGAATGTTCATATAAATTTAATTTACATCGTAATTTTGAATAGTTTAAAATAATATTTATAACTTGATATAATTAATCGACTATTTTGTTCAACAATTTTATTAATTTATAAACCTAATTGGATTACGTTTATTGGGAAATATCGCACACAATAATGTTTATACATAGGAGATCTCCTAGATCTAGAGTACGAGATTAGAATGCCTAGCATCTTTTTAGTATAAATATATATATATATATATATATGTGTGTGTGTGTGTGTGTGTGTGTATATTTATATATGTATATGTGTGTATATTTATATATTTATAAATGTTATATATACCAACATTTTCACATACCGACGAGGCTTGCACTACAACCCTGACCACAACAACCCGTATACAGGGAATAATTCCGCTGAGGGGCGCCACCTTCCTAATCACGTGATGACCTCCGCTAACGATTGGCAGAGAAGCTCTAACTGTATCTTCTCGTCCGGTGAGCACACGGCACCGCATATGCGTAACCATACGGATGTGGCTGTTGCATTCTCTGATCCTGGGTAAGGGTCATCTATATATCATATATATAATGAGGGTATTATATTATAGTATGATGTTGATGATGTTATTATATGTATGACGTAATCATAGTTATTATTTAATGATATTATAGAATATATGTTTAACGTATAATTTGTCAAATTTGAATATTCGTGATATTAACTGCAGCGCATATTGTATCAGCTTATTTAAAAAAAGTATCATTCATATCTTCAATTATATATTTTAATATTATATATATATTATAAAGTAAATATATTAGTCTAATATAAAAGTTTATAATTATCAATATTAATGTAATGTAAATTATGTATGTAATATGAGAATTTTTGTACAAACGAATCAATTTCTTCAACACTAATCTCTATTTGTTTACATTTTATTTATCAACAATGCGCGCGCATTCTGTACGAAAATCGGCTAAGCTGTAAGGCTTGAGTATATACCATAAGACATATGCATGTCTACTAAATAATTATATTTATGGATCAAATATATATATATAGAGTATTAATTCAATCATTATTTAAACTAACTTATTCTATAGATTTTAAAAGCATTATCAAGTAATATGCAAATATAGTTTATATATATGTTCATGCTAAATTTATTATTATAATAATTATTTATATAATTATTTATTATTATAAATGTATATTAAAAGTGATAATTATTGCCATGTATATTTTGTAGACATTAAATAGTGTACCAAGTAATCATGTTTACCAAATTATTAATATTATGCTATAGTTTAATTACTATAGTAATGTTTACTAAAACGGCAATGGTTATAGACATATATATATATATATATATATATATATATATATATATATATATATATGTATATATATATATTATGTATATATTTATATATATATATATTGTGTATATAAACTCTAAATCAAACTATTAATATATTTTTGTATATGATTAAAATAGAAAAAGAAAACACGTCAGAAAATGTGCACCTATCATCCCCAGCAAAATAGCTGACAACGCAGATAAAGGTAACTTGTAATACATATATAGATGTCTAGATATAGTGAATACACTGCAGTAGTGGAGGCGTGTGCAGGGTTGATATGCCCTTGTTTACACGTTTTTAGTACGCGTTATGTGCGTGTATACACGCTATAGCTCCTATTATTATAACTCCTATAGTTCATTATACGTTTGTTTATTATAATAAGGTATACCTTGTTAACTTGTGCCGTCGAGTCGAAACCGACCCCTGGCGACATCCATGGCAGCTATTCTCCATCCCGCTCTGTCTCTAGCATCTAGTCGGAGATTCGTAATATCTTTAGAGAGATATTTTTTATATTGTCTAGCCAAGTGCAGTGTGGTCTTCCTCTCCCTCGCCGACCTTTGTTTATTATAATATATAAATGATATAGTTATTAATATATAATGAATATGTATAACCGCAAAGAGTATCCAAAATGGGGAAGGGAGAGTAAAGTTATTCCTAATAATAACATTCGATAACAAAATATAATATGTAACCTCATTGTGTATAATTATATTGAATAAATATACTATATAATGATTTTTAATGATATGTTATTAAATTGTTAATCAAATAGATATGTCCAATAAAGTTAAACAGGTTAGAATATGAAACATTATTAGTTTAGATATATATATATATTTATATATCAAAGATTTTCCGAAGGATACTCGCAAAATATTTGTATGTATATATATGTGTGTGTATACAATATATACAAATGTAATGTATATTAATATATACATGTTATACTATCTATAATATATACATATATAGCTATTTAAAACTATAATTAGTGTATTGTTTAATATAAATAAATTATAAAGATCACATTATTTGTTTCTAATAAATGGGCGTAACTTTAAAATAGTAACCACGATCTTATCTGATATGTCGACAATACAGTGTATGGTATGTCACATCCATATCTTTATTATCGCTTTTAAGTTTATATATATATATATATATACCTATAGATAGACCTATCTAGTAATACAATAAATACACGCTCCAATGTAATGATGGTAAACACGCTTATACATGTATAACCCGACTATTACAACTGTATAACCCGCAGCTGGTGCTGGTGGCGAGGAAACTCGGCATAACGGAAGACCGGGACTTCATCTTCAGCATCGCTAATATTATGTCTAGAGAGAAAGATAAACCGAAGGACAGCGATCTGATGGACTTGTCCTCCACCGGGAGTTCCGACTGGATTGCGTTGATTAACGCGTGGAGATCTGCACCCGATTCGGAAGAGGAGGATCAGGTGGCAGAGGCTGACGACGACGTGCCAGATGTGTCGAGTACAGGTAATCATCAGCTTAAATATACCCACTATATATAGTCTATAGGGTATACCAAAATATAGTGTATATATATATGGACTATAGTTTATATATATATATATATATTAATAAAATAATCAAGTTAAGTACTTAAATTATTGATATACTAATAAAATAATCATAATATAAATAAAATAAAATATTATAATAACTAGTTAGTAATAATAACTAATTAGTTTATATATATATATATATATATATATATATATATTAATAAAATAATCAAGTTAAGTACTTAAATTATTGATATACTAATAAAATAATCATAATATAAATAAAATAAAATATTATAATAACTAGTTAGTAATAATAACTAATTAGTTTATATATATATATATATATATTAATAAAATAATCAAGTTAAGTACTTAAATTATTGATATACTAATAAAATAATGATAATATAAATAAAATAAAATATTATAATAAATATAATAACACTGTGATATATATTGAGGTAATAATGCCGAGTATAATGATAACACGTCGTTGTAGACGATAGCGAAGACAATAGCGTGCCTGCCGTTACCGGTGATACCGATACCATGTGCATCCCGTCCATCTATAACTTCTCGCACAACCTGCCCTCCAAGTCGGAGACCGACATGATGACCGAGAACCATCGAGACAAGGTTATGTCCTTCGTGCGTAAGAACCGCGACTCCGGTGACGCACCAAGTTCGACGGGTGAGAAGGGTGATGAGGGTGACCAGGCTGACCGGAAGTGCGCTCTGTCTAACGCTTCCGGTGATTGGGTAACAACGTGTGCGAAAGAGTCGCTATCTAGTCACGATTCGGCGCTGGAGGATACAGAACCGATGATAAAGTTAAGAAAACGGTTATCTATAAATCAATCCAATTTGAAAGTGAAGAGATTGGAAATGGCGTTGAAAGCGAGCTTGAGGAAAGAGAAGAAAGCGAAAACTGGAGTGAAAGAGAAGATGGCGTTGCGAACGAAAGCCGAGATGAAAAAGTTGACACCGAAAAACGGCGTCGTAGCCAGTAGCTCTCAGTCTTACAAACGAAGTCTCCCACCTAACGAAGCGATAGCTTCGAAACGTCCCCGCCTAGAACCATCGAAGCGTGACGGTACCCGATTAATGATCGATACACTATTATATTAAAAACCAAATATGTTTCCAGTAAAAATAATATATTAGTGTTTTAAAGTTTATTTTTCATTATCTAATACTAGTCATTAGCTCATATAAAGTAAATGTTAATGCTATCTATATATTACAAAAAATGTAAATTGTAATGTACATTTTTTTATATTTTTAAAGTTATAACTTTATATCAGTAATGTGGATCTTATTAGTAGATCAAATTTCCCTTACATTTTATATTTAAACGTTACAAAGATTTCCCCCTTAATAGTATATTTAAAATATTAATTATATTTCAGAGAGAAAATTGAGTAAAATAAATATTTAATTTTAATTATTTAATCAGTTTTTTTTAATTTATTAATTTATAAAATATATATTTTATTACAATTATTACAATTACAGGTATACCTGATACATGATATATATATACCTGATTTCATATATTTCATTGAACATAACCATCCTTAATTATCACCAACACTCTTTTTAGTCCAGATACACGAATACATGAATAGGTATTAACTATTAGGCTATTAACCTATATATACCTACTTCATTAACACTACAAGTCTTCAAACTTGACATACTTACCTTATTCTTTTTAAAGGTTGTTCTTCGTTTATAATTAGTTCTTTCATTTTATTTTCACTTTAATATACACATTTTTTTATTCTTTATTTTTATTATCATTATGTTTATTAAATCATCACCATCTGGTAAGTTTAATGATTTTTCTGGAAGCTATTTTTCAATTATTACCTCAACTTTCATACAACATCTACAAATAATTATAAAATTAGATAATTTATATATTTATGATATATATATATAATAAAGTATATCATTTCTAATTTGATTTGAGAGTTTGTTATTAAACTTTTAAACTATTTGCATTGGTTTTTAATTCAACATTACCATTATTTGAAAAATATTCAAAAACAAACTTGATCTCATTATAATTTGTTATGAATCAATGCTGTTTATTTATTGTATTATATTGTAATTGTTGGTCATTATATTCCAATAGTTTATATATAATAGGAATGATATATTTTGTATAATACTGTGAAACATCTACTCTATAAAAAATCAATATAAATTCATTATTGTTCACAATCATCTACTACAACTATGTGAAATTTATGATTTTAACAATGAAAATAGTGTATTTTTTATATAGTTTATTATTTATTTTACATTGAATTCCATTCCATGCTTTGCCATCATATTCAAATGTAATAGAGAAAGCGATAAGTAAATTATTCTGTTGTATATATAACCTTGTGACCTTGTAACCAATTTGTTTAGACACTGCGATCAACATCAGTAATGAGTTTTCGGCGGTGTATCATATATTAATTATTATAAGCTATATTAAATAGATGTGTTTTCAATTTGACTTTAAAGGTGTGGTCAGAAACTATAGATCTGATTGAGTGAGGTAGAGAGTTCCAAAGTTTAAGTGCTATTATAGAAAAAGAAGATTCCTATTTTTTATTAAGTGATAAAGTTATTGGTATATTTAGTTTGTATTTATGTATTGTTCGTTGTGGTCGGGATGACTTGTAGATCATAAGTAGTTCAGTAAGATAGTCAGGTTTGTAATTATGGGTAGCATGGTGGGTCAGTAGGAGTACTTTGTATTGTATGAGGTAAGGGATGGGTAGCCAGTGAATGGATTTCATATAAGATGTAATATGTTGTCGTGAGTATTTTTGTATCCTGAAAATGGTTCTGATGGCTATCTTCTATATTGTAATTTAGTGAGCATTTTGATAGTATGTGCTGGGAGTGAATTTAAAGTAGAGTTACAGTAGTCAATTCGGGGCTGATTTAAGGAAGTAACTAGTAGTTTGGCAAGTTCAGTAGTTATGAAAGGTCTAATAAGTCGGATAGTATGTATGGTGTAATTAATAGACTTCGATATATTAGTTATATGTGGTAGATAATACAGGTTTTGGTCAAGTGTGAGGCCTAGGTTTTTAGCATGGTTAGAGTATTCTATAATGTGATTATTGATAATAATAGGTGGTATGGAATGATGTCCTGGGGATGTATTTATTAATAAAACTTTTGTTTTAAGGCTATTCAATAGTAGGGAGTTATTTGAAAGCCATTTACTAATGTCATTAATGAATTTATTTATAGTATTTATGTTATTGAATGGGTCTGGTAAATTACAGTATAGCTGTAAGTTATCCGCATATGAGTGAAAGTGTATATCGGGGTATTCATCAAGTAAGTAAAGTAAAGGGGAAATATATATATTAAAGAGAATTGGACCTAAAACAGATCCTTGGGGTACACCATGTGTTGTGTGGCGGGATTCTGTTATGGCGTTATCTATACATATAGAAAAGGATCTGTCAATTAGGTAGGATGTAAACCAACTAAGGAAAGCATATTTAATACCAATGTTCTCTAATCTTCGAATAAGAATATTATGGTCTAACCGTTAGACTCTAACGTATAGAAAGCCGACGACAAGTCAAGTAAAATCAGTATGGTGGGAGTATCTTTTGGAAATAGTAGTATATTGTTTAAAGTATGGAGTAGTGAAGTTTCAGTGATCTTGTCCGTTGTATAATCACTTTGTAATTTATGCAGTATGTTGTTATTATTGATGTATGTTCTAAGTTGTTTAGCAATTATTCTTTCAATTGTCTTAGATATGAAAGAAAGGTTGGATATGGGATGATAATTAGAAAGAGTTGAGCTATCAATGGACTGGTTTTTAGTGATTGGAATTTCATGGGCATATTTCATGTGGGATGGGAAGATACCTGCAGTTATTGAGCGATCGATAATTTTTTTGTAGAATGGAGAAAGAAGGGATGAAAGAGAATGTAATAAACATAATGGAATTGGGTCTAGTTTACATGTAGATTTAACTATTAATAAAATATTATTGATATTGATAATGGTTGGTAATGAAAAAGTGGAAAATGAGTATATTGGGCTTGGTATTTGTGGGATGCAGGGTCGAGGGAGAGTATCTATAATTGATGATGTTTTTATGTAAAAGTAAGAGTCAAAGTTAGTCGCATTAGTTAAAGGGGAGTTATCAGGCAGTATTCGTTTTGTTAGTTTTCCTAGTAGTGTTGACGATATTCTAAATATTTTCTTAGAATCTTTTCCAGCTGATTTAATTTGATCTATGTAATATTTATTTTTAGCAGTTTTTATTAATTTTCTATAATTAGAAAGTGAATGTTTAAAAATATTTAAATCATTTGAGCTTTTGGATTTTCGACAATTCCTTTCTTTAATTCTAAGTGAGCGTTTTGCTATGTATAACGAATTATTGAACAATAACGTATTATCAAAGATTTTCCGAAGGAAAGATATAACACTTACGCGAAATCATATAATTCGAATTTGTATACAAAATACCCTGGTGCCACCTATAGCGGGTTACTTTTAGGAACTATGCGTTGTTTATAATGTAAATTCGTATTCAACTATACACTTTTAAAATGTTAAATAATATGCTTTAAATTAATATTTATATGATGAAAACTAAGTGTTCATTACTAATATATAATAAACAAATATGATATATATGTTTTAAATGCTATAAGTATATATTTAGTGAGTAAAAGCTAATTTATATTGCATGTAATTTAATAGAGCAATGAAAACATTGTTGTATGCAAACAGATCCGAACCTAAATCTATTTCAATGATTTCGATACTACTGCTAGCAGCGGTTGGGGATACTACTAAATTACGTTGCATGCATAGGGAGTGTTATATCTTTGCTTCGCAAAATCTTTGGTATTATGTCGAGCTGTATAAATGTTAGTGATAATAGGGGCATGTTTATCTAGGACAAGACTAAGGTTACTATCAAAGCTGTCTATATGTGATGAATCTGTTATATTGTTGTACACAATTTTGAAGTAATTTATAAAATGTATAGGTGCCTATATATGTGCAATGCACATTGTGCATCTATTCTATACTTCTTTTATATCACATGTGATAAACTGTAATGTTTATCTAAATATATGATTACAATAGATATCAGTTAAACATATGATTTATCTTTCATTACATTTTATGATAACAATTAAAAAAAAAATAAAATATTGATATCTTTAATAATATTTTCATTTAGTATGTATTGTATTATATTTATTATTTTATTTCTTTATATATTATAATATTATCATTAAGATAATCATTAAGGTAATCATTAAGATAATATCATAAATTTATTATTTTTAAATCCTTCAAAATCATAACCTAAATATCAATACATATCTAAAAAAATTATTTTAAAAATCCTATGGGGGCCAGACGATCATCAGGGGGCTTTGACTCCGCAGCCCCCCCTCCCGACGGGAGGCTCCCGTGGATACGGCACTACATTAATCATAAGCATAAAGCATGCATGCTTCAAAGTATTCGTGATGATGATCTCGGATGGAAATATATAAGGAGTAGATTAATAGGTAATTAAATATACCCATAATTAAATACCTATAATTATAGGTATTAAGTCGTGTTTTAATAAAATACGCTACAATTACGATTACGATATAGGATATAAATAAATAACTATTATAATAATAGCAGCATAACAGCAGCATAATAGTATTACAAATTAATAGCAGCATACTATACATTTAATAGCAGCATAATGGCAGCATAATAGCAATATGTAAACATTTGAGGCTCTAACATATGCTGTTATGCTGTTATTATGCTGCTCTTACTGTTAGCTGGGTAGAGCCATAGATTCATAGTTTATAGTCAAATATAAATCTATGCATAGAGCTAGAGAGAAATTTCTCTCTAGCTCTATAATTCCTAGACAAAATAAACTATCTATTATCTTTGTTTAATTAATGTGACCCAAATATAACCTCGGGTGGGGGGGCGTGTCTATCGTCGTATGTTATCTATTTGTAATCACATAAATAAATAAACATGTATTATTATTTAAATGTTTCGTGAATATTAAAGTATCTAGTTATATAGTATATAGAGTACATTACACATTTGGAATGTCAATAATATGGGAAACACGATTGCTAGATGATAACAGACAACTAAGAGAAATTAACCAATATTTCAAACAATTACGTTCACAAGCTAATTGTAATTTACAATATTTTCAACCTGAAAAAAATAAATTATATTTCAAGTTTTACCATAGTTTTAAAAAATTACAAGAAGTTATTGATTATAAACTATTTGATGTCGTCGAATATCTATTCAAAATTGTGCATCATTATGACTTGGATCCAAGCACCCCCGCAAATGGATACAGAAGCTTTCTAAGTGTTGTTATTAAATGCTCTTTACACCTTCTTCAATTGACAAGATATATTGTTATAAATCGTGGTTCTTTCATATTTCGAGGTTCTCATTATTCTAGGGAATTAGATGATTACGTTGTCAGTTTTTGCCAACTATGCAAATGTTTACTCTTACTCAAAAAAATATCAACAATAAATAAAGAAAAGGGTATGTTACATAACATTATAAAATTGTTTAGATACGAATTATTAAATAATGATTATTTAAAAAATGTATGATAGATAACTAATAGTTATAGTTAAAGTTATAGTTTAAGCTAGGATCATAATGATACATATATTATATTACATTATATAATATAAAATATAGCTATATTACCTTACCTTACCGGATCGTGATAGTTTCCTGAGCATAATTATTATAGCTATATTAAATTAATAATTAATTATATAAGTTACTTATTTAATACTTTTTTCAATTTATAATTAACACATTTCTTATACTATAATGTATTAACTTATATACATATATTATGTGCAGCAATAATTACAAATACAATGTATCATCATGATAATCATGTGAACGAGGATTCATGATATCTGTCAACTTTTAATTGTATACATATCCGTTACTGGTAGTGTCACAGTTAATACTGTAGTGTATCTTGCTACATCACTGATGTATAGGAAAGTTATTACAATATTAGTTACATTATTAATGTGACCCCTGATATATGCATGGTTATTAGTATGTGATAGTATATAACATAATTAATGTGCAATTTAACATTGATATATAATCGTTATAATAATTAAATTTGTATATATACTTAAAAAGTATGTTATATGTTAGACGATATCAAATGTATATATATATATATATATATATATATATATATATATATATATATATATATATATACGCAATACATACATATCCATACAGTGTATGGCATACACACATCATATACATACACATATCACACACACATACACGTGTAAGTAACACTTGCGCGAGTAATGTTTATCGTGCTTAGCAACGTGAACAATTGTACTATTGACATCCTTCTGCTATGTGCGGAAGAATGTTAACATTTTATATCACTATAGGATATATCATACAAATTCTGAGAATTTCGATTTTTAATTTGACATCCTTCATATAAGTTCTATAGGACGTATATTTGGGAAAAAAATGTAAATACTTAGTGTTACCATATATTATTGTCCGCACAAGTAATATATCACAACTTATTCTAGTTTATATTAATATATTTAAGTAATAACATATATTATACACATAGATTAACTATAGTATTTAATTATTTACTTATTATATTATATATTGTATGTGTATATACTTGTAAATAATTAAATACTAGTTAAAAGTTATGTATAATATATGTTGTTTCTTCTTTGCAGTACTTCTGATTCAATATTAAAATATTTAATATAAACTAGAATAAGTTGCGATCAATTACTTATGGTTTATACTAATAATGTATATTCCCAAATTGATATTCTTTATAGCTTATGAGTATAGATTACAAGTAAATCTCTGGTATTCTCCTTGAGCAAAAATTGTATATACTGCATTATATTTTATTTCTTATCAATAAACCATATTCAATTCAATTTAATTCAATTATATATTAATTAATATATACTCAAGTATGTTGATAGTACATTTGTTCACGTAATCCAAATAAAGAATATTTATGTTTTATTAACATAGATTCAAACTAAGATTGTGATCGTTTATTATTCATTTAAATATATATTCTTTTCTTAAGATTTTAGTTTTCATAAATAATGTAGTAGTGAAATACCTACTCTTTTCCCCAGTATTAATAAATATTATATATATATATATATATATATATATATATATATATTATATAATGTATATTGAGTAGATATATTTATAAGTATATATATATATATATATATATATATATATATATATTTAATAAAAATAATACAATAGGAACATAGGTATAGTATTTAATATATTATTACTTACAGATTAATCACAGATTACTTCTGAAAACTATAACCTCTGTATTCATATTAAATAATAGTTTTTATTATTTTTAATAATAATAACTATAATTAATAATAGTAATATTACTATTATTAATAGTTTCTATAAGCATCATATTTTTAATTTATTGATACAACAAATTTGGTAGTAATATCATATTTACTAAATATGTTGATAGCTTTTTTATTTAAGCAAATATAAACTTAAAATATTTTAAAACAATAACCTAATTTATTGAAATAAACTGTGAATAATACCGAAATAAAGAATGTAAAATATTTTACAACTACCATAAAATATGTATTTTTTATAAATTAATTTGTAAATATATGCACATTTTAAAATCATGTAGATATATACATTCTTATCAATTTTTATAATGAACATATATTTAATATTATATTATATATGATAATATGATATGTATAATATGATATATATTCAATATAATATTATTAAAATATGTACATGTAGTTTTACATACATACAACATTGTTATACTTGAGAAATAAATGACCATATATAGGTCGTTGTCATTATTCAGTATATATATATATATATATATATATATATAAATATGAAGATCATTATATGAATATCCTCTATATAGTTTAGATATAAAGTATTCATATTATATATATATTTATATATATATATATATCTACCGAGCAAGCTCGACCTGGTAAGGTATATATATATATATCCTTAGATTTGAATATTATAGTAAACACAATTTAAGGTTACTGGGAATATTTACAGTAGACAATATAATCCACTCTATTAACTAGTAATGCAATTATTCTACATTTAGTGTATTTGTGAAGAGATACTAAACATCAATTTAGTTTAAATAACTGAGATTATTTTCCGATATATACAATTTAAATTAATCAAATTTAATAATATAGTATTATAATTATTTAGCATGGTATAATGTACATAATGTTAAGAGTACCTTCTATAATATTATCAACATATTTATGTAACATGAAATTCTACTTTTACAACTGTACAAGCATATAGATAATTTACTGCATTTTATATCATTTATAGATATTTCACAAACAAATTCAAGTATAATATAAAATCTGCTAAATATTATATATTATATATAGATAAATAACTATGATCGTAAGCAATGTTTAGAAAAATACAAAGTAAATCATCTATAATCAATGCCGTATTTAATTAGGAATAATATAGATACATATACAACCATAATATAAATTAGATTTGATGTAGTAAAATCTGAACTTAATCAAGCCCAACGTAATATTAGTTTTAATTTTTACTAACAAAATTATTTTATTAAAATATGCAAATATAATTATTTATCTTTAAAATAATGTATAATATGTCATTCAAGAGTGAATATAAGTGCCTGAAATATACACCCTTAAACATAGCTGATGTTAAATATTTTAAAATGTTATTAAATCAACTTTCTATTACCTTATCTTTACTATCTTAGATTGACATATAGGTGTAAGTAATATGTATAAATGTCATCTACATAATAATAACAATATATTGTTATTTCATACTCGATTGCAAATATGATTCACATTTTGGTATACATATTTTTTTAAATATAGTAAAATATGGTATATTTTAGAATATCATATCATGACTTTTTTTCATTTGTATGCTATATTTACAACATAATAGCTTTTATTCTCTATGAATCATTATCAAATTGTCAGAGTATATACCTAATATATAGATAATATAATATCAGGCTATTTTATACAATTTGTAATACAATGTATAGATACAATTATGTTTCAAAAACTGGACCAACAATATATTTCAGTAAAAATTTACTAAATTTACTTTGTATTATATTATACTTGATATATGACACTCGTAAGGGCCTAATAGATATGAATTTATTTATGTAATAACTAAATACACTTTTATTTTAAACAATCTCAAAATCCATGTGTTATAATAGAAACTTTAATTCCTTATCTTTCCTTATCCTATCGTGTGCCCTTAATAATTACTTTAATATTACTTAGGCATTGGAGCTGAAATGTAAAATGCAATATACCATTATTTACAGACCAATGTAAACATAAAATAGAAACATTCCTATAAAAAAGACTGACTCATTGGCCTATCTTTGGTGGCCGTAAATTTTCATAAATTTGCTTGATCGCATCAAAACACAAAATGGTCCACTATATAGAAGGGTAATTATCAGTATAACACATGGTTAAGGTATATATCTTGATAAGCTAATTAGCTTCTAGCAATACCTTGGTATAACAACCTATATCTGATAATATATATATATATATATATATATATATATAGTAATTATGTAATATTATAGAGTACATATTTTACATATCTACAAACAATATATTGATTATTGTATATATATATAGACTATATATCATTTTATCACATGACTCATATACATTATATTACAATATTTATTAAATTGTAAAGTATTTTGTTACTATATTGTTCAATATATTATGTACTATTAAACTTAAAACAGCTATATTAAATGTGTATTATGAATTATCACATTTATAGCTGAAAATATTTATAAATAGAAATCTATAAGTTGAGTTATACTATAATTAACTAAAGAGTCTACTAAAGGTATTACTAATATCAAACATTAGGTATATATTTATATATTCATAATAAGTATTCTTTATTCATTATTAATAATTTGTCTCTGTATAAATATCTATATTTATATAGAATATGCAATATAGTTAATATTTGTTAAATAGTAATGATAAAGATAATGAATATAATATAAAAAGATAATTCTAGAATATATATAAAATATAGGTATTTAAAATCTATATATAAAGATTAATAATAATGGATATATAAAATTTGTATTCACTTTTGAGGTATTTTTAAACAAACTACTTCATTATTTCGCATGTAATTTATTTATATATCTGCAGATATTACTCCGTTTCCTGTATTCGGATTTATCATAATTAAAATATAAATAAACTATAAATAGAAATAAGATATATTAAAAAGGATGGAATATTTAATGTTTAAAAAACAATTGTTTAATAGAAAATATACGTTATTCCCATAAATAGATGCTATTGTCACATACATTGCCTGACTTCAGTCACATTTCTATGATTGTTGTAAATAAATAAACAATGGTTGATGTCAAAAATAGTGTACACTCTAGTGCATACTATTTTATTTTTTTAATCCCACTTATTTAATAGGAATCATTACAGTTGACCCATTAATAGATCTATTGTTTTTGTTGTGTATAAATAAACAATGGCTGATCTATAGATATGTCTATAAATACCAAAACTACTGAGTCATAGCCAACCCTGAATAATGTCAGATATCTGAATGCACTGACTCTACTACCTAAACAATCAGTATGTAGAGCAACCTCATCCAGATCTAACTAGTCCTAAGTTTATTATTAAACTGTGGTGCACAGATTTATATTTATATTTATGTTATGTCTCTGTTATATCTCTGTGGTGTTATTATACATGTTAACTTAACTATATATTTTATATACCTATATCTTATATGTATTTTACATATTATTAATTATTATATATATATATATATCATTTAAACAATATAAATGAAAGCATAAGTTGTTTAACAAACTGAGGCAAAATGTAATATATATGTATCATCGGTATTTTATTACATATATTTAATATGATATTATAAATAAGTAATAAATAATAATATATATATATATCTCTAATAGAGATTCTCTATACATGAATGCGCTACACAAATAGCATGATTCTAAACTCGTACCATTCCCTATCTCAGGTGCCTTATTTCCTTCGATTGCTCAATTTGAAGATGTAAACGACAGTTGCCACAAACTCTTAAAAGATGTGGAAAAGATTGATACCGTTCCGTTTTACGGAAGGTGTCTTGGATTTCAGGTTTATATAATAACTAGAAATAGTAATAGCTTTTAATTATACTTATATGTGATATCGTCTTTGTATATAATAACTTGGTTCTAGAATCTTCTTGTTGATCTAGATCATTATCTTATTATCTACTATCTATAAGTTAATGTAAATACATCTTATACATATAAACATATATATATATATATACTATTGGTTATTAAGTTAATACAAATATTACATCATATAAAAGATAAAAGATTAGAATTTATTAAATTTCCTAATTTATTAATAAAACATTATATACTATTTATCAATGCAATATAGGTATACCTATACAATATATATATAGAATCAATCCTATTGATATAATAATATTTTATGTATTAAATTTTACTTATAAAATAATTAAATTATAATTTTTTATATTATTTGAATTTCATTGTAAAAAATGTTATTTAAATTTGATTCATTCTTTTATCGAATACGGAGAATATTGAATATGACCTGATGATTACATTTGTAGAGGTCACATTTAAAATATTGTACTCGTATTGTTATACATTTTAATATTATAATAACAGCTAATTTATACCTATCTAATAATATATACTACATGACATGTAGTACATGTGCATTTTCCATATAAGTTTATCATGTATACTAGTGTGTCAAATATTAAACGATTATTTTGAATTTGACCCTATATATCATAATCAAAACAAACGGGGGTCATATTTGATACATAACTTGAATACTAAGTTTGCATTCCTAAGATGTACAATTAATAAATATAACTATATGAAATGAAAAACATTGAAAACAATTCATTTAAGGATTGAATAGGATAAAGGAAGCATATATAGATATGCCATATTTAATAAATAACTTTTATAAATAGAAGTCATAAATAATGCTGGTACTACAACTGAACTGAACTCTAAGCACACACCCACAAATTACACACAAAGTACACACACACACACAGTGTGTTCACACTATTCACAGTGTGTTGTCTCAATGACTGTAGACACAGCCACACTAGCACACAATAGCAGTGATTGTAGGCAGTCAATGAATGTTAATTGTGAATATTACAGTCTATAGTACAGCTTATGTAGTGGTCAGTAGATTCATTATAACAACAAGTTGATTAGTGTGTATGTATGTGTGTGTGTATGTGTGTATGTGTGTGTATGTGTATGTGTGTGTATGTGTGTGTGTGTGTGTATGTGTGTGTGTGTGTACATTTTGTGTGTGTATATGTGTGAGTATATGTGTGTGAGTTTGTGTGTGTGTATATGTGTAATAGAACATATTTAATGATGTTATTTATCTAGTTGTATGAGTGTTGTTCTAGATGATACTTAAAAAAGCTACATGTCAGCATTATTATAACCCATCTACTAGGTGCAAAGTATAACATAGTGCGATTGTTTTCTAAAGAAAAGTTATGATGTTATAAGACCTTGACTTTATATAAATAAAAGTCCATTAATGAAAGATCATTTGATTTATCAATGGTGTGTCTTTTTATTATATAATACTTGTTTTGAAATTTAACTTTTGATGTTTTGCATATAAACAAATGTTTATAATAAAATAAAAGTGAATGTTGATATCAATTATAAATGTATAATACTTTACCTATCTCATATATATATTTATAAATAAGATTGGCCTTATTTTAAAGTTAAATTACAAAATACAAATAATGTGCTGCTAAACAAATATTTAATATTTAATGATGTTTACATGATTGTTGAACTATTTACATGATGGACTGTGTTTAAACTATTTAGCATGATTTCTATGTAATGACACATGAACTTGCATGTTTACTTATTTAATATACATATAGAGCTTCACTAGAAATACAATATTAGTATTAATATTATATAAATATAACATCATGGTAAATAATAAATGTATCGTATGTATTGATCTATTTTAAAACATATATATATTTATCATATTATACTAAACAATAACATGTTTACTTCCCTATGTGGTAAGTTCAATACACTTTATTATCGAACTACTTATATTCACATTTACCCAGTGTTATCCGTATGATTCACTATATTTACCATTCTTCCCTATAGTGAGACTATAAGTTAGTTTGTCAATATTTACGAACACTGGCCTTATATTGATGTTTATACAACGCCACCAGTATTCTGCTGCTATTGTTCCCGCGATAAGCGCCATCTGTTGGATGATGGTATCGTACAGCGACGCCTACAGACAGAAGTCTCTCGCGCGTAAGGTCACCAGTTCGATCCTGGGGGGAGGCAAATATTTGATTAATCCGGAATTGAGGGCAAAAAGGGTTAGTTTTATTTAGTGTTTACATTAGAAATACAGCTATAAATCAATCCTATCTATATATATATATATATATTTACATGCTTCTCTATTTATACATATATATATATATATATATATATATATTCTGCCATCTTTAATTATAACAATTAAAAAACTTAGTGTATCATGTGTGTTAAAAATATTATTTGATGAATTTATTTAGCATGCATACAATTATATTATGACCATTTTATAATTCTAGTTTGATTTATATATATATATATATAAATATATAAAAATATATATATATATATATATATATATATATATATATAAATTATTACTTCTATACAATAATAAATATATAATTAAAATAGATTCTATAATTAGATTGAAGTTTTTAGCAGAACAATTTTATATTATAACAATTTTATAAATATAGCTTTTCTTGTAATATTATATTGATAATATTTAAAAGGAATTTATTATAAATACAATAAAGAAGTGTTATTTATTGACCTTTATACAGCCTTCATTAAACATTGTTTCAGTTGGTGGAAATCTCCAAATATCCGGATATTGGATTTTGTACCGAATTTTGGTCAGTCAATGAGCATGAATACTTGACGGTTATTATACATGTGTGACTCATATATATATATCATCTTCATTGTATTTGTTACATTGTTCATGTGTTATTAAACCTAAAGAAATACCTAAGAAATACCTAAGAAAATGTTATTTATAGTTGTGATTTTATTAGACTTCTTATAAATAGAATATTATTTTTAGAAATAGTTGTTGTTTTAAATAATTATAAAATCAGAACTTTCTATTTTATAATTTATTTATTAATCTATAAATAGTTTGCTATATTAGAATTATCATATTAACGTGATATTTCCATCAATATAAAGAAATTGTGTAAGCAATTGAATATATTGTATTGCACTTTGCGATAGAGGCGCTGTAGTCGAAACCTTCTACTACATTTTAATTTATTATTATTTATTTATATTAATAACTATTTATTAATAAAGATCAATTTAATGTAATATCTGTACTATAAATAATAGTTATATATATGCAAAATATCAACATTCCTCATAATTTATCGTATTTAACTGTATTTATAGTGAAGATATAATATTATTTTATTGACGTATATAATCTAAATCCATAGATATAGACAGAAATTACTTCTATCTATTTCGACGAATAACCTACTTTTTTAATATTTGACTTGAATCACCAATGCCATATTGTTAATTTATCGATAAAAATGTCATTCGTGTATCTATATTTTATATGCATTGCGTGCGTCAATTGCCTATCCACTTTTTTTACATCGATGTATATTTCGTATATTGATGTCTATAACAGATAGTCCCACCCTTTAATCACCCCTCCTACCCTTTAATCAGCCCTCCCTACCCTTTAATCAACCCTTCCTACCCTTTAATCAGCCCTCCCTGCCCTTTAATCAGCCCTCCCTGCCCTTTAATCAGCCCTCCCTACCCTTTAATCAACCCTTCCTACCCTTTAATCAGCCCTCCCAGCCCTTTAATTAGCCCTCCCTGCCCTTTAATCAGCCCTCCCTACCCTTTAATCAACCCTTCCTACCCTTTAATCAGCCCTCCCTGCCCTTTAATCAGCCCTCCCTGCCCTTTAATCAGCCCTCCCTACCCTTTAATCAACCCTTCCTACCCTTTAATCAGCCCTCCCTGCCCTTTAATCAGCCCTCCCTGCCCTTTAATCAGTCCTCACTGCCCTTTAATCAGCCCTCCCTACCCTTTAATCAGCCCTCCCTACCCTTTAATCAACCCTTCCTACCCTTTAATCAGCCCTCTCCTACCCTTTAATCAACCCCCCCTACCCCATTCCCCCCCGTAGAAGTTTCACCAGTACGTGACAGCTAAGATGAGTGTCGACCAGCTGATCACTATTCCGGCCGTTCCTCTGTACATTAAGACCGCTACGGGCAGCCACCTCCAGTCCATCAAGGTCATGCCCCCGTGTAGCTCCTCCGGTCCTTGCACCGTTACCGTACGACTCATCAGTCATGCGCTCAGAAAAGGACAGGTTAGAGTTTATATACGAGATCTGGTGAGTCATCGACTACATTAGGCCTACTTTTAATTACGCGATTATTGAGGTGGTGTGCGAGGAAGGCGTTTCATGTCGGTATCACATTACGAGATGCTAGTTCATTACATCTATTTACATCTATTTACAAATATATATATATATATTACTGACGTATCGGTATCGATCTAAGTATAATATATTACTGAAAAGATTTAGATTCAAATCTAGGAATGATAAACAATTAGCTTTTCTCAATGAAGAGATAGGATTATGTCCTGTCCTTGTTACATTTCCGCAATATCTAAATATGTTTTCACTAAAAAACATCCTGAGGCTATACAAATAATTTATAATATATTCGTTTTATAACATTTACCTAATATCGAGCTAGTCAAAGATGTAATATGTAATATATGGCACGCATATTCGCATGTTCGTTGACCTGTCCGCTATCGGTATATGATACGTTAATGTGTCTATGTGTTCTACGCCCAGCTAACACTACACCTCTTGCACCCCCCACCCACAGGAACAATGGTTATTGAAGAAAGCTGACTCCCACCACCCCGCCCATCACCACCACGCCCATTATCATCACACAGACGCCCCAATCCAAGCCCTACATCGCGATCAACCCCCGCAAGCCCTATCGTCCGCGCTAGTGTTTCATTGTCACGGCGGAGGCTTTGTAGCCCAAAGTTCGGCATCGCACGTGGTTTGTAAGAATGATGCGAAGTTTGTGTTTTTAACATTGTGAATTTATTAAACAATGTGTATTTAGTAATATATGCACTGAGGTCCTAAACTGTATAGTCTCTTCTTTGTGTGACCTTTAATAGAACGCACATCTTGACTTTAGATTCCCTTTAAGAGCATATCGTTTCATGCATTTACATGTTAATAGATAGGAAATACAAAGCTCCATTTAAAGTATTGTTTAGGTAAAATAGTCAATTAATGTAATCATATTTTGTTGTATTATACACTTGATATATACTGTTATAATATTATAAGGAGTTTTATTTATGTATATAGTTTTTTTATATATAAATATAGAATAGAAGATGTCCATTTTTTAATTTCCATAGAAATATTCTCTTCTCTTATTTTGAATTATATTTATAAAAATATTATCCTACATGTTTATTTATTCATATACTGTTTGTATATAGTAACAAAAAGTAGTAGGATAATTATAATAATAATTATTATCATAGTATTATCATAGTATTATTATCATATTAACATAGTTATATATAGTTATATAACTATAATAATTATTTATAACTATAATTATTTATATTCATCAAGGTAGTGCAACATAATTATTCTTCGTAAAAATTCATCTAAAATGAAAATAGTCAATATATAAATATACACTTATCAAATAATATGAATGCTATTGATACAAAATAAAACTTATATATAATATTTATACTACGCAATAATGTCTATTAACTATAAATAAATGTAAATGAAAATAATAAATTAAATTGTAAAATGTATATTGAAAAATATAAATGAAAAGTAACAAATAGATAAAATTATACATAATTATTCCGGCTATTTAATTGGTATATAATATAACCTGATACAATGATAATGTAATATTGATATAAATAAATAAAAATATACAATTAATTTGTATGTTATAATATATTATAAAATAATATTGACTAAATATGTATTTAGATTATAATTAATAATTATTTATTTCAAAATATATTGTATATGGTATTTATATATTGATTTAAATTATAATTTATTGACAGATAATAAATAACATATAAGTATTTTGTGATTTTCACATATTTCCACGATGGGATATCTCCTAACATCAAATATAGTTTTCAACCCATCAACCTTTCAATTAAAAGTACTAATATATAATGTATTATCTATCGTGTAGGTATGTATATTTTAAATATTCTCGTTTATTATATTCCAGGCGTATGTTTCATGATTTTGAGGTAATTTGATGGCTTATAAAATATAGCTTACTTACTTTATCTAATATCTCGTCATTTCTATTTATTACACTTTAATCAAATATATGTTTAATTTTATTATTAATCTATATGTTGTGTTCTAATTGTATTACAGTTACGCGCGTACATCTAAACTACCCCCTCTCTACCCAGGTATACCTACGACAATGGGCAACCCTACTGAACGCCCCAATCCTCTCAGTCGACTACTCTCTAGCCCCAGAACATCAGTTCCCTCGCGCCATCGAGGATGTGTTCTTCGCCTACTGCTGGGCCCTTAAGAACCCCCACCTATTGGGTTAGCCCCCCCCCTATTGGGTTAGCCCCCCCCCTATTAGGTTAGCCCCCCCCCCTATTGGGTTAGCCCCCCCCTATTGGGTTAGCCCCCCCCCTATTGGGTTAGCCCCCCCCCTATTGGGTTAGCCCCCACCCCCCCTATTGGGTTAGCCCCCACCCCCCCTATTGGGTTAGCCCCCCCCACACCTATTGGGTTAGCCGCCCCCCACCCCCCCCGCTGAGTGACTCACTCTTGTTATGATCTTAGCGCACATTTTAAACGGATAATTCCTCGCAAATAAATTATTTATATTAATGTCCAGATATTGGTTGTTGTTTACTATTGATATTATTGAATTTAGATGTTGTTAATAGTAGCTGTTAGAATAGTATTGTTATATATAAGTATATATAAGTATATAAGAATATATATATATATATATAATTGATTCATTAAGAAATACAAATATATTTCATAATTTAAAATAATAATAAAATTTTATAAATACTAATGGACATATCTTTAAAAATAATTATACATTCTATATATTATGTATTATTTCACCAATACATGTGACTGAAGATATAATCAATTACAATTTAAATTATCACTTTGTAATGACTATTAAACTTATATAAACTTATAAAAATTATATGTTATAATATTTCGATTACGCTTATTATTGGATAAATATTGAAAATGAGTTTTAAATAATGATTTTCTTAATTATTTCAGATACTAAAAATTAATAATAATAATAAAACATATCAATATAACAATGAATTAGATGTTTAATGGCTGGAGACATGTTTGTGTAAAAGATAGGCAATTTAGGGTATCTAGGTGTAATAGAATACCGATAACTTTTGAGATTGTGTAAACAATTATTTGTTATTTTTATTGAAATAACATTCATATCATCTTCATCTTCATATTCATATTTATTATTATTAGGCCCTTACTATTATCGTATATCAAGATAAAAAAAAGTAATTCTAGTAAATTTGTACTTAAAATTAATAAAATATATATTTGTATTGCCTGTTTTTGAAACAATTGTATCTATACAGTATCTATAATGGTATTATATTATCTAATAGCCTCATATTGTATTAGCTATATATTAGGTATATATTCTGAAAATTGTATTAAAATTTATCAAAGGGAACAAAATCTATTTGGTTTTAGATATAGTATAACAATGGAAAAAAAGTCCTAAGTTATAATCTTCTAAAGTATTATTTTTATTTGGTATGTAATAAATTATAAAATTTAGTACAATAGAAAGTAGATAACTTTTGAGATTGAGTACGAAATAACAATATTTGTTATTCTATGTAGATAAAATTTATCTTTTATTATGTCTAATTTTCTAGTCAATAATACTATGTATAATACAAATTTATTAAGTACATTTTTAATGACAAATTAATAAAATATATTTGTATGGGTATGTTTAAATGTATATTTGAGGTACTTATGGTTACTTTTGTATGACATTTATACATAATTTTAAAGATAAATAATGATTTTCATATTTTAATAAAATAATTCATTTAGATAAAAATAAATATGATCATAAAATTTATGTTGATATTTCATGTCCATTTGACCTTAAATATATGTTATTTAGAACAGTTTTATAACTTATAGTGTATTTATAATTCTTAATATTAAATCAATTGACCAGGTCTAAATATATAATTCAATTACTATAATTTAAGAGATTATATTTAATAGAATTATAATAATATTTGAATAATATTTTTGTGAAAACTAATACTATACTGAAAACTATATAATTTATAATATTAGCTAAATAAAATAGATTTCTATATTCTTATATAATCTAAATTCTTAAAAATATATAATGTTATGTGTATGTACAAAATATATTTATGTTTATATAAAGTGGATAATATATATATATATATATATATATATATATATATATATATAATATACTCTATTATTATAATTACATGTAGGTATATGAATAGTTATGTAGAAGTAGTGTATGTTAATAAATTAACAACAATGATATTACTGCGAAGACACTTTTATATGATAATTAACTCGTATGGAAGTTAACATCATTCAGCGTATGATATTACACAATATGTTTAGTGAATTAACGAACCAATTGGTGTAAACTCATGTGAAGCCTGTCAATCACGTTATAATGGCTGCAATCAGCCGTAGCATGTGAATACTGTTATAAAACTCACATTTTAGATGTGTATGCAATTTATTTGTATAAGTATTTATTTACGAAATTATTAATATTATAATTATATAGATTTATTTTCACACTTAATATTCTGGGTAAATAAGTTTTGATTATTTAGTTTGTATGTATTATATCATTTTTAGTATAATTATTAAAATAATATACAATTATAATTATTATTTTTAAATTTATTCTGTATGATTTTTCAGTATATTTGTTATAATTAATTATAATAAACTTAATTTATTATCACGATTACGTATATAATGTATTTAGATTACTTATAATGTAGCTAAATTACTTTCTTAACATATATTGTTAATGTATAATATATCCGTAGTTTATCCTTATATCGTATTACATTTATATGCCGAGTTATCTACAATATCTACTTGTTCTCAAACACTCAGGTTGGACCGGAGAGAAGATTTGCTTCGTGGGAGATTCAGCGGGGGGCAATATCGCTACGTCCACTATTCTCAGGTGCATTATGACCGGTATCCGCAAGCCTGATCACCTGGTTTGTTTACCACCTGCCAATTACTCAATCAACCAATCGAAACATTCCATTTCATTAATTTAGTAAATTTAAATAAGGATAATTTTCTATATATATATTTATATTAATATATATTAATAATAATAATAATTATTATCTATAAGACATTTTTGTTTTCTCTTTTAGCTGTTTCAATATATCATTTGTTCCTCCTAAAGGCTTCAAAATAATATTCATATAATAATAAGTACATTGTGGAATATAAACCAGATGATTTTAAGCACTAAACTTTGGTATATGTGACTACATTATGCACAGGTTGGAATCTATACAGCCATGCGTATACAGTACATTCCATCTGCGTCGCGTCTTCTCTCCGTTTGTGACCCTATGTTACCCCTGGGCATCCTGGAGAAATGTCTCGCTGGTTACTACTACTAGTGACACCTATACTACTACTACCATCAGTAACACTACCACCATACTTGTATACCACGATATGACATGAATAAACTTTAAAATAAACTATCTACATCATTTATTAACCTTAATGACTGGTTTAAAATATTTAGTAAGACCATTAACAAATATATTATGAGAATTACACATTTACAAACATATATAAACATAGATATTATAAGTAACTGTCTAGCATGTTATGAATATCGTACCTTCAACTGCCCATGATACACTTCACACCCTACTACTACACAACTCACCCTACTGCTACACAACACAACCTAATACTACACAACACACCCTCTTCTATCTTCTTTGTAACATCGTAACAATGTCCACCAGCCTATTCCGGAATAAGTAAGAACCAAGACAGTGGAGACTCCAAAGATAGTGAGAACAATCCGGATAAAGAAGCGATCTTCTCATTGGATCAGGACCTCAACAACACAAACACAGATGAAAGCGCCCCCATTGATACCCCCAATGCCCCCGCCGCTGATGTTGCCCCAGTCACTTCACGTCACGGGTCCGCAGAGTCTACCGACAGTGGTTTCGAATCAACCGAGCTCAACGCCAGCAATATTCAGGCAAGTCATACAACCTACCTGCCGTGTGGCTCAGTTGGCTAAGGCGTCAGGCACACAAGCAGTAGGACCTGAGTTCGAGCCTCGTCCGGACCATTACAATAATATTTAGAAGTGATATTATATAATTGTGTATACATAAATGATCGGCTCTCGTTAAAACCACGGATGCCTTAACATGATAGTGGCTTCGAAGGGATAATAGAGCCATATATGGTTATAAGTGAAAACTTCATCTAAGTTTTTGGATGGGATGAAAAGACTCCATCATAATAACAATATTTAACTTCACTTGTACAATAGTGTAGCGGTTAACATGTTCCTTACTGTGTCAACAACTGATTTAAAACATGTTCTATTTATACCGTACGCATATATACAAATACGAAAATGCATTTTGACGTGTGAACATATTCGGAATATAAGTAATCTCACAGCAAAACTTCGATACATCAATTATAATTATTAATTGGGAGTGTGAACACCCTATTAGGAATGTTTGCGCAATAAACTAACTACCTCATCACACAACACAGGCTAATTCTGCCGCACAGGAGTTTGTCGACTCTGAAAATAAGATTAACTCTTCTACCAACACAACGGTTGTTGTTTCTACTGATGAAACAAACGGTAACAGTCACAATGAAACTAGTATTATAAACTGCGAAAACATGATAATAACACCGAGTATGAAATGTCCTACGAAAGAAGTTGAATATAGTGATTTACCGATTGAAACCGCGACTGAATTACATTACAGCCATTCGCTGCCGATTATTAATACCTCGACTCTAACTTCAAATAATTCTTGTTTCTTTGATAATAATGAAACTCAACAAAACTCCGATATACCATGTAAGTACATACTTTGATTATTTATAGTTATAGTAAACAAATTAATATAAATATTAGTTAAGTAATTTTTATAATAAGTATCGTATACTTATATTAGATTATCTATGACTTAGATATGCACTAACTATAGAATTGAGATTTAATCATTACCCCGCGCTCCGTAGATAAAACAGGAGACATGGTGAACGACATGTTTATGAGCCCCATCCTGGCCCCCGACCACATACTGAAACAGATGTGTCCCTGCACCATGGTGGTTAGTGTAGTGGGGCTAGAGTACAACATATCTTATAGTGGTGGAAGTAGTGTTGTAAATACCAGTGATCTCGTGTGTAATGATAACTCATATGTAAATAATTATGTATAAATAGTAGAGCATACACTGCTGACGATATAACTTCAGTAACCATGGTTACCAGTGTTACTAATGTAACGATTATAACGCGAAATATTGGATAACTTGGAGCTTTTGATTAACATAGCGTTATTGACTGAAGGGTATATTTAGTTGCGTCCTGTATGCGACTGTTTCACTGTTATCCTATGTTAACGTGAGGCTACACTCACGAATAGACACCTGTGTTTATAGATCACGTTATTAGATATTCGGGTGTAACCCCATCTTTAATGTTGCACCCCGTTTAGACATGTCATCTGGACTCTTTTCTCGACGACTCGCTGGAGTTTGTACGACGTCTGCGCGGCCTGAACCGATACCGCCGCCCCCACCATAGCGATCAGACCACGCACACTGATCAGACCACCCAAGTAGAGCCAGGCGTCCACTACTCTGACCATCTGGTCATAGTGGACGGAGACCTACCTCACGGCTTCCTCAACTTCTCGCTCATGAACACCGAAGCGCACAAGGCTAGCGAACGCGTCGCGGAAATCCTCAAGGTGGCACTGTTTCCTCACCTCTACGAACGAGACAATGTCACCGACGATGATCGCGGCTGGAATATCCTCAGATGAAGCTATCGCTCACCCTCGCCCCGCTACCCCTCCCTATTCTTACTATTGTTGTGTTAATGGTGGTATCGTTATCGACTCATTAGTATTATAATCATCACTTACCATGGCTAGAGGTGCTAGCGTATGATCACATACTACCGCACCAGTAGTAGTCACGTAGAACAAATCTTACAATGTAAATACGCTATCGAAAGTATTAGATTCCTATTTATATATATATATATATTTAATGACGTAAATGTATTGAATAAATGAATGTATTAAATAATTTCCTTTTTTCTAAATGATCGTTTAATTATATATTTATAAATTATAATTTTATCTTATACCAAATTGCATAATACTTCCACATTTACTCTAGGATTTCAAATTATATATAAATATATCATAAGTAAATAATAGAATTAATTTATATTATTAATCATAGAGTATATAATATATTTTAACTCAATAGTTATATAATATTAAAATTCAATTAATTCTGAAATTCCATAAAAATAGATATATGCTTATATGTATTTTATTAACTAATTACATTTTTGTAATTTATATATGTAGTATATTCTATATATCTATATAACAAATATATTAATATTAAAATAGACTTTAAATAATTACACATAATTATAATTTATTTACTAAAATATAAATTAAAATAAATAAGATTGATTATGAATATTAATTTAATATAGGTTCAATATATTAATGATAATCAATACAGTAAGTGATAATCTAACATTGTCAACTAGCAATATATTCCACACACATTAACTCTATACCATTTTCTATGTTACTAAAACGATATATAATAATTAATTTATGTTGCTAAACTATTATTAATTAATGCTGTTATTTTTAATAATTCTGAAGATAAATGACTACTCCTAATGAATATGATTTGTATACCTGAATTTTGTAATATTAACTGGAATTGTAATAGTATATCTACATATTTGTTCTATCACTGGTACTTTACATTAGAATATAATTATTAATATGTATTATATAATATATAACTTAATATATTGTTATGTTAAAGCTATTACAATTAATTTACACACTTTATATTTCCAATTAAAACTAATTTATTTTTGTTGAAAAATTTCTAATAATCCAAGAAACCTATTAAATATTGAATTTATTATCTGTATGTACATGTATATCATTTGAATATTTCTCTCAATAAAATTGTGAGTCTGATATCAATTAATGATGAAGCATCCACTTGTATTAATACTCCTGTAGTAAGCAGGTTCATTGACATTCAATCATTTCAGTAAAACTTATATATTCCTGATAATATTAATTTGTTTCCATTTTATAATTGTAATTAATGTAGTATTTATGAGTTAATATAGCCTATTATACATATATACGTGACTAACCTTGTCTGGAAGTTCGCCGTATCTCGTATTATGATAGATAATATATATAATTATGTATAGGTGCTTATTAGTCGTGCATTAATTAGTAAGTGTCTCATAAGTAATTTGTAATGGGCGTGGCTTAGTCACGCTATATATGTATAGTAGGCGTATTCAATATTACTACAATTAACTAAATAAATATGGTATAAAAAAGGTTAATATGATATTACTAACCCTAATTAGTAACAATGAAATGCTTATTATATAATTGGTATAATGATGAACACAATAATTTTTGAAACTATATAGTTTATTTATATTTACTATTTATATAAATAATAGCAGTACGAACAGAAAATGTTATTTTTAAAATAATGTGCCAAATAAATTATAAAATTAATATTTAGTATAAAACTATTTTATGTATACAATTATATATAAATCATGATAAATATTGATTCACTTAGATGAGTTTACATATCTTTAAAATTTCAAGAAATAACTATATGACATTTATCAAATTAATTAATGGGTATATTAATAGCCTTTATATTTATAAATTTCTAATACCATATGGATATTAAAAATATAAATGTTTGACAATTATTTTTATGATCCAAGAAAACTTGAAAGATAAGCTATAAAACTAATATTAAATATTTTGTAGAATTAACATCAATATTAAATTATGTATATTCATAATTAAATAAATATATACAAGAGAAATTATTATAAATGATATTGCGATAAGAAGAAGATATATGTTTACATTTATGTATAATAATAGTTATTAAATCGACAACAACGACCGAAATATTAAACAGATATATCCTCTTCTCCGCGATGGCAGTGTTACATAATCACAGATGAACGCATAGTTACCGGTGGGGGCGGGGCCAGTAAAGGGGGCGTGTCTTATCACTGAAACTCTACGATGAACGCGTTACTATAGCAGGGCATATTGTGCGCCTCGTCCGGTAGATAGATGGGGCTACGGAACGGATTAACGAAGGTGTGCTGGGTAACGATACGAAGAGAGGTGTTGCGTACCGTTTCCATGATGGGGCGCGGGGGTATCGGTTCCTCGAGGAATGCTATCGCTCCTTCATCTGCTCCGTTGACTTCTTCTACCTCTCTATTACCTACTACTACTACTGCTACGTTACCCGCTTCCACAGCTTCATCAGCTCCTTCCCCTTCCAGACTATGAAACATTTCAGATATTCTGTTTATTATCCCTTGATCATCTCTAACGTCTAATCTAATTCCTCCCACTTCCACAATGTTACCTTCTCCTACTACTACCTCTATATTATCATCCACTTCATTAATTCCTTCTTCCCTTATTCCCTCTATATCATCTACTTCCTCATTATCACTTCCTTCCAATACTGCTTCCTCTAAAATTCCTTCTTCCACATCTATATTACCTCCTTCACCATTAGCCTCTTCTATATCACCTCCCACTTCATTAACTCCTCCTACTACTTCATTAACTCCTACTACTACTTCGTTAACTCCTCCTCCTCCTCCTCCATTACCTTCTACACCACTAACTCCTCCTCCTACATCGTTAGCTCCTCCTTCTATACCACCTCCTACATCATTAGCACCTCCTATATCGTTAGCTGCCACTACTTCAATAGCTCCTCCCCCTTCTCCCGCTACCACCTCCCCAGCATCATCGTGTTGCCTAGCAACGGGAGCCACTACTTGTACGGGTGGCTGAGTAAAGTGTTGCACGATGCGCTGTATGATCTGATGCGCGTTCACCGGTGGGTTAGGCTGCAGCGGCATCGGTAGGATGAGGGGTAGAATGGGGACGTAGGCCTGTACGGCTCTGTTGCGGGGTTCGTAGGTGCCCATACCGATGTCGGGGCGATCACCCCCTTGGGTGGGGGCTAGGATCTTTGTGACCGGGTCGTGGGCCTTCATCATCTGCTTGGAGTTCTCGATGCTGTGAGAGGGCGATTTCGTTAGAGCGGTGTGACTGCGTGCAATGCGATCGAGATAACCCTACCCTATTCGATATCCCTATATGTATAATTGATTTCGTTAAGTTGAATGTATATATTTATATGTATATTTTAATTAAATCGGAAAATACTTTAAAAGAAAATATAAATACCTAAAAAAAAACAAATATATTAATAGTAATTTTATATATATATATATGTATTTGTTTTTGCATACATTAAATCATTTTAATTTCATTACACTTTACTAATGTTCATGTTTAAAGGGAGGAAACCTTCGTAGCGTTTACATGTAAAATACAGGGGAAAATATGACTACTAAAAAGATACCTACTATTGAGATAAAGTTAAAAATGACTACTTTTTTGTTACTAAATAGATGACATTCATATCTAACTATACAGTGTATAGTATACACCTATATCAAAGCTTTTCTAAGGAAAGATATAACATGTACGCGAAATCGTGTGATTCGAATTTGTATACAAAATACGTACAGTGCCACCTATATCGGGTTAATTTAAAGAACTATGTGTTGTTTATAATGTAAATTCGTAACAAACTATACATTTTTTAAATGTTAAATAATTTGCTTTAAATTAGTATTTATATGATGAAAACTAAGTTTTCATTACTAATATGTAACAAAGCAATAGGATATATTGGTTTTAAATGATATAAATATCTATTTAGCGAGTAAAATATAATTTATATTGCATGTAATTTAATAGAGCATTACAAATATTGTTGTATGAAAACTGCGCCAAACCTAAATCTATTTCAGTGATTCGATACTACTGCTAGCAGCGGCAGGTAGTATTTATAAATTATGTTGCATATATAGGGAGTGTTATATCTTTGCTTCGCAAAATCTTTGCCTATAGTATACACATACAGTTTACGATGTATGACAGTATTCAATAATAAAATATTGTTAAATATAATTAGATTTTACAAAGCAATTTATTTATATTTTTAAAAGTACCAATATAACATCATCAATATATTATGTATACATTCTGAGAATGTTATAGGGATTTATCAAAAGGTGGATTCTTCCAAACATTATAAATGTTGTATAAGATATAGCTAAGGTTTTGTGTGTAAAAATATGACATAATAATTTGTATAATATATGATATGCATGCATACAATGTAATAGTAATACTAAAAATATGTACAATATATAAATTATAATATATAAAATAAAGTAATAATATAAACCCATATTATTACCATCGAATTTATTGAATTAACTAAATTTGTAAATCATTTTTAAAATAATTAATTATGTTTTAATATTTTAAATTAAAATAATTTTTAATAAAAATGAAGATGTATTACTATGAAGGTGTATTACTATGAAGGTGTGAATACACGTTTAAACATATTTACTCCCTTAATGAAATCAATAAAGTACTCAACTTATTTAATGTTCAATATTAACATTAATCATAATTAGGTAGATGTAAATAAGTGGTGTAAAATGATCAACTATGAATAAATAACAATATTAGTATTATTCTTAAGAAGATATAATCACGTGTGTTGATTACAAACCTGTATTCGCAGTAATCTGTGAAGAAACAAGGCGTATTGATCTCTCGTATCAACTCTAGAGTCAGTGTCCATGAACGGAATATAGAGAGACCCGCGTTCAAGCCTGCGTGTGGTGGTATGTGTGGGTGGTGGCGATGTGTGTAGTAGTGGTAGTAGTGGTAGTAGTAGTAGTAGTAGTAGTAGTAGAGTATAATAAATAGAGTATATATTTAGTCATAAAAATCCAATTTTAAATAAATTGTTCAGAAGTGATATATAAAGTTATGGCGAATTCCGTAATAAAAAAAACATAAAATAATAATAATTATAACTAATTGTTTGGAGATGAGTCAAACAGTAAGTTACTTCGGTTCAGGCAGGTTCTGATAATATCTATGTGGTTTATTTTTAAATTGTAAGTGTTTTTCTTTAAATAGTGCTGCAGAGTTTATTCCACTGAGATGAATAGTTAGTCGTTTATAGTTTAAATGTGTTGTTCATGTATGGTGTGCGTGTGCGCTTGTGTAATCGAGAAGCTTGTGACGTCTATGGTTTGAGTGTAACTTTGCGTATACTTATGTGTCTTATATGGGGCACGGGGGTCATAAGTGGGGGATACGGGGGGGCACATGGGGGGTGGGGTATGGAACTAACCGACGATCAGATCTGGAACAACGATACGTCGGAAACAATCGTGGTACAAACTTTTGATGATCTTAATATTCATGTTGGCGCAAGATTTAATCTCGCAGACATCGATATCTCTGCAGGAGGTTAAGGTGTTGTAATGCAGGGGACGTTATGAATAGTAAACACTGTCTATCATGTTATTCACTGTGATTAAAGGTATATGTGATTATAAACAACAGATTAGAAATCTATATAATGTAATGAATAACACTACTAATTCTACGGATGATATTTATTTAGTTTTGTATCTAAAATAAGTGATTGTATAACAAATGACAACACTTTAATGATGCGTAATGATGTATACAGAGTTAAGCACAATCACTGCAGTGTTGAGATAGTATTTCATATAGAGCATTTTTAAAATTAAATAGTTTATATTTATGAAATTATATGTTTGCATTTATCGAGATTTAATAACTACATTTTCTAATCAACTAATTTATCAACTAAATTAAATAATTTCATTTAAATTTATCTAAATATAAATTATATTATATTTAATTTAAAAAATATTATAAATATTAATTAGGATTTAACTTTATAACTATTAATTATGATTTAAACTCCTTATAATTTTAAAATAATATTTGTAATAACCTGATTTGTTTTCCTATCATATAAATATTTAACATTATTGGTTGTAAGGCATAAGCCAATTCCTGTGTAATAATTAATAAATAATTCATTAATATATGATTTATATGAAATATATTATTTAACAAATAGAATATATCATTTTTTAATTATTAATATTTAATTATTAATATATATCATTATTAGTACCTTAAAAATGGCAGGAAATCTAGCTTCATCTTTAACTCCAATAATGTGAATAGTAAGTTCATTTCTTTCTGTGAATTTAATTTATTTGTTATACCTTGTATTATTTATACTTTTATTTGGTGAAAATTAATTATTCATATAAATGTACTGAATAACATACTAAATTTAAAATCTAGTAATTTTATATAATATAATATAATATAATATTATATATATATATATATATATATATATATATATATAATTATAAAAATATAAAATAGCCGTACATTATTATATTAGTCTCGAAAGTATTTTATAGAATAAATTATAAAATATAGTGATGCGAAAGTAATAATATATCAAGAGTTGGTGAGGCATAAAAGAATAATATGTGTATACAAATGTAATCACTATGTGATATCACAAGCCCCACGAGATATCTTAGTATCTAATATCTTAACTTACAATAACATATTGTGTTGATTGAATACATTTGTTATTCTATTTAATAATATTAGTATACTAATTAAACATTCTTATATAAAAAACATGTTATCAATATAGTGTATTAGTATCTTATAATAAAATATGTACGTAAAAAGTGTACACAAATATCTCATATATACAATATTATTAATTACTATTTATAAGAAGTATTTTGTTTATTTTCTACCATTTTTCTAGTATATAATATTAATATACTTTGTAATATGCAAGTATTTCCGGTATCTTGTCGGAAATATTTTAACTTTAAAACGATTTTCTATCAAGTTAACTACAATTTTAGTGGGAAACCCCCTTACTGCCTGAAATATAGTAACTTTATATGGGGTTTCCCATACCAACTTGATAGACTATTTATAAATTCAAAATAATATAGCATATTCTGTTTTGTAGCCCGTTAAACGATAAGTTAGTAGAGATAAATGCTAAGATAGTGAACCCAAGAGGTAGGGTCTGAATTCGGTGATCACATGATAGATAGTCATCGGAGCGTGAAGGAGAATAGCTATCGGGGAACTGAGACGGAATCCTCTCCACTCGTAATAGTCCTTCCAGTTCTTCAGTACCTGTCGGGTGACGGGTAGACTGTTACTAAGTATAGGTACATTATAGGAATGCTATGTACACTGTATATACATACTGTATAATGATATATAGTATGCATAATATACACACTATATAATAAATATACACAGGTTGTTTATTTAAAGAAACGGATGATTATACATATGAAAATAATCCCCAATTAATTACGATAAATAATATCCAATACAAACTATCAGATAAAGAAAAAAATCTCGGAGTTTTAATTGATAAGAATCTTAATATGTTAAGTTTTATAAACGCAAAAGTCAAATCAGCCAACTATCAATTGCATAATATTAGAATTATCAGAAAAACAATAACTTTGAATACATGTAAATTGCTAATTCAAAGCCTAGTTATATCTATATTGGACTATTGTAACATACTATTGATTAATTTACCTGCTTATCAGTTAATGCCATTAAATAAAATAATTCGATCGTCAATACGTGTATTATATAAATTACCACCAAGATCAATAGACGACACAATCAGTATAACTGAACTGATGCGACAACAACACCTACTACCAATTAATTTCCGTATTATTTATAAACTACTAGTAACTACACATCTTGCATATCATCACAGGACACCGACGTACCTCGCAAAATTAATAAAGCCATATTCAAGTCTGAGAGTGCAGAGATCTCATAATCTACATCAAATTCAAAGCAACACAGAAAAAGAAGCGGCACACAACAGCAGAGCATTTAGTATAGCGGCACCTATCGAGTGGAACAGGCTCGATATTAATTTACGATCTTGTGAATCAACATCATCATTTAAAACATTATTAAAAACTCATTTATTTATAATTGCATGAGTTATAATGTAATTTTTATTATTTAATATATCACGAGCATATATTACCTTGTTTTTATATTATACTACCATGTTATCACAAACACTTTTGTTAACCTTCATTTAAAAAGTGTATAAACACAAATAAATAATAATAATAATAATATATATGTTTGGTTGTGATTGCATAGTGGGTTTTCTTGGCTATTTATTTCAGTTGTCGCCACTCCTACTGAAAATCTCTCTTTTATGGTCGAACGAGAGTTTGACTAAAGTAAGTAAGTATATATGTGTATGTGTACTATAAACATAGGAATAGATGCAAAGTTTACTATTATTTACTCATTATCGTAATGTAGGATAAGATTCTCCTGTTACTTATATTGATATGTAGTAATCGATATACGATATACTACAACGAATAAGGGAGGAGAGTAGTATTCAATATACAAAGATAATAGATGTTATTTATAAGCGTACTAATTGTTAGCATACTTTTTTAGGCGGACTTGGCACTTCTGTCAGGATAGACACTTCAACGGGAAGCACGTAGTCTTCATTGTCTTCTCCTGCGAGAACAATAGATTATGTAATGCTCTTTATTCTATCGCGTATATAAATAACGGACTCCTCGAGAAGTCATAGTCTCGTAATTGTTATAAATAACTATGAGGGCCGAATACACAATCATTATGTAACATTTTTTTTCTCTGGTTTTGATTTATTATCTATTTAGTTCTTATTAAATAATAGATAATATATAAACAAGAGAAAACGAGAACTACCTGATATACATCTCGCCATACAGCTCTTGTATGTTCCACAACCGTAGATGACAGGCAAAATAATAGATTACATAATAGCTATTATACAACGGATCATTAACATACTATTGTTATTGTTATTTTGGTGGATTCTTTTCATCACATTCAGGAACTTAGATGAAGTTTTCACTTATAACCGTATGGCTCTAATGTCACTTCGAAGCCGCTCTCATGTTAAACCAACCGTGGTTTTAACGAGAGTAAACTATTTAAGTATACACAATTATATAAGATTTACAATTTAACAATTGTAAAATCTTATATCAGATCACTTCTAAATATTATTTTAAGATCTATTTTATTGGCCCGTACGGGGCTTGAACCCGTGTCCTACTGCTTGCGTGTCTGACGCCTTAGCCACCTGAGCCACCAGAGCGTGATGATAACCGTAAACGTTGAACATGTTCCTAGAGACGTACTTCCAGTAGCCGATGTTGTACACGCCCAGAGAGAGAAGGAAGTTCTTCAGGCGGTCGTCATCGAACATAGGATCTGTTACAACTATAGGGGTAGGTTGAGGGTTATTGAGTCTCTAGGGATGGAAGGGAAGGCGGTGATTGAGGAGGGGAGGGATGGGAGAAGTGGTTATTGAGATTGGGGAGGTAGGTGGCATGGGGTTATTGAGTTGGGGTGGGGCAGTGGGGTTATTGAGGTGGGGGCGGTGGTTATTGAGGTGGGGTTATTTTGGTATAGCAGGAATGTTGCTGTATAGTGTTATTCTTTATTAATTGTAAGCATGATTAGGTTGATTTGTTTATAAGCAATAAAGGCTTTATAATAAAGTAGATCTTATTATCGTTAAGCGTAAGCTTATCGCTAGTATGGTTTACTAATATATATATTTATGGCTATGGTTTACTAATAAAGCTTAATATGATGTAATGTGATATCAACACAAATTGGCAATATTTTATCACGAGCTTTGATTCCATTAAATCATTCGTGAGAGTTTATTGTAATTTATAAATATAATATAAATATAATTCATATTAAGATATATAGAAGAATATATATATAAGAGAATATGTATATATATATATATATATATATATAACCATGCGTGAAGGTAAACGGGAAATCTGCGAGAACACTACGTTTGCTGACAAACTCTTTAATCCTGGCACACCACTTGAAGTGACCGTGATGATTCCTGTAAATAGTGTCATGATGAATCAGCAACCACATACTAACTTGATAATGATGAAGATATATACTATTAGAGGGGTCGAATATTGGAATCTATGATGTATAATGAATATATTATAAAATTTGTTTTATTTTTTGGTGGAGTCCTTTCATCCCATCCAGGAACTTAGATGAAGTTTTTATTAACAAATAACCATATTGCTCAAATTTCTGAAGAACCTGCATTATTGTATTATAATTAATATTAAATTATCTAAGATTATATAAGAATAACGAAGCATATCGTATATCGTTTAAAGTACGCATATAACATAATGTGTGTAAAAACTAACAGAATATTTGCTTCGCATCTTGTATGGCATATTTCATTACAGAAGTAGACACTCTTGCATTCTTTACTGTAATATCAGTGCTATAATTACACATACAAATGTATGTATGTATGTATATATATATATATATATATATATATATATATATATATATATATATAGATATATTATAACCGGTATACTAAATAGTGAATACTTAAGGGGAAGCACTACCTTCAAATTTTAATTTAAAAATAAAAAATAAATATTATAAACAAAATAAGTTCTATCACTTATGTATCATTATATGTAAAGATTATACCTAAATTCGGTATATTTATGAGTATAAATGATGTTTTATAACACCTACTATTATAAATAAATATTAATTATTGTGAATAATATTAATTTAATTGTTTATTATAAAGCTTTAATTATTATCGAATATAATACCAATTTTCAATCTGTAAAAACTTTTAAAAACACTAATATAAGCTTATCTTAATTATTTAAACTCATTATAACTATAACATACTTATATTATAACACATTTATATGTAAATACTAAATCTGAATTTACTATAATTGCATGAAAATTGTTCAATATACTTTGATAGCTGTTTCTCAGAATGTTAATTTTATAAATAGTGCTTTACTAAAAAGTCCGGAACTTTTTTTCTATTCTATAAAAATTGCTATAATTTTCAGAATATTTAGAAAACATTCATATGCATAATAAGTTAGGTTTTTTTAAAAATATAATCTAATAATACAAATTTTATTTCTGATTTTCTTCAATTTGTTTATTTTTTTGAATTACTCCTATTATAAAACTAATTAATATAATAAAAAAAAAATCTATTAAAATTATTATATAATTATTATATGTGAAGTATTATTATTACAAATGAGAAAAAATATTATGTAAAATATTTCAAATATTTCAAATTGGAGTGTTTTATAAACTAGTCATTTTCGTATATATTTACATGTAAGCCCGCGAACGTAGTGCTTCCCCTTAAGAAGGATGCCATAAGTCACACGATCGATGACAACAATATTATTTGTTTTTAATTCCTTGTTTTCAACGAATATTAGTTATATAATTACTAAGTTATAATATGCAAAATATATATAGGTACACTAAATAATTTATTTAATTTAATTCAAGTTTACTTAATAATTTTAAATTATACAAAGTTTTTATTATAACACTATATGGCTCTAATGTCTTTTCGAATCTGCTCTCATATTAAAGCATCCATGGTTTTAACGAGAGCCGATCAGTTATTTATACACAATAATATAAGATCAATTTTAAATAATATTCTAAGACCTATTTTAATGGTCAGGACGATGCATGAACCAGTGTCTACTGCTTGTGTGTCTGACGCCTTAGCCAACTGAGACGCACACTGCGCGTCGCACATGCAGTTTATATATATATATATATATATATATAAACAAATCCTTGCATTTTCTCCTGATCACCATAATATATTTGCTATACTCACTAATAAACGTATCTCTCCACTTTTTATTAAAAACCCACCAATATTTTACGAATACCTCCTCTAAATAGTTGAGTATTCTTTTTGCTGAATTTGTTAAAAATAACCACTATCCTTGATACGATTAAATCTCTTACTCCTCTCATCTTCATCCCTGGCACATTTAGTTCACCTACGATCGATCATTATTTTGTACTTTTAATAATCCCATCGTATCCGACATCGAATCATCGATGGTGACATTGCGAATACCTCGCACAGTGATCCTATACTACTTTATTTTGATGATATGAAACAGCACTACTTAGTACTTGTTTACGACTAGTTCTCCTAGTCCTATCTAGTGCCTAACACTCTATAAACCATGATATATCATGATATACTGCCGACTAGATAAGATAGTTACAGTTGGATCCGTTCTAACTCTGTTACATTCGTGCCTCCCTGATCATCACAGGTAAATAAGTCTATTAATTTATTTAAAACACATTAAATAAAATCTCATGTATTGAAAATTTATAAAAAATTAATTAAATTGTCAACAAGAAAAGTCGTAACTTCTTATAGAATATGTGATGACTCATAATGTAGGGTAATGTCATGGGAAAGAACACCTCCTAATATGGTAGACAATTCTCCCTTTAAGGTTGGTTCCCTAATGGTTAGTACATGGCCCAATACAATTCACAATATAATACAGACTAATTCTGATAAAATTAAAAAATTCCCTAATATCCACTATTATATTTACGTGAATAATATTAAGTTTTGTTCCTTCTTTCCTATCAATTCTCCTATAAACTGTAACTCAGACTTAAAAGAATGTTCAAATTCTATATGATTGCCATACTCAATTATCATCATGAACATTTCTACCTCTATTTCTTCCTTTCCCGGTTTTATATTCGACAATATATATAGCTCGTTCTTCCTCCTCTAAAAACGTAGTCTCTATATTTTACAACAATCTATATCTTATCCTATTATAAGTTCATAAACCAAATTTCCTCTTAATTTCCATCTCCAATAATTAATCCAAGTCATATAACTGTTTTGTGTATTGTATTTATTTTACATATATTATTTATTTTCACTTATTTATTTATATCATATTATATTATTTAATTGTGTGCAATGAAAGTACCACTTTTAGCACTAATTAATAAACCTTCATTATCATCGTAATATAATTTATTAAAAATGTTATAAATATATTTAGATTAATTTTTAATTTCTTTAAAAATGTAGATTGCAAAATTTCTTTTGTCCTTATTAAATACATTTAAATCTATATATATATATATATATATATATATATATATATATATATATATACATTTATATATATATATATATATTAAGTTTATAATATAACGTTATATAATGGTTAAGTTATATAATTATAAAACGATGAGAATGAGACCTACAAAAACTAATTTTAAAATATCTTTAAAATTAAAAAAAATCCTGTAATTTCCAGTAACTAAGTTATACTTTTAGCGCATTCTTAATATATATATAAAGAGTTATTTATAATAATTAAGTTCTGAAAGATTCATATACATTTATCAAGTAGATCAAAAGTTATGTATATGTATAAAGAATCAAAATTAAGTTTAAAAATTAAGAGCAGTAATATAAGTTTTTTATAAAATTTCTTAATATTTTACTATCATTTTAATGTATATTTTTATACGGTTATATTTATAAATGGTTTTCTATGACACTTATAGCAATTTTTATGCATCTAGCCATATATCAGTTTAAAGATAATATACATAATTTACTGATTTTTATATAATATAATTTTTAATACAAAATATATTTATTTCAAAAATCATCCCTATTCGCCGGTCTCTAACCCTTAACACAAATAAAATAGAATTTATTTTCAAATTGTAAGATTATTACTCAATACATTCACGACCTTATTTGAACTAAGGACATAGAGGCATAGAGACATAGGGCCGCAGCACGTGTATGTTACTACTCACAGTTAGTGATGTATAATTTGTAATAACTATAATAACTATTCGCATATTATATAATTTGTTATCGTATTATATACATAACATAAACTAAAATAATAGTATAGACTTTTTTATGATAAATTGTCTATTTCATATATGTAAGCCTATAAATATAAATTAATCGTATTGTCACATTTCAATATGGATATATTTATCCATATTGAAATGTATATGAAAAAATATATATATGAAAAATTATATATATGATATAATTTCTCTATAGAATTACACATATGTAGGTCATAAATTTATAGAAAAATAAATCAACTCCATTTCAATAATATTCAATGCGAGTAATAATATGCGGAATACAATTATTATTTTAGTTAACAGATTTAACAGATTTAACAGATTTTTTTACTAAACCACTGTTTTAGTAAATAGATATGAATATATTAGATAATTATTATTATAATATAATATAATTTAGAATATTCTTCACATTATTATATCATAGAATGATTTATTTTCATAATGGCCGCGCTATCAGAAAGGCCGCTTTATCAGAATGGCCACATATAAAATAAATATATTCACAATAAAAGTTACTCACATTCTAAACATATGCATTTTCTTCAATAATACTTGTATAGTAAGTTACATAGTAACTAAGTAACTATGTTATTTTAACATGGAAATTATATATTATACTTATGTAGTCAAATAGTGCGGCCATTCATATAATTAGTTTGCAGTAAATTTTAAAGAACGGCCCTTTTGAATACATACCCATATGTTATATGATATAATATATTAAAATAATAATTATATTGAATAATGTAACATTCAATTTGGCATATTGATCTTGTAATTTTTTGTAAACAGCAGATGGTACGGACGGTAAAAATTAAATAACTATAAATAGCAAATTTCAATCCGCAAATAGGATGGTACTCGTATTCTTATTCGTATATATCCTATATATATATATATATATATATATATATATATTAATACGAATGGTTTATACATATCTTTTCTAAAGGAATTTCATATATACATGTTTCTCATTCAGATTATATATTCATGTGTACTAGAGGGTATAATGAATGTGAGTGACGCAAGCCTTGCGCGCGAACTTTGGTATTTATAGTTATATAATGTTTGCCTACCGTCCGTATTCCCCTAAACAGAGTGCCGCATAAATATCGTACAAAATCACACATAAGTAATATTATTATCATTATAAAATAAGCACTATTAACATTATTATATATTTTTAACATAATATTATAATAAATATAATAATTATTATAATTATAATGATTATAATTCTTATTTATTAAATAATATTATTTTTAACAATATTTAATAATTAAATATATTATTATATGGGCTAACCATTCATATAAGTTATCATGGAGAGTATTTAAACAATATGTACATGTTTTTGTCATACTTATGATATATTTAAAAAAATCTATATATATTTTGTACCAGAATATTTATTAATATTGTATTTGTTTAATAAAATAAATAAATAACATTTAAAAAAATGTGATAAAATGATAATTTTTAAATTGAAATTTAATTGGGTTATAATTATTTTCATTTATAATCTTTGATTAGTTTCCATAACAACAGTAAATTATAATCGGATTACAATTTGTTTTAAAATAATAATAATAATTATTATATTTAGTTCATATAGTTCTATATAGACTATATAATATAGTTCTATTTATCTATTTTCTAGTCTATATTTAAAAATATAATAATTTATCTTAATATATAGTCAATATTGTCTTCGTATCGCAGTATCTTTGTATATATTAAGACAAATATTATTAAGTGAATTCGAAATATCTATATTAGTCGAATATCATATTCGAATAACATATTCAATATGTGTTTAAACTATAGTTAACATAACTTTATAATATTCATTATGATATGATTATCATAATCATTGATTAGGATAATCATTATTATAATGATTATGTTAAACATAACTAATTTATTTAAATCAGCTACTGATTATATTGGATCTTAGCATATATTTAAATGTGGTAAACTATAAATCTATGTACTAAGTTACTTAGTCTACGTTTACGAATAAAAACAGTATTCAATAAGTTTTATACTTAAGCTTAAATATAAAATATATACATCGTATACATTTAAAATAAGTTATAAGTAAACAATCTACTATACATATTAGTCATTTGCAGACTCTATAATAATTCTATAATAATAGAGTAATATCTCTATAATAACTCTATAATAATAGAGTAATATAATTAATATTCAAACTTAAATATTGAATATATGTACATTTAAACGTAGTAATTATCGATATATGCGTAGGTATATTTATCAAATTTAAATATTCAGACATTTTAAATAATAACTATATCATCGATATAAATAAAAGTTATTATTTACATCGATGACCTTATATATATAGACCTCTAAAATTATGAATAATTATTTTGTTTTCCAATATATTCAATCCTACAATTATTATTAGATCAAATGTAATATTCTCGATTTACCTTTTATTATTAAAAAAATAAGTTCTTTAAAATAATTGTTGGTAAATACCTAAATACTTTATCAATTAAAAAAAACGTAATTTTATGCATAATTTTGTACATCAATTAAATATTTATAAACATTATAAAAATATTTAATTTAGATAAGTATTAATTAACCAATATATCTTAATTATATCAACCGATATTACTTTCCTATTACAGACACCATAAATTACCTTAATAACGACCCCATGTGATTTATAATATCCATTCAAAATAGATCCGTGTTTTACTTTGAAAGTGTTCGTAAGGTGTGGTTTTATCATTGATATATAATAAGGAGTCATGATTCCAGTAGATTATATAAAAATTTAAAAATGTTTAAATAATTATTAATAATAATGTAAATTAACACTATTTTAATTTAAAATAGAAAGTTTAAATATAAATTTAATATGAATATTAAAACTTAAATTCAATAATAAATTAATTGGTTTATTTTATAAATTATTAAATCCATTTATACCTGCTATTTTGGTTTGATATTATAATACTAAAATTAGTTTTACAACGAGTATTTTGGGTATCGATAACTTGAGAAGGGGTCGATATTGGGTACATGTATTCAATTACTGACCACCTGATTATTATGTTCAAAGCAATTATATAAAAAAAATTAAAATATCAAAATTGTTTATTACCATAATTACAAATTTACAAATTAATATATTGATTATTAAATAAGTTATTAGTCAAAACAAATAGTCATTTAGGGGTCGGTATTTGGAGACCTTACACCATGATGGGCATCGATCCTTTTATGTTGGATTGGCGAGTTATAACCTGATCCCAATCATCTTATCTTACCTGATCCCGATTCTCAGGTCCTCATCTGATATCTATACGTATTGTTTACATATACATATATATATATATATATATTTAATAGGATATATAAAATATAACATAGGGAAAATAACCGAATACGGACACTCTCGGTATCTCAGAAACCATAAATCTTACAAAAAAAATTTCACAATGAATAAATTAACAAATATTCATAATTATATAAATAATCTAAATAAGTATTTTTTTTTTTAATAATTCAAAATAATTCTAATAAATCCAATAAACTTATTGTTTTATTAATTTTTTAAATTTATGAAAAAATATTTCATCTTAAAACCTTCTCAATAAGAATACAAATGTATCGATACAAAACATAACAATATATTATTAATAACTAAAGCATTCTAAACATTCTATACATAATTGCTAGGTTATATGTTATCAAATATTAATTAAGTTATAAGTATATATCTAGAGGTCATATAAATCCATAATACGGACACAATTGATGTCTTAATACGACACCCTATAGGGTTATATATAACTAATCATCGCACCGCGTTTGAACTATTCTGATTTTCATAAAAATCTCATGAGTTATAATATTAATACCACCAATAAAGCTAAATCTAAAATTGTTAATATTTATATATTTAAATTGTATTATTAATTAAAAAATAATACAAATAAATAAATTATTAACTAATTAAATTAGAATAAATTATTCATAAAATTAATTATAAATAATGTAATTGTAATTTTTCTGATTCATCAATAATATGTAGTTTATCTAGTCTTATATAGGGTGTCCGTATTATAACACAGGGTGTCCGTATTCGGACATGGATACCGAATACTTACATCCTCATTATCTATGGAATTAAAATATTAAATAATATTTTAAAATCACAATAATATCTATAATCATATAATATTAATATATAGTAATTTTTGATTACAAATAATGAGTCATAAAATGTTAAGACCATTTATTGTTAAAGTGTCCGTGTGCCTATTAGCTAACCTAGGTTACTTTCCCCTACTATCCCTACTATTTGATAGATGATATTCATGGATATTATACATGCATGTATACATTTTAGTACCTATAGGTATACAATTAAATTTACTATTGTTTTTGTGAGTCATTATATAAGAATATATAACATATATTCAGCTTCATAAAATGTCGCTATACACATAAGTATATTATACAATTTCTATAATGATACCGATCTCTATCCTGTATTTTATTATATGTAAACATAATGTAAAACCCGTATATATTATATATATGTATATAGGATTTCTACTGCTTCAATGTGGAACAAGATACCTCTGGCGATAAGAAGTGCTCCGTCTATTTCAATATTCCGCAAAAGACTGAAGAAACATCTTTTATAATAATATTTTTTTATTGTTAACATTATTTGATTACATTTTAGAGAATTGTTGCTACTATTATTTAAGTGTATAAATAAACTTTATTATTATTATTATTATTACAAATCTATGATACTATCTATTATATTATATGGTTGTGAAATATTAAATGAAACCATAGAGAAAATAATAAATGAATTCGAATCTAAATCATATAGAAGAATCTAGGAATCTCATACCGAGAAGGGAAAACAAATGATTATGTTTCCAAGATAATTATTGAAGAAATAGGATCTATTGAACTACTTTTGTCTACTATAAAAATAAGAGAATTGGCTCAATTTGGCCACACAATACGACATGAATCTCTTCATAAATTAATCATGCAAGGTTTTGTAGAAGGAAATAGAAGACAGGGACTACCGAGATCGAACTGGATGTCTAATATAATAGAATGGATACAAAGTGATATCTGTGATCATCTCGAAAATAAATTGGTCGTACAGAAATTGAAAAACAACATGTGTATGTAGCCTACTGCGATGCAACCCTCCTACGATCAACTAGTCACGGTATTAAGTAAGAAAGTAAACAATATAACATATACAATATTAAAGGTATTATAATATAACTATAATGTAGTTACTTCATATATTATCAAAAACCTAAAAATATAAATTAATACAACCCATAACGGATGCTAATATTTCAATGGTGGTCAATGTTGTTGTTGTCTCAAACCCACCATTAAAATCATCTATAAATAGTATATTAATACCCATATATGGGTTATTGTTAGGTGTTTTCTACTTTGTACTCTTATCTAATTTGTATTTGCTCAACTATTACCTTAGGAATGTTACGGCCTTAATTACCTAATATGTACCTACTCCTCATACCTGTAGGTAATAACGTAAACATATGTGCAATGCACATTGTGCATGTCGTTGAATCAACTAACTATACCTTACAATTAATGATACAGTTATCAATAGTATGGGAAAGTATCCAATTACCGACCCATAATTCACTATTTGTAATAACTTATTCAATATTCAATATATTTTATTTGTGTTATTAGGGTAATATAAATGAAATACATTTCGATATTTTAATTTGTTGACATAATGTATTGGCAAGAATAAACAGTGTGGTTGGTAATTAGATTCATGTGCCTACTTTACCATCCCTTCTCTAATTACGACCCCCTAAAATACGCGTGGTGGATATAACTGTGGTATTATAGTATCGATACTACTATTTGTATTGGATCCAATCAAAATAGTATATATACATATGTTTAATGAATTACAAAACGCACGCAATTTATATATTATTAAATTTATGTTAATATTAATATTACATTTATAATTAAACTTTATATTTTTATATTAAACTTTAAATTAACTTACTATGAATATAACTACATATACTAAATAATCATTATATAGTATTATTGAAGCTGTTAAAATACACTATTGACGGGTTAAAATGACACACACAAATTACAAAAAATGTCAAAGTAAAACACTGATCTATTTTTATTGGATATTATAAATCACATGGGATCGGTATTATGGCAATAGTAAAAGTACATGGGTTATTATAATCAAGATATATTGGTTAACAGGTACATAATTATTCAAATTGTAATATTTGTATGTTTATGAAAATTAAATTCATCTACAATATTATATATAGTATTGCGTTTTATTTTAATTAATAAATGATTCACAATGATTTAAAAAAGTTATTCAAATATTTAAAAAGTAAAACCAGAATATTACATATTATCATATAATAATACGAGGATGACAATTTGAAAAACAAAAACTTATTCATATTTACCATTACATTACTAACAGTTCTTATATATATATAATGTTTTGATCTCTATTATAGTTACTGAAATACGAAAGGGGGTCTGTATTTGGAGGGGGTCACCGACCCCGTGTCTGTAATTGGAGACTTTACCTTATCTATTGTTTTTATAATATGAAATCTACATATATGTATACGTATTTGCTGGTATTATCTTATCTCTAAGTTAGCACCTTTATGAAACACCACATTAATGTAGAGGTTTACAGGTATACACTATGGTGTATGTTGTTACTTCATTTCTTTTTTCCGGAGAAAATATTCATGCATTTATTTTTTTTAATTTATTTTCTTTCTTAAACTCGTTTAATATATTTTAATAGTTGCATATATGCTATTAGTATACTATTAAATTATATATTTAAAATAAATTATTTTATATTTAAAAGTTAAAATTTCAAATATTTAAATTAGTGAATACATTTAGATATACTATTGTATATTTATGATTTAAAGCTATTATATAAACTGTTCACTTTACTAGTTATATAATTTATTTAGTTATTAGATATTGTATTTCTATTATTATTAAAGTTTACATCCTTATTTTTTAATACACCCTTTTTTATTTTGTTATTACGAATTATTTATTTCATTAACGTATAACCTATTAGCAAATATTATAACTTTATACTTTCTTATACATTATAGGTTTGTAGAAAATGTATGTGCCTACTAATCACATGTGTAATTATGTAAATTAGTAACATATCTAGGATTGAATAATTGTTTATAATTAAATAATAATTTATAAAATATTAAAATCAATAAATTATTTTTTTAATATTTTAGTTACATCAATAAAATATATTTTATTTAAAAAAAATAACTTAAAATATACTGTACATTGAATAAAAACAAATAAACGTGATAAAATATAATATGAACATATTACTAAGTATGTACACTGATTCATTGCTATAGCAGGGTATACCCATACATAAATGAAATGTATGTATTACATAAAATGTAAAATTAAATAAAAATAAATATATATATATATTGTATAAATGACAAGTTTAAAATGGTTAGTATACTTTAGTATAATATACTAATATAGTATAATATGGGAATGTTAGGATTTCTCTAGTAAGTTAATCAATCTAGACAAGAGTTGTTCACCTGGTGATTCTGAAAATGATTGGCATTTATATAGGATGAATTGTATAGATAGAATTATATATTAATAATTATATTAATAGAATTATAAAGATAGAATTTTATATATATATATATATATATATATATATATATATATATATATATATATATATATATATATATATAGTTATATATATATAATTCCTATAGGAAGAATTATATAGATAGAATTATATAGGAATAATTAGATAAATATATAGGACAAATTGTATAAGAATAATGCTGACATAGGAAGGACACCAAAAGGACATCTAGTAATGCTTATAATAATGACGATATAGCTGGAAATAATTATAACCATTATGCAACGATTTCTTTTGTGCTTCGGGAATTGGAATATTAAACCTCTTCTCGTCACCTTAAATGTAGGTATGCAATGTAGAAGTTGAACACATGTAAACACTAGTAATAATTGTAATCTATGACATAATTATAATTGCTTAATATTATATTGAATATACATTAATTTACAAAATATCTAAATAATATTAGAGGAAAGTCACCAATTATCGACACCCTCCTATACAATTCGTCTTTAGTATATGTAGTTATATTCATATTCAGTTTAATTTAAAGTTTATATACAAATATAAATTTAATTTGAATATTAAATTCAATAATAAATAAATTCGTGCGTTTTGTAATTCATTAAATCTATGTATGTTATTTTGATTGAATATTATAATACTACAATTATTTCTACCATGAGTATTTTAGGGGGTCGGTAATAGGAGAAGATGGTCAGTATTAGACACATGTATCCAATTACCATAGAGCTAGAGAGAAAGCTTTTTAGAGTTCTATCTAGCTCTGTGCCAATTACCGACCACCTTGTTAATATAATGTTAACAAATTTAAAATATCTATTTTTAATTTGTTGATAAAATTATATTAATAAGGTGGTCGGTAATTCGATACATTTGCCTAATACCGACCCTACATGTGCCTAGACAATTATTTATTGCCATAATATTACCCTAATTATAAAATTAAAAATAAATGTGTTGATTAATGAATAAATTATTATATATATATATATATATATTATATATATATGTATGTTTATTATATGTAATATATGTTTACCTTTTAGGACTTCTGGTGTTGGAATATCAAATTTTTCTATGCTGTGTATATTTTCTTTTTCTAAAATATTATAATATAATATAATAATATTTATAAATTATATCAACGATTAACTGTATACTATCTAATAAAACTATGTAATAAAATTATTTAAAATTATTAATTATTATAATAATAAATAACAAATATTATATATTATATATATATATATATATATATATATATATATATAATATAACAAATATACATATCCTTTTCTAATTATTTATAGAATTTATACATCAATTATTCATTTTGTATAAAAATTATCTCTTTTAAAATGACATATTTAAAGAATAATAACGATGTAGATAGAATAGTAGATATGGAGCTATATATGGCTCCAGTATACTAGGTACATTTCTATAGGTACATTAATATCGAAACATCAATGTCATTAATCAGCCCACAGATCAAATAAAATGTATTATTAAAACAATGTATGTTGTCGCTTATTACATATTAATTATTAAAAGTAGAACAAATAATATTTATTATGTAGTATATAAAATACATTAATTTAATATTGACTATTACATATATTAAATGCATATTGTTAATCTACATTTACCGGTCAGATCCAAATATCGACCCTTCTTAAATATTAGTAAATATAAAAGATAAACAAAATAGGTACAAATAAAATATTAATTATTAATAAACTATATTTTATATATAATACGTGTATTTTAGAATACTGGTAAATAGACAAGGAGTCTGTAATAGGAACATGCATCCTATTAGAGTCACGTATCTATTGGATAATGTTACCAATTAATCTATAATTGGTATACCTACCCCTATATATTATTCCTCCTACATATGTAATGAGAATTTAATATAGCTAAAGTATTTACACATTGCCATCATATTATTATATAAATTTATAAATTCAAATTAATATTAAATATTAAACATTTATTAAACATTTATTAAACATTTATTGTGGTTTCGGTAATGGAAACCTATAGCGAACATAACGATAGATAGGGTAAGCATTACATAGGTAGGTGTAGGGTATTGGGTATCATACCTGCGATAGTTTTAGCCTTCACTGATTTGTGTTTAGAATGTTCAACTATTGAATGTAGAAATAGTCATTATTATATATAATAGATAGATAGATAGATAGATAGATAGATAGATAGATAGATAATGTAATGTTATATAGTTAGGGAGTTGATTCCAGAGGTGGTTATCGCATATAATTTATATGATATAAAGTAACGTCGCTTTCATAGATTGGTTTTTTATGAAAAGACTATTCAGTGAATAGCGTGTAGCTGTAGATAATAAGTAACGAAGTTCAGTGTGGAAGATAATTAGTAGATAACAGTAATTAGGTTGTTTAGTCTATATATATATATATATTTGTGTGCTTTAATTAAATTGATAACATCAATATAAATTATAAAAAAACTAACTCTTGTGAAGTTGGGCTACTTTGAATATTCTTTCAAGTCCCTTTACAACTATTCGAAATCTTGCGTCTAAATCTATTAATTTGTTATTTAATAATTGATGATTATTATTTTTAATATATAGTTAACTAATAACAATTATATTTTAATAATCATTTTTAACAAGTATGTATTTGTTATCCTACCTATATTGGTTATAGAATTTAAATCCATCAAACGTATAGTAAATCCAACATATTTATTATAAATAATATTATAAATAGTATTATTATAATATGTATGCAGAACATATGACATATAATAACAACATAAATAAATAACAATAGTCGAACACACACACATGTGTGCTCACTCTCAGTAACCTTGAGATCTCGTGTTAACCTCTTGACCCCAGTTATCCAGACCCTGGGCAGCTAAAGCGGCTAAGGCAGAAGGGGCCGATTTATCATGAGAGTAGGTCACGGAAACAAGAATAGACGTTATAACAAGTAGAACTTTCATCTATAGGACAAATAATAAGTAGGGTCAGTATAGTAGTTAGCTGATAATGTCTAGATAATGTAATTAATATTTTATATTTAATTTAAATTTGTAAAAAAATTAAGTTGAACATGGTTATAACTATGCTATAGCATTATTTCATCTGTATATAACAAATTCATATTATTGTTATTATTTTAAAACTATCACTGTTTGATTATTTCCATCGACCACATGGGGTTGCAACCCCTCGTGTCCTCGACGTGCAATAATAATAGGATTATATATTGTATAAAACAAGTGTTATTGATTAAAATATGTATTATTTAATGGATAAATTCAGATAATATTGTATAAATCACGATTTTACTTTCTATAGATTTAACAAATAGGATACAACAATAAGATCAATGCATTAACCCCTACCATGCTACCTCGTGACATGATACTAATTATGTAATAATTATCCATATATACCATCTAAACATCATTAATAACAATATATTGTTGTTGACAATATTATATGTATAGATTTAATAATTATTTAAATATTTATCTAATTTTAAATAGTATAATATTTAAAATAAATATATTTATAATAACAGGAAGTGTGGTTAGCTTATATAAGATGACAAGTTTGTAGGTATTTAAAATAAGTTGAATATTTAAAAACCATACATTAATAGCATTGATACAATAGGATAACGCTATATTTAATGAAGGACATATATAAGAGGACATATCGTATAAAGTTCGTAGTCAACATAAGTGATAACAACGATAGTGAATGATAACTATTTGTGGAAAAAATAGGATAATGTAAATAATACAGTTATGGGTAGTGGTGGGATATCACAATGTGTATATTGTAGGATAAGGACATGCACTATCTGTGTATCAGTAATCACTGCAGTGCTGCCACCATCCGGCAATAACTAATGATAGCGGGGTGTAAGATCGTAACTGAAGGTCACACAGAATTAACGTGAAGGCATTGCGCATTATTAATTGTTACAAGTTACGTTTAGTTACTACACGAGTTAAATCTGATATTGCAGTTGATATTTCCTAAGGGTCAAGCATATTACATTACATACATAGGAACTTTTATATAATACAACTTCACAATAGTGATATATATTGTATATAGTGTATACACTGTACACTGTACAGTGTACACTTCATTAATTTCCCTAGCTAAAGGAATTATATATATATATATATTACAGATCTATAGATCAACTATTCACGAGAATAATACTATTAAAATATATTATTTATATTTATATTATAAATATTAGTATTGAAAGATTATATAATAATATACAATGGTACATCAATGCAGGTAGGATTATGCAGACGAGGTTACATACGTTATGTTATTGTAGTATTACATAATACAACCTACATTTTACATACGGGTAGTAGGCCACATATTTAAAAATAAATATAATTTTATATTATATATAAATAGGGTATCACACTACCAGTTTTTCAGGAAATACTGGTGTTTGCTAAAAATGTTTACTAGAAAGTGATTTTATAGCTAGTTAACTACAATTGTAGTGGGATCCCCTCTTAATTTCCGATAGCTTGCCGGAAATATGGTAACTTTAAAGAGGGTATTCCACTACAATTTGCTAGAAAATCACTTAAAGTAAGGTTCAGTGGTTATGAAGTTGTATATGATAGAATGACAGTTGTATAGTCAATATCCTGGGAGAATGCAGGCCAATGTAGTTGTTGTATTAGTAGTGTTATGTAATAAAAAAATCAGATACAGTACATCAATATAATGTACGGTAAAACCATTTGTCACCTTATCCACTACTAATGCCACACAGAAGCATCTATATATAAATGATTACCTATATGTACCTATAGGTGATGATACCTATAGATCGATACAATGTCATAATGCAATAGACACTAAGGAATTGAAATCTATTTATAGAAATAAGTGTTACATCGTCAAAGTACTGGAATATGTCGGACATATGAGCTAGAACGGGTACCTTATGTATATGTATTAAGTAGTTCTGGCAGTAACAAGTGGTAGTGCAATAGTAAGTGTGTATGCAATGTAAGGTTCTTTCTGTTTAGCTATGTCAGCATGCATGTAGCTGTATATCATCAGAGTGTATGGTGTACTTGGTGTTAGGGAATGTGTTCATTACGTTATCTATTGGAAGTATGTATACATGTATATATATATGTGTAAATAGAGACAAGTATTAGCAATATTATATATATATATACAGTATATATACAAATTATATATATAAATTCATTTTATTCATACAATAAAGAGTAAATTTCATCAACTTTTCTAGAACAAATATTCCTTTAATGATTAATATTAGTTATATATGCACCAATATATATATATATATATATATATATATATATATAGTAGATCTACTCTATATATATATATATATATATATATATATATATATATATATATATATATATATATATATATATATATAGATAAATATATCAAGAGTGTTTAGGTTCTTCAGTTAACAATTGTTATATTAATATACAAATATTATGAATTATATTATATATATATATATATATAACAAAACAATTAGAATTTAATTTGATACAAAAAAAAACAATATATATATATAAGTGTATACACTTAGAATATTTTCTAATATAATCTAGAACATTTGTATATATTAACATTTATTTGTATATATTTGTCAGTAGCATAAATTTCTAATGTAAAAAGTAAGGCGATACAATGGTTGTATACATAGGTATATCTTTATGAACATGTTTACATCTGGTGGATGTTTACCCTGTCGGTATTTTTAGTTAATTTTGGAAATTGTTGGATATTTAGAATAGAGTTGCAAATACTGTCACCCCACATATATTTAAATATTCTAATTATATTATATTTTGAAAAGTGTTTTTTTGTAGAATTTTGTAGATGAATATACATTCTAGATATTGTATAAATATTATAAATATCCATAATTAATTTATAAAATTAAAAGTATTTTAAAAACTCTATTATAATAAGATTATATATAGGCTGTAAGTATTCATATACTTTACAATATGTATATTTACATATACATATATGTGAGCCGCGCACTGTGCGCGTATGAGTGTATGTGAGTATTTAATAAATTATTATATGTATATATATATATATATTAATAATATGTACCTATAATATAATATTATAGGAAAGTACATTACACAAAGTAAATGTGTATCGAATATATATAAAATATGAAATTTAATTATAGTTATAATATAAATGAATACTCGCTAATTATAATGTATAGATACGTTAATATAGTATTTTATAGACAGACATATACATAGGCGTATACGCGTCTATCTATAGAGCATCTATAGACATATGCATAGATACATATCATAGCATTATTCATATGTTTATTAGACATCTATATATAAAGTTAAATCTATTAGTGGTATCTGATAACAGATAAATAAGAATATACAAATAATTGAGTAATCATAAAGGAATGTAATATCAAATAGAATATGATACAATAGAAGGCACGAGGATTTATTTATGAACTACTTAGAATACAATACATACTAGAGTTTTTATCTCTTAAGGTAAATAATTACACACACACAATACAATGTAGATATACCTACAGAACAAGCGATCATTGTTAAGTATTGTATCACACAGTGTATCTGACTTTGTGACTGTTTATCACTTACTTTATTAATATATATATATGAGTACTTCATATTATAGTATATTATATATATATATATATATATATATATATATATATTGTATACACGTACCATGTATATACTGTTATATGCTCATATAAGGATGTATGCGTAGGTTACAACTATATTTAATATTAATTATATCGTTATAGATAATGATAAAGTAAGTATGGATCACGCATTTATATCTATAAATACATATCATATATTATATATATATATATATATAATATATATATATATATATATATATATATATATAAACACATACATCACTATAGTGTATGCTTTTTCTATAGCATAAGCACATATATACACATATATACACCTGTATATAAGCACATACGAATATATACATACAAACACACAACTACATACAATACGACAGTCAAACTAAGAAACATTAGGAACATAGGAGACAGTCTCCAATTACCGACACCTAAATGACTGTTTCTAATAACTTTGTAATTAGATTAATATTATAGCAATACAACATTTTGCTATTTTAAATGTTTGATATAACGTATTGGCAAGAAAAAACAGGGGGTCTGTAATTGGATACATGTGCCTAATACCAAACCACTTCTCTAAAATACGCATGGTGGATAATATCCACTGGATATAACTGTGGTATTATAGTATCCACTCAAAATAGCATATATAAATAGATTTAATTACTTAATGAATTACAATACGCACGTCATTTATATATTATCGAATTTAAGTTAATATTCACAGTACATTTATATTTAATTTAAATAAAGTTTACTACTATATCTTTTATATTCAAATAGTGTAAATTATTATTTAATATTCATATATTAATGAATATGAATATAAGCGAGTGCAATCATTACTATCTATTAATATACACACAACTTACGTTTCAAAGTCAAATACGGATCTATTTTGATTGGATATTATAAATCACACGGATCGGTAATTAGAAAAGCATATAGGTTACTATATATAATTATAATTAATATATCTGGGTTAATGCTTATTAAAATTTAATTAATTTTATAATTATAAAGACTTTTAATTTATCTACAATATTATGCATAGTACTGATTTTATTTTAATTATTAAAATATTTACAATTATTTAAAAAAAATATTATTTAAACATTTAAAATATAAAACAAAACTATTACATTTTATCAAATAACAATTGCAGAATTGAATATTTTGAAGAAAAAACTACTTATTCATATATATAATTTGATGAAATCTTATAATTACTGATATATGAGAGGGGTTAGGTATTTGAAGGTGTCGGTAATTGGAAGGGGTCAGTAATCGGAGATTTTCCCTGTAAAAATGATTTATAATTAATGTACATTGTACACTGTGCATTATATACATATATTCATATATATATATATATATATATATATATATATATATATATATATTATTATATATATATATATATATATTATATATATATATATATATATATATATATATATATATATATATATTATATTACAGTGTAAAATATATATATATATATTGTATACAACGTAGTGTTTACACTGTACACTGTATACGCAGTATACATTGTCTATATGTATACCTAAAATAGCGGAATACGGTAGTTCAATTAATTAAAATAGGCAATTATGTTAGTGCAGATTAATATACATTAATGAATTAATCAACTGTGTTTTTATTTTATATTACATAATATATTAGGTAATATATAAAACTATATTATTTAAGTTATTTTTAAATACATATTATTATTATTTTAGTATACAATTGTAATTGTACACATTGATTATTCTAAATTTAGATGGTGATATATACTTACATTAAATATATATATATATATATATATATATATATATATATATGTTTTGACATCTCTTATAATTACTGAGATACAAGAGGGGTAGGTATTTTGAAGGGGTCGGTATATATATATATATATATATATATATATATATATATATATATATATGCATAGCATATCATTTCATAGCATAGCATAGAATATCATATCATATCATATCATATCATAGAATATCATAGCCTCAATATTGATACCCAACCAATCATATGGGTTAACAATACTAACAAACTGCATGTAGCATTAGGTTTATTTGTCTATTAAATTATTACCTATTGGGTATTAGATATAACGTAGATTTCCGAATATATAATATTAAATATATGATATATATTAAGTGTACATACAATAATCCTCTAATATACATAATTGCAGCTATACATGCATTCACTATAACATTAATTATTATAAATATACATATTAATATAGTAATTAATAATTAAAAATTACCTATATATTATAAACGAAAGTAGGTTTAGTTTTTTATAAGAATTCCCATTACAAATATAGACAATTCTATTAACTTAGCATACTTATATATTTGGTATTATTTTTCAAGTTAAAATTACCATTATATAAACAATTTTGCTTTCAAATAATTAATAGAAATGATTATAATATATATATATATATATATATATATATATATATATATATATAATGTAAGTCGTATATTGACATACAATTATTATTGATATAGTCCAGTAGCCATAATGTTACACGTATCTTTGTGTAATAAATGTGGCCTCGATTATATATTACGTGTACTAAAGTATTCTCAATACATACTTACGTACTGACTGTTTTTTCTATTCTAATTGTATTATATTCAAAATGATTTATATATATATATATTAAAGCATAGACACATTTGTTTTTAAAATATGTCTTACTTATAACTATTTCATTGTAATCTGATTATGTTGATAAAAGCTGAGTCACGTGGGTTGATTAAAGTCACGTGACGTGTATATTATACTCGTTTGTTGATATCAGTATATTCATTATATGCATTATATACCATTATGTATATATAGTATACCAATATTATATATATATACATATATACACATATATTTATATGTGTATATATTATATACACCTATACATATATACATATATACACATGTGTACATATATACATATAAACACTGTATATATATATATATATATATATATATATATATATATATATATATATATATATATATATATATATATATACATTGTATATATAGTATATACTATTATATAATAGATTTATATATATATATTATATATATATATATATATAATAATAATAATAATATCAGAATTTAGGCATGACCAAGGTAATCGAAGAAGCGCAATGCTTATCTAGTCGTTTACCTGAAACATATTCCCAATTAACAATTATGAGGAGAAAAAAAATAAAATTAAAATTTATATAATATAGAAGTAAAATATGTAATTTTATAAATCTTATAAGAATCATGAGAATATAAAATTATGAATCATATACAAATATAAATAACTTTAAAAATAATATTAAAAGTAAATAATTATAAATAAAAAAAGTAATAGTATAAGAAATTAAAAGTATAATTGGAGTATATATACATATGTTAGTTTTGAATGCTGTAGTTAAAGATTACTAATAAATTAGATCCAGAGTTGCCAACATTATGTTGAAATTAATGATGGAATATGATGTATCAACTTCAAGGATATGGGTACGCCAGTTCCAATGCCTTAGGGATCTTAATATCGCCAATAATAAGAACACTGACAATACTTGCCCACTCCACAAGTATATCCCATCCCCCGATACGTATCATAATCATATCAAGTCCAAACATATTAGCAACTCCGATCATAGAAAAAATATAATGAAAAAAAAAAAAAAAAAAAAACTAATATATATATATATATTCCAATAATTAAAAACTCCTCATAATGTCATTCATCATATAATCATAAAATGTAAAGAAGAAAAATAAATTAATATAAAAATCTAGGAATTAAAAAACAATTAAACATAACTAAAAATAACTAAAAAAATAAATAAAAAAATAAATAAAAATAAATAAATAGCTATATTATATATATATATACAAAAATTAAAAAAAAAATTAAGTAAATTTATAGTAAGTCGAACACTGTAAACACATTTTTTTTTTAATATTATAATAAGTCAAGAAAAAGTCAAGAATAAAACAACAAATAATATTTTGTAATTTTATATTATGTCAAAGTTATATAAATAATAAAAAAATTATATAAATATTAAAAATAAAAATAAAAATAAAAATAAAAATTTAAAATTATAAAAAACATCAGAAATATGTGTTAAATTTATATTATGTCAGAAATAAAAATTAAAATAACAAAATAAAAAAAATAATTATTTAGACAAATTTTCCTTTTTAAGTCATTTTTAAATCAAGAATATATTTTTTAACACGTCTTCCAAACGATTTAATACACCTATTTTTTGTAAGTTGAATGGGAAGTAAGTTCCACTGTCTAGAGGACACATTTCTCACTCTAAACAGATCTCTGCTAGTTCTTGATTTGAATCTTACAAATTTATCCGTGTTTTTATTAATCAAAAAAAGTTTTTGAATGTTACTCGGTAATTTATGATAATATGCTCTGTGAGCAACTTTAATCGAACTTAATTTTACAATATGATCAAAATTCAAAATTTTATTTTCTCTCAAAAATACATTATACGATGAACTTGTGATTAGTTTTAGTATTCGCTTTTGTAATCTATTTATATAATCAGTTAATGAGGAAAAAGTATTTCCCCATATATGGGCACAGTAGTATAAGTGAGGAACAAATAAAGCATTATATATAGATAGTAAAGTATATTTGTTTGCCATTGGTCTAACTTTCCTTATAATTCCGGTTATCCTAGATAACTTTTTGGAAATGTAATTATACTGTTCTTTCCAGTCTAGTTTGTCATCAATGAATACTCCAAGAAACTTATAGTGTTTAACCTTTTCGATCTTGGTATTATTTATTCTGATATCAAATATAGAGTTAGTATTATATATATATATATATATCTATATATATATATATATATAGATACTCTCATTTATTAGGTATAACATACATATATGATATATAAGACATGTAGATATTTGACACCTATCAACAAAACGATAACAAATATAATACAATATAATAATGATTTATATAAAATGGTAGAATAATTGAAATAAAGAGAATAGATATTCAAGATGGAATCTAATCAAGTTTCTGAATGCATCGTGCATTATGCTGCATAATTTATGCAGGATTGTATGAATGCACTATTTGAAATTGTATTTATGCATACTATTTGTACTTTGAATCATATATATATAAATTTCAAATCATGCATATTACAAATAATTTATATAGAAATATAGTTTACTATTATATCAGATATTTGTGTGTATTGACTGAACTATAAATAGGCATTATTTAGCTATAGGCTACATATTGTATTACTAAAGCCATAGATTTGTATTTCTACCTATATATATATCGGTATTGATATATCTCGCCAATGTATAATTCTTCAACAGACATGGTGCCTCGATTTAGGTAACTTAAGATGACCGACCACCACATTACATGAGTATTTAATAACAAATAATATTGATTTTTAAATATATTTTTTCTATATAGGAATTATTATTTCTACGCTGATAAAGTTCGTTTCAATTATATAAAAATAAACATTTATATTTATTTATATTATATATTTATACTGCAACATTTAATTTGATTAAATACAACTTTATAAGTGATGGTCGGCTATCTTGAGTTACCTAAATCGAGGCATCGTGTCTGTTGAAGAAAAATCACGTGACTATCAATATAGGTAAACTATAAATATATTACTAAAGCATATAAAATTCGTTAAAGAATAGTATAATATTATAAAATTTATCTTTGTTATATTTGTATATATATATAATGATCTTTGTTTGACCTTAGTTTGGCTCTTATTATTCGTTAGAAAACATTCTGGAATATAAATAATGTTATGATATTTTTTCTTTATGATAATTTTTAAGTTAATAAGAAACTTTAATTTTTATAAATTATAAATATAATAAATAAATATAACTAATATTACATATGTATTAATAATATATATGTGTATATATATATATATCTACTCAATTATAAATTTCATTGACTTACATTTGAAAAAATCATAATCATTGTAAATAAAATAAACACTTACATTATCTGAAACCACTTTACTATGACATGTCACTACTCCCGTATCTCTTGCTTTAGCTATCAATATATAAACAATCATTGCTATTATTTATTATTATACCAAATTCATGTATAGCATAGAATATATATGTAATCAAAAGTGTACATTGCACGAGTATACTCGTCTATAGACATAACAAGTAAGCACAATTTTAAATCGTGCATTTTCGTAAATTACGATTTTGCAGAAGCCTGCAGTCTTAACCATGGTTATAATGTATCAGTAATGGTTATGAATGTATAAGTAATGGTTATGAATGTATAGCTTGAGTATTAGATAGGAGGGTTCCACGAGTTGTGAATACTACAGCTAAATGTTCGTTAGTGATAGTTAAGAGATGATATTGGGGAAAGTTTGCAATATACATTCATTAGAGAAGAGAGGGTTCAAGGTAAGTCGTAATAGTAGGAGATCAGTTACATAATAATATGTACATTGTGTATTGTATAGGTTATACCTTATTTACTTATTACTTATATATGAAGCTTAGCAGTATAAGTTGTATAGGTGTTTATATACATACGTATACATATAGTGTTAGGTACCGAATACGGAATGGGACCGAATACCGAATGTACATATGAGAACAGTGTGTAATACAAGTGTATAATACGATGCGAAGTATCAAAGAATAAGTTATAGTAGCGTATGTTGTGAATGCAAGGTCATCGGTATGGTGTTTGTGAAGCTCACTTGGAGATAACATCCGGTACCATGTAATATGTAATAATATGTGAAGATATGAACCCAGAGATTCATTCAGATATGGATCACTGACCGTCGATCAGTGGCTGTCAATTAATAATGACCGCCCGCCTACATCTAGGGAAATTATATATAGATAATAGCCTATTAATAACATATCTGTTTTAGATTAATTCTAGAAGATAATGTGATGCATAGAATGTAATTTATCTGAAATATAATCTTACTCGATATAATTATAATTATAGTCTGGCTCCCACACAACAGAGACATACGATACACCAGGCGGATGTATTGTATTGTTACGTAAGCTAATGAAACCACGTCATCGCCTACACATCCGACAACGACATTACCGCATATCTATAGTCTTTGGCGTGACACAATGAAGCACACGATGACGCATAGATGACTAAACGAGTATTAATATATTAATAATATAGTAAGATGGGTTACGTACGCCGTGCGTGCAGACATAGTATACATTACACTTCATTATGATACTATATATATATATATATATATATTATATATATATATATATATATATATATATATATATACTGTATTTACTGTATATACTGTATATATCTAATTATAATTAGCATCAATATACGTAAGGATAACGTACAACGGTGTCGCCTAATCTGTATAATACGGATATAGTAGACTATAGTCACGTGAGACCCATGTGATACGATTAGAGAGTCTACCACGCACATTCTCTATATGATGTCATGACGCTGTAAACTTGTATAATAATATTCACGTTATCAGTATATTGTTAACGTCTGTAAATATCGAATATAAATATTGTGTATTATTAAAATTGAAAATGATGTTCCAATTTGATAATTATAATATATGATATAATATTTTAAATAATATATGCAAATAATATACAAAATAACGTAATCAAATATAGGTAAGGTTATAGGTCACGAGATATTTTAATGACACGCTAATGAATAGAGATGCAAGATCTTATATATAGGGGAAAGTCTCCGATTACCGACTCCTAAATGATTATATGTAATAACTTATTCAATATTATATATATTTATTTGAAATTTTCTAATTAGGGTAATATTTTGGCAATGAATAATGTGGCTATTTTAAATTTTTGATATAATTACATTTACAAGAATGGGGGGTAAGAACCGGGGTTCGGTAATCGGATACATGTGCCTAATACCGACCCCCCTTCTCCTATTATCGACCTCCTAAAATAATCATGGTATAAATAATTGTAGTATTATAATATCCAATAAAAAGAGTAGATATACATAAATATAATTAATTATAACATAGGCATTAACATAAGCCTGCACGCAATTTATTTTTTATTGAATTTATGTTTTAATAGAAATATTAAATTTAAATTTAAACTTTATAGTAATTAAATTAAAATAGTGTATATTATTATTTAATATTTATTTATCAATTAGTATGTATACCCAGCAAACAATTTATCGACGCTTTTGGACGCTTTTGAGAATTTATGGGCGTTTTTTGGACGCTTTGATTCCGAATCGATATTCGACGCTTTTTCGACGCTTTTAGGCGCTTCAGTTCTCAATAATATTGAATTCGTCGATTTTTCGATGCTTTTGGGAGCTTCTGTTCCGAATCACATAGATTCGTTGCCTTTTCGACGCTTTTGGGCGCAACAGCGTACAAAGTACAATAGAACAATTCGATGCTCTTGGGCGCAAATTGTCATCTAAGCGACGAATTAATTCCGGAACTTTTAGGCGCAGTGCGTCCAAAAGCGTCGAATATATTGTTTGCTGGTTATAATCAACTGGAATCAAGAATCCTAAATATATATCAATGATACACAAACAACTTACGATATATTTTAAAGTAAAATACGAATCTATTTTGATTGGATACAATAAAGATCATGGGGCCAGTATTATGGTAAGTTATGGGGTCGGTAATATGAAAATCATATGGGTTGCTATTATTAAGATATATTGGTTAATGGTTATTAAAATTAAATTATTTTTATAAAAATTATAAACATTTTATTGACCTACAATATTATGTGCAGTATTCAGTTTTCTTTTAATTAATAAAGTAATTAAAATGATTTAAAAATAGTTATTATTCAAATATTTTAAAAGTAAAAACAGAATATTTCATTTTATCAAATAATAATTGTAGGATTGAATATTTTTTTAAAACATAATACTTATTCATATTTATCATTAAATTACTAACATTTCATGTATATATACTTTTTTGATATACGAGAGGGGGTCGGTAATCGGAAACTTTGTTGTTCAGATAGCCAGGATTGTTTTTTTGTTGATATTTGTATCAAAAAAAACATGGTTTATTTGGTATTTTTGGTTATTTTATATAAAATTATTGTAAAATAATATACTAATTTCAATAATAATTTAATGTAATATTAGTATGAATATTTTGAATAATAGTGGATGGAAGTGTGAGCTACATAGTTGTTCAGTTTTTGTTATTGTTTTTTTTTTGGTTTATTCGGTTTTTTTATATAAAATAATTGAATATTAATTTAAATACTATAGTATCATTTAATATTTATATCAATATTTTTAATAATAGATTATGTATATTATATAAAGTTATTCATTTAATAAACATGACTGACCGAAAGAAAAATAAAATGTAGAAATAATTTACTGAAATAACTAATAAATATGTGTAGGTATTATAAATTATACTATAATACTTTTTAATATAATATATATATATGAAATATCTATAATAATTATAGAAGTATTTATGACAAATAATATTCAATACAAAAATGTATTAATACAAATAATTATATAGATAAAACCCAATATTTTTCACACAAAAACCAAATAAACGCAACAAAAACAACAACTGTATATAGCACATATAGGTTCGAAGACAATTCACTTAACATTTATAACAAATATAAACCATATTATGTAAATATAATACAAACATTTATAAATCTGATAATGTCTTATTTCTATATTATGAATTCATTGTTTAAATTAAATATATCAACTATTTCTATTGTATAATCCGCAATTGAAAACTAATACATTAAACATATTATTAAACTGTATTTAATTTAGAACATATTTAAACTTACAATTTTTGAAAGTAGTTACTAAATTATTAATGATAATTATTTCTTCATGAATTTTCAAATTAAGATTCTGTAATTTCTTAAATATTATACCAGTTCTTGTCGAAATAGTATTAAATATTCCCAAAAAAACTCAACATTTCTTCTTTGATAAATTAATATATTCCTTATAAATCCCTACTAATTGATTCTATCACTATAAATCAATTATATATAGATGAATAAAATGTTAAAATGTGTATAACATATTTAAGTTTCAATATAAATAATATGTAGAAATTCAGAAATAATTTGTATGCTATTATTTTTTATTATTATTCATTTAAATGATTTAAATGATAAATTGAGAGATATTGATTAATAAATTATATTATATATATTCATTATTATGATAAATAAATTATGATATTCATCATTAAAATATACAATAATAATAATTATTTTCATTTTGAAACAAATAGATAAATGAAACAAAATAAATATAATTCACAAAACAGATTTTACAATTAATATAATTGTTTACATGATTTATACTGAATAGTCTAATATATTTTATATATGTGTTATACTTGTTAGCCAGTTAAATTGTTTAAAAAATATATTAAAAATTAAATATAATTCGTTAAAATGTATAAAATAAGAGAAAAAGTAAAAAAGCCCAAAAATAAAATAAAAAGCCAAAATAAAATAAAAAGCCCAAAATAAGTTATTTTGGGATTTTTGATTTTATTTTAGGTTTTAGCCCAACATAACTGGGCATGATTATAATACATACAATATTGATGTAGTATATTATATATAACATATATATTGCAATCCGTATAGAACATTGTAACAGTAACAATACAACACATGTGTGCTATATATAGCACAAATATATCGCGGTCAGT